>JACEFZ010004875.1:295000-394797 GCA_014155875.1 Cepaea nemoralis | reverse complement strand
TGCCTGATATCCTCTGACTGAGAATTTGTGATTGGCGTTGAGGTGTGTCTCTTGAATGCATGCCACATCTATTCTATCTTTATGAAGACGCTGTGTTAGGGAGTCTTTCTTCTGGTAAACTCCTTCGGCATTCCACTGTAGTATGTTGAGTGTCCGGGGTATTTGGTCAATAGCTCTTAACCTACTTCTCTGTGCCTTGACTCCACAGCACAGGGGAAGGTGACCACCAGTAGTCATGGGTGGACCCCCTCGAGGCAGGGGGCCCGGCACTATCACCGCCTGATGGGACTTCATGGGATTAGCACCATAACGATTAATTTTGATTTGTGACATCATGAATTAAGTTACGTTGCACTGCTTTGTCAAGCCTGTGGCTCAGTACATCCGATTTCGACAAGCATTTATTTGGGATGCTTTCCCTAGCCTTTGACTGTCCCCAGTCTACCTACAAGGCAGCAGGTTTTACGTTGCACAGCTTTGTCAAGCCTGTGGCTCAGTACATCCGATTTTGACAAGCATGTATTTGGGGTGCTTTCTCTAGCCCCTTTGACTGTCCCCAGTCTACCTACAAGGCAGCAGGTTTGTGTGTCTCTTCGTCTGGTCCCTCTCCCTTGACCTGTCCGACATGGGTGGCCCTACCAGTAGCTGTGCTACCGTCGGCATAGCTCTTGGGGTCATTGGGACGCACAAGCCCCTCTACCTCGTCACGGTGGACACACAGCAGAGGGGTCTTTGTTTTCTATTGGCTGACGGTGTACTTATGAGTGACCGGATTGTAGATGTGCGAGCAACCGCTGTGGTAAACTCTTGTGTGAGTGACCGGATTATATGAGTCACTGCTGTTGATAAATGATTGTGTGGGTGACCGGATTGTAGATGTATGTCACTGCTGTGGTAAGCTCTTGTGTGAGTAACCGGATTGTATATGTATGAGTCACTGCTGTGGTAAACTCTTGTATTTTACTGACCAACGTTAATTAATACATATTTTGGAAAATGAAACATCTGTTTGTCTGTATGTACTGGCTGGCACCTTGCTGTCTTTACAAACGATAGTTTGTTACATTGTGTTTGAAATGAGGCATAATAATTACAACCCATAGCGGGCATCAGGGATGTAGTGATACCTCTCCATAGCACACAGCCTGGGCTGAATTCTAGAGACTATGTGTTGCCAATACAGCATGATCCCTCTCTCGGAGTGCCTAGTTTACTCCAGAAGAAAGGTAACACTAATACACCTGGAACAAGATAATTTGTAAAAGCTGCTGAATCAACAAAGCAATGCTCTAACTGTCCGCCTGTCGGAGCTTCGATCCTAGACTACTTGCTGACCAAGGCTTCGGTCCTGGTCTGCAAAGCATCAGAATAAGACTTGTACCTTACCAACTGCACTCCTCCGCCTGAAGCCGTTGGGACAATGTGGGGTGTCGGGTTTCTTCTTCTTCTTCTTCGTTAAATCCGGAGTTTTTTTTTTCGGACGTGATTGCGTTGTGCCTGTCCACAGCAGAGCTGCGTTCTTGCGCCCTTAGGCCGACACATCCGACTTCTGCGGGCATTTGTTGACCGGGTTAACCTTCCCGGGGGTTTCTTAGGACGTTTGGCTCTCACTGTTGTGGTGTTATCCCCCATCCCAGCTGGCCCATATAGAACAGCCAAAGACATCCTGGTCAGCCCTCAAGGGAAGGCAGGGGCAGACCATGGGCATTCCCCGCCATCCAAGGAGGCTTCCATACTTGCAGAGCCAACACACAGCGCTCTGGTACTGGGCTCACCCAAGGAATCGTCACGTCCTGCACATGGCTGCTTAGCCTCACTTCCGTATATTGGGCCTTCCATTCACCATAGGCTGTTCTTCCGGAAACCAGAAGTATGCAGTCTGCAGATGACATCCACACAGTGAGCTTTCGATTCGGACTTTCCACATAATGGATTTGCTATCCAAGCAATATTCCATTTCGTGCCACTAGGACACTTTTTCCACCTTTTATGAAGCCCACACAGTGTGCTTTCGATTCGGACTTTCCACAGTAATGGATTTGCTATCCAAGCAATATTCCATTTCATGCCTCTGGGGCGCTTTTGTAACCGACATACCTGTGGTATGAAGTGCGGCAGTCTAAATACTTCTTCATGCACCTTTAAATGTCAACCTGAATGTAATTAAAGTAAGCTGCAGTCAACTTGAGCTTGTTGATATCTCCATAGAGCTTGTCCTCAAATGAAGCAGGTGTGGGCCAAAATATCTTTCTCTGTTCTGCATATATTGGGCACTCCTGCAGCAAATGTTTAGCTGTCATTTTACCAGTTCCACAATTGCATTCATCGGTATCTCCTATCTTTAGTTTATTGAACAAGTGGTATTTCAGCCTGTTATGTCCAGTGCGGAGTCTGAAGATTGCTACTTGTTCTCTTCGGTCGAGTTTGTAATATGCATCATCCTTCTGGTGACCTGGATGCTCTGATTCCCATTTGGTTCTATAAGTGCTTTTTATCAACCTCTTTGCCTCGTTATAGGTTATGTCTATGTCAGGCTGTGGTAGTCGTCCGCCCTCTTTTGCCAGTCTGTCAGCCTCTTCATTTCCAGGTATACTGCAATGTGATGGTATCCACTGTATTACAACTTTTTTGGATTTCTGGCATAGACCATGGAGTGCTGCTCTTAGGTCAGCTATTTCTGTGCTGTAATTGCTCTTCAGTATTGAGACAGCTGACTTTGCATCTGTAAAGATAGCTATTTGCGTCTCTTTATTTTCCTCCATCAAGAGCATTTCTGCTGCAGTTTTCAGAGCCTCTACCTCCGCTTTGAAGTTACTTGAAAACTTTCCAGTTGCCACTGAATGTGTTTTTTTCACTCCATTTTTTAAATTTAGGAGAATTCCTCCTCCTCCATTCTCTACTGAATTTTTGGCTGATCCATCTGTATATGCATGGGTCCAATTGCTGCTTGGGTAATGTTCTTTTATGTAGTTTAGGGTTATTTCTCTTCTTTCGGTTTCATGCTGAGTGTTCTTTTTCTCAATACCAGGAATGTTTTCTATCATCTCAGGCAGTAGCTGCTGTCTCCAAGCTGGGAACTTGTCTGCATTGTAAATGGGTTTGACTGTTGATATGTTAAGTATGGGATCTGCCCTAATCTTTCGTTTTGCAGTTTCTACAAAGTTGCTACGCTTCAGTCTTCCCTTTCCAAAACCACTAAACCTTTTATACATAGGGTGGTCTGTCAATCTTCTAAATTTTTCAGCTTGTTGCTGGGCTCTGCTATCTCTTCTATCCTGCATTGGTTGTAAACAAGTGATCTTTTCTAGTTCATTAATAGGCGTTGTCTTCAGGCTTCCAGTTATGATTCGCATTCCTTGGTTTTGGACTCTACTTATTTTGTTAAAGTTTGACTTAGCTGCTGTTGCCCAAGCTGCAATGCCATATTCCAGTACTGGCCTCACCCGTCCAGTATATAACTTCTTGAGAACTTTCTCATCTGCTCCCCACGTTGTACCAGCAAGCTTTTTCATGATTGCCATTCTTTGCCTTGCTCTTGTTCGATTTTTCTCAACCTGTGTCTTCCATGTCAGGCGACGATCAAAGGTGACTCCTAGATAGTTTGGATTTTCTTCATGGCGCAATATTTTTCCATTCAATACCAGCTTAGGTTGCTGAGTTTTAGTTGAGAGGGAGAACTACTGTGCATGTTGTTTTCTCCTCACTTATCTTCACTAGCCATGATTTTGACCAGTCCTCTAGCGCTAATAGGGCTTGCTGTATTCTGCTGTTAGCTGTACTAATATATTCTTCAGATGTCCATATAGCTAGGTCATCTGCAAAGGATGATGTGTGTACTCTGGCTGGAAAATTTTCCGTGATGTCATTTATATATGCTAGGAATAATGTTGGTGAAAGAACTCCTCCTTGGGGGACACCTTGCTCCAACAGCATCATTTTGCTGGTTTGTCCTTGTACTTTTGTCCTGGCAGTTCTGTTCTCAAGGTAGTGGCTGATCCATTTGTACATTTTCCCACAAACATGCATGTTTTGCAGTTTTACTTTCAGTCCTTCCTTCCATACTTTATCAAATGCTTTTTCTAAATCTATCCAGACGCTAGTGTGTGCTTTTTCTCTTGGAAGGCATCCTCTATTTCCTGAGCTATATAGGTTATTTGATCTTCAGTGGATCTGTACTTTCTGAATCCTGCTTGGTGATGGTGTTAAGAGTTGGTTTTCTTCCAGATGCCATGTTAGCCTGCCATTGATAATGCGTTCCATTAATTTTCCTACACAGCTAAGTAGACTGATAGGTCGATAGCCATTTGGTTCTTCCAGGTCTTTTCCTTTCTTTGGGACTGGTATTAGTATAGCTTCCTTCCATGCCTGTGGGACTATTCCCTCTCTTCCAGCTGTAATTTAGGACTGCTAGTAGTTTCTTTTTGCCTTGGTGCCTAGTCCTATTAGCATTTCATTTGTGATTCCATCCTTTCCTGGTGATTTCTTCTTTTTTAGGGTATTCATTGCCTGTTCCATTTCTTCCATTGTTAGATTTGCCATCATATATTCTGCTGCTGTCTCTGTATTATCTATGATGTATCTGTTTATCTTTGATTGCTTTCTTCTGTTCGGTTGTAATATCAATGTGGTTTGCACTGGCATAGTGTTCCATTAGTGCATTTGCAGCCTTTTTTCCTGTAAGCAAGGCATTTCCTTGTTTAATTGTTATTTGTTTGTTTCTAGGTCCTTCATTGTTCATGGCTTTCACTAGTTTCCATAGTTTGTTTCCATCCCTGTCAAAATTCAGGTTTTCTGTTTTTTTCCCTCCAACAATCTCTTGTTGTTTGATTTACTGTTCTTTTATATTTTGCTGAGATGGCTTTGAGAGAGATATTCGCTTCAAGTTGTTTGTTCTCTCTCTGCTGTCTTCCTGGCATCTTCAACTTTGTCCTCCAAAATTTGTAGTTCTTCAGTCCAGTATGGTTTGTAATTTTTCCTCGCTCCTCTTGGAATAGACTCAGTGGCCGCCTGTATTATTGCTCTGTTTAGACTTTCCACCATTTGCTTCATGTTGCCATATCGTGTATTTATGTTTTCACAATATTTGTCTGTTAGTATGGCAAATCTGTCCCAATCTGCTCGTTTGTAATTCCAGCGAGGCAAGGCTTTTGCTCCTGTGGAACATACTCCATATTCATTACAAGCTTGATTGGTCTGTGGTCACTACCTGCTAATTGGTCAAGCACATGGCGATCGATTTTGTGGAGGATGTCTCCTGTGCAGAAAGCTAAGTCTGGAGTAGAAGTGGTAATCCATCTTCTGGAGTAGAAGCTCGGTGTGTCATCCGCTTTGTTGAGTAGATGGAGATTTGAGTCTATTTCCCAGTCCTCCACTTCATCTCCTCTTTTGTCAGTATCTGGGTATCCCCATCTTTCTGAACGGCTATTAAAGTCTCCGACAACAATGCAATTTGTGTCAGTTATTTCATGTTTGAGAGTGTAAGAGTCCTTATCTGCCTGGGCTATACAGATTGTAAATTCTTATTTTCACGTCCTTTATCATTATATCAACACCTATAATTTCCGTTTGGTTGTCAGAGATCACAGATACTTCGCTGCAAGGTATTGTATTTCGTGTAAGTATTAGAACTCCTCCTTTGTGTCCTTCGCGGTCGAAACGTGTGGCCTGATATCCCTCGACTGAAATGTGCGATTGGCGTTGAGGTGTGTCTCTTGAATGCATGCCACATCTATTCTATCTTTATGAAGACGCTGTGTTAGGGAGTCTTTTCTTTCTTGTAAACTCTGCGGCATTCCACTGTAGTTGTTGATTGTCCCCGGGCTAAAAAAAAAAAAAAAGAAAAAAAATTAAAATTTGGTCAATAGCTCTTAACCTACTCCTCTGTGCCTTGACTCCACAGCACAGGGGAAGGTGACCACCAGTAGTCATGGGTGGACCCCCTCGAGGCAGGGGGCCCGGCACTATCACCGCCTGATGGGACTTCACGGGATTAGCACCATAACGATTAATTTTCATCTGTGGCATCATGAATGATAAGTTACGTTGCACTTCTTTGTCAAGCCTGTGGCTCAGTACATCCGATTTCGACAAGCATTTATTCGGGATGCTTTCCCTAGCCTTTGACTGTCCCCAGTCTACCTACAAGGCAGCAGGTTTCACGTTGCACTGCTTTGTCAAGCCTGTGGCTCAGTACATCCGATTTCGACAAGCATGTTTTCGGGGTGCTTTCCCTAGCCTTTGACTGTCCCCAGTCTACCTACAAGGCAGCAGGTTTGTGTGTCTCTTCGTCTGGTCCCTCTCCCTTGACCTGTCCGACATGGGTGGACCCTACCAGTAGCTGTGCTACCGTCGGCATAGCTCTTGGGGTCATTGGAACGCTCAAGCCCCTCTACCTCGTCAAGGTGGACGCACAGGCAGAGGGGGGGGGGGGTGTCGGGTTTGATAACACCGCCCAACATTCGGCGTTAACAGAGAGCAGGTAGTACCATCTACTGTCATACGGTAGCTCAGTCATATCTGGCTGAGACCTGATATATATCATTACCAAGTTTTCTGTCAGCTGGCGTAGGCGAACATGAATCTCCACAGATCTTGGTCTTCGGTTTTTATGGATCAGCTCTGCTGATGATATTCCTCCATGCCACCGCCCCAATCCAGCATCATTTTTCTGCCTCTCTTCCTTTCGATCTTTCCAGTTGTCACGACGTTCTCCAATGTATCTCTTCTCATGACATGACCAAAGAAATCTGTTTGTCTCTTTCTTATTGTTGTATATAATGTTCTAGTTTCATTAGCCTCCTTCAGGCAGTCGTTGTTAGTTACTTTGGCAGTCCAAGGAATTCGCAACATTCGTCTCAGGAACCACATCTTTGTTGCTTCCAAGCTCTTCCTTATTTGTTCATTACATTCCAAGTTTTACAGCCTGCTCTTAACCATATGAAAACGGGCAAGACCCCGGGTACAGATAACATCACAATAGACAATATCAACGCCTTAGAAGAATATGGAATAGACCAAGTCACCAGACTGCTGAAAGCAATATATGACACTGAAGATATACATCCTGAATTATGTAATTCTGTATTTATTGCAATCCCGAAGAAATCAGGAGCCTTGGAATGTGATCAACATCGAACAATTAGTATAATGAGCAACATCACGAAGATTTTGCTGAGAATTATCATGCAAAGAGTTAGGAAGAAAATACATCCCGAAATATGAGAACAATGTGGGTTTGTAGAAGGCAAGGGTACAGTAAATGCTGTGTATATACTGAGAACAGTAATTGAACGTTCTATAGAAGTAAACAAAGATCTATAACTTCGCTTTATTGACTACACAAAGGCTTTCGATAAAGTGAGACATGCCGACATGACAAGGATGCTTGAAAATCTACAAATTGAGGGAAAAGATCTTAGACTTGTAAAACAACATATATTCGAAACAACAAGCTGCCATAAGAACTGATAATGAATGTAGGTCAATATCCGCCTATTTAAAGAGGTGTGAGACAGAGTTGTGTAATGTTTCCAGATCTTTTTCCCTGTACAGTGAACATATTTTCAGAAACAAAGAAGATATGGAAGGAATCAACATTGGGGGAATGTACATCGAACGAACGAACGAACGAAAGTCTTTATTTTCAAAGGGTTAAGAATTGGGCACGCAGGCCCGTCTGACATTCTGCCCTTCTTCTCTATTTCCTCTCATAATTATTTCATTCAATATCACTTATGAAGCAAATTTTTGACAACAAAAGAACAATAGCATTAAAACGCATGAAAAATAATCAATAACAAATGACTCACTGAGGCAGTGTTTAACATGGGCATTATGAATACCTAAGGAGGGTGTAACGTGCCATACATAAGGGAATGTTTTTTCGCTAGTTGTCGTTTGAGATAAGGTACCATCATTGTCTTTTTGTGTTTTTGTTTATGGGGTAATGTAGTCTGTACTGATGTAGTGTTCAAACAGGTTGCGAATGTATGTATAATGATTGGTGGTGTCTTTGATTTCTTGTGGAAAATTGTTCCACAGCTGAGCGGCAGAGTATGCTAAGCTTGTTTTATAAAAGTCTATCCTAGGTTTAGGGACATGAAGTATATTTAGTCGTTCGCTATGTCTAGCGTTATATTTAGACAATGGCCAAAGGTAGCTTGGAGCATTTTGAAATAGGATTTTGTGAATTAGTTTGGCCTTATTAAAAAGTAGGCGTTTGTGGAGTGGCAGTAACCGAAGACGTTTATGTAGGTTAGAATTGTCGGTAAGCTTTTCACCATTAATTAAACGCACTGCCCGTTTCTGGAGTGAATATAGGCGTTGTGTTATTGATTTGGAGCATCCATCCCAGACTGTGGAGCAGTAATCAATATGTGTTTGTATATGGAAAGTATAGAATATTGTAAAGGTTCTGGTTACGACATAACAGAGGACAGAGGACAGACATAAGGACATGGGGAGAGTACGGGGATGGTAGAACAGTCCTGACGCCTAAGACAGTAAGTTAGAGACAGGACTGTGCCCTTGAGTGAGGGACAGGTTCACCTTGGACGTAATGACGCAGTACGCCTGGCCTCAACAGGCGAGAGTGGGACAGGCGTGACAGCACGACCTCCACTGACTGAACGAGGGTAAAGTACCTCGTGACCACCGGACTGAGTAGGAAAAGACAGACGAGACTCGGACACGGATGAGAGAAGATGTGTGACTGAGTGGAGAGACAGGTTAGACTTATACTTAGACTTCAGTGCGAATGAATGTGACCGCTACTTATCGTGTGCTGGTGTGCGTGGCGAGACACGAGTGCGCATTGTCTGATCTGCGCAAGAGTATTGTGAAAGCTGGTGCGAGAGCGTGTTTGGAGTGATATAGATATATTCTGTGATATTTATGATATTGATATTATGATGTATTTTCATTAAAACATGCATATCGCCTTCATGTTTTCATGCCTCATCTGTACTCGCACCATCTGCCTGTCTGAACCCACTTTGTAAACCCCTAGAGACGTTGACAGATTAACCATGGGGGGCCATCGTCCGTTTTGGCGATACCTAAGACAATTAAGATATACAGTTAAGATAGGCAATCATTGGGGCCGATCCGTTTTGGTGACACCCCGAGACAGTTAACACATAATGTACTTTGACTGCTCTTGGACTAGCCAAGTTTAAAAAAATATAAGCCTACACACCACACAACGACGACAAACTAATAGTTTTGACAAGTATTTGCTAGCATATTGAACGAGTAAATTTCTATTAACACTCCACTCTAAATCTATTCTATTATCATTCTCTCTCTCATTACAAGACATACGACCGACATGACTATACGAGGATACTAATGTCTTTCTTTCCCACTACAGGATGAAATGTAATTTTGTGTAAAAGCAAGTTTGTATAACAGACGCACAAGACGTAAAGTACAGAAGTCAATAGTGGTGCTGGAGCAACTCCCCTGAAATCAGCTAAGTTATACTTTATTTCTTTTGAAGTGCGCCTAAATAGGCACATCCATTGTTCACATATGTAAATTTGATAACCATTTTGTGATAATACTAAAAGAAAGATAATCTACTTGTGTACGCAAAAATTTATTTGCAAGGGAGATAATTATTTTGTATAAATATTAGTATTGAAAATGGTAAAAATGTCAACTTTGAAAGAATGTATTGAGTTAGGGGGAAAATTATGGTACAGAGGTGACAAGCTTGCAGAAAGGAGTGAGAAAAAACATGCAGAAAATGTACTACAGGAAGAACGAGCTCTAGAGCGTGAACAGAAAAAGTTAGAATTAGCAGAAGCTACCAGATTAAAAGAAATTGAAGCAGCTTAGAAAAAGGTAGAAATGGAGTTAGCAGCAGCTACGTAAAAGAAAGAATTAGAATTAGAAGCTAAGAAAATAGAGGCAGAAACCCAAATGAGAGTAAAACAACTAGAAACTGAATCTCAGATACAGATTTCAAGTAATAAATTAAAAAGTTAAGAAGAAGAGCAAACGTTCAAAAAGTTTCAGGGAATTGTTAAACCCTTTTGCTCTGGGGACTCCATATCCGCTTGGACGGAAAATTTCGAGACACTAATGCGATATCATGAGATTCCCAAAGAAACTGGGCCATCATATACATGCGAAACTTAGTATTTGAGCCATTAAAAGGTATAGAAACGATACCCCAGGAATTAAGAACAGATTATGAGTATATCAAACATAGAATAATGCAACATTTTCTTCTTGATGCTGTTGGATATCAAGTCCAATTTCCAAATTATGCCCAAAAGCTAATCAAACATTCATAGAATGCGTATCAACGATACAAGAATACATTCAGTAAGTGGATTAATGCAGCCAAAGTTGATAAAAGTTTTGATAAACTGAAAGACCTGATGGTCATGAATAAAATTATAACATCCATACCTACATCTTTTGCCAAATTTTTACAACAAAGTGATTGCCAGAATATTCAAGAATTAGAACAGAAAGAACATTTTACACAGCTAACAGAGATATCTTTACTTTAAATGCTATTCAGAACGATGTAGTAGCTGCCGTGAACGTAAAACAGTCAAAACCATTTAATTATAAAAATAGGGCAAAAGCAAAGCCTTCACAATGCAATTACTGCAAATTATCACATGATCCTTGTGCGATGTGTGATAAACATCCGAACTATCATTCTCACCTTGAAACGATGGTTAAAACGCAGAGAAAGAAGCGTACTGACTACAGAAGAGAAATTAAATGTTTTTTTTTTGTCGAGCCTTTGATCATTACTCTGCAAATTGTGAAGGTCGCCGTATGGTGAAGAATACAAACACTGCTCTGATTGATACAACTTTAGACAGTGAGGACGAAAGCAAGTGTTAAAGTGAACATCAGAATGTAAATGCCTTAGAAGCTATTGACATATTTAATTATGATGATTGCACCACTTGTAGTAAATTCCAAACACATGGGATTTTAAAGTGCGCCATGCCCGCCCGGTGGCACATGATAGTGTTAGTGCCGCCTTGTCATATAAAATCAAACTTAAATTTCATAAAAGGGTTCGTTAACAACCAGCCCTACCGAATCCTTCGCGATAGCGGCGCGACCCTTACTGGGTTAAGAAAAACATTTGTACATGACACTGACTATACATGAATCTTTGATACCTGTCGCACATTTGCGGGCAATGTAGAAAAATACCCCCTGGCAATGGTAGAAATCCACACACCTTTCTTGTCAGGGCGAGTAATTGTGCAGTGTTAGATAACCCCTGTGTAGATTTAATTGTTGGAAATCTTCCAGATGTTAAAAAACTGTTCCAACAAAGACATTAATATGTGGGAAAATATGCATGTCAACATTAATGCAGTAACAAAACCGACTGCAAATAAACAAAATTATAATGTAAAAAAAGAAACAGTACATGTAAAAATCCCAAGGGAGACTACCAGTGACAAAGTGACAAAACAAACGAGTGAAACTCATGACGCCTGTTCATCCCAAGGTAGTAAAAATAACTTAATAAATAAAATTGTCATCGACAGTACGGACAAACGTACACAAATTAGTACCATCAAGAAAGTAACATCACAAAACAGCGACCATGCGTACAATAAACATGTAAACAAAACAACTCAAACGGTATATTTCAGACGAAAACTAAATGCCCGACTCTCACATACAGACAAACCGCTTTATAGGAAAAACAATAGTAGAAAACAACTTTCCCCAACACTCAACAGCAGAGAAACAGATGACAACGTCAAGACTGGGATAGAACTCACCGACTTTACTAAAAGCGAAAATAAAGACATTGGAAATATTGACTCACTTAAAGGTAAAAGCCCAACAGATGGGGCTGGTTATCAACCAAGATAAAACAGAATATATTGTAATTTCAAGAGAAGGAATGGCTAAAAACTCTGGCCACATACAAATAGATAATACGACCATTAAAAGAACGGAAACCTACAAATACATGGGTACAATCTGCAACTGCTCCAACATCATTAGGGAAGAAATACAAACTAGAATCAATTCTAGAAATAAGATATGCTATGCACTACAACATCTACTAAAATCAAATGCGCTATCTCGTAACACCAAAATCACAATATACAAAACACTGATACGACCAGTTGTGCTGTATGGCTCTGAAACCTGGAGTACAATGAAAGGAGACGGTGCCTTGTTACATATATGGATTTTCAACTTAATATATCTCTATGGCAAAGTCATATCCACTCTTACTGAGTCCATGAATGTTTTTCTAAATGTAATCATGGAATCTCGAACAAATTTGATTTGTAAGAGTGTCTATTTCGTTGATGTAATCAAAGGATTGAAATTATTTTTTTCAAATCCACCCATTCTTCGCCTGCCAGATACATATGCTCCATTTATTTTGAAAACAGATGCCAGCACCACGACGTTCGCGGGGATACTCATGCAAAAACATGATGGGATAGCACATCCAGTTGTCTATGTCAGTAGAAAGCTAAAACCAGCCGAACAACATTACAGTATTGCGGAACTGGAGCGGGGGGGGGGTGTCAAGGTCTCACAATTATGAGACAATGGATACAATACAGGAAAAGACACAACGCACAAAGAAGGGAGACAAGAACAACCACCCGAACGTTCAAGATCTCGAACGTTCGAGAACAGAGGGGTCGAATTGCTTACTGCGCAATAGACGCAGGCGAGACCCGCCTAAAGCATGAAAGAGCAACACCCACGGGGTGCATGAGATAGCCAGCACTCCGTGTCCACCCGACGCAAGTCGAGAGAGCAGACGGCTACTGGACACTGGACTAGAAGGAGGGTCTAGCTATAAGGGGACAGACATATAGAGATTAGTTTAGAATCTATAGATTGTTTATGATAGACAGATGCTGTGATGTATAACTTGTATGATGCTTTGTCGATGTGTATGTAATATGTTATGAAAGAAGTGCGAGATGACTGTTCGCCAGATCGACATTATATTAAAGTAGATTGATAATGTTCGAACTTGGAGTTATGTTAGATCTGTGATCGCGTGTCTGAATCCGAGTCTTCTACCCCTAGTTCTGAGACGCTGACAGGAGGGGGGGGGGGGTCTAAGTGTGGTCTATTGTGTCCTGAAGCTATCTAAGTATCTCAGAGGCACCCACTTCCTTATTCAAACCGACAACTCACCACCTCTGGTGAGCCAGCAAGGGACACCCTCTGGTGAGCCAGCAAGGGACACCCAAAAACAATAGGATCGCCCGGTGGGCCCTATTGCTGCAAGATTACTCATATGACATTCAACACATTAAATGAGCCAAGAACATTTTACCCGATCTCTTGACGAGGATGCCGGAAACATCAGTCGACTGAGCAACCAACCTCTCTCCCTTATTTTAGAAACTGTGATAAATTTTAATAAATTTTATCTGTATGCTCTAAGATCTACAGTAACAGTTCTAAGTCATCAGAACAGTGTTAGGAATTTTCTCCAAGATTAGCAAGTATTTACGACATACAATTTCTTCTACAGAGAACACGCGACGAACATTCTAGGTTACTCATCATCATTCGAAGACGGAATTATGTATTTACTTTATTAACATTGTAAATTTTTGAAATGTGTCATGTAAAGAATAATGTATATATATTGTACGCCCGTTTTTCGTTAGGTAAAAACCCAAAGTATGGCTATAGCTAAATTGCAAGCCTAAAATATTTTTTTTTGGTGTTAATCGCGTTTGTAAATTTCTTTTTGATAAATCATTAATTCCAACTTTTTTCTCTTTGCATTTTCTAAATTGTAAAAACTTAATACTCAACTTCACTTATATTTTAACAATGTAATACAGAACGAATCAGTGAACGATAGGTGTATGAAAGACAGCGTACATGTATTAAAATAACGGAATGTCAGATAGCGTGCAAATTGTATGCACAAAGCTTTATTGTTGTATATTGTATGCGTCTTTTGCAACACATGTAATTTGTGCCAGTTTTGAATGTTGTAACTATTACATTACACCATTAGGGTATCAATCTAAGAATCAAGGCTCGAAGATCCATCTCATGAATTATACATATACTATGATTTGTGACTTGTGAATGTCCAGCTTATGACGATTAGAGAAATAAGACAGCACACAGTTTAACACAAGCAGATAGTACATATTAATACACACAACAGTGTAAATAGATTACTCAAATACTCAACAAAAACAAATAAAGTACAAACACTTTGATAGGGAGATTAGTCAACACGAACAAGACAACAAGGGACACAAGTAACTCATAGATAGAAACAAGGGATATTTCTTAGATGCACTGCCATCGTACGAGAGTAAAAAAACAAACATGTTATACTGTTAAATGTATACATCTCGGACAATGGGTTGAATGCAATCTTAATGGGACCAAGGGAATTTCCCTTGATGAGCTTCTGTAATAAGAGCCCATTGTCCATGTCATCATTTGGATGTCTGAGAAGGATGCAATTGTAGGGTATTTCCCTCAATGTGAGTCATTTGTTACTTCGGTCTGGATAGTCCCGATACATTAAGATTGGCGAGAGTGTGAGATTCTTTAACAACTAACCAAGATGGTACCACAAAAATAGCATTGGATGGCTTGTGCCTCAAAGTATATCAGACAGTTACTACCTACGGTTACCACCCTTTGCCCATAGATATCATGTCAGAATTATTAGATCCCTTTAGGCCCTTGACACAATTAGTCCAAACTAATTAAATGAATACAACATTGTGGCACTTATCTTAATCTTTTTCAGTGCATCCTCCAAATGACCACTTTTGACAATTTCATTTAACAGCAAATTCGAAAGAACATTTATAAATTTAGCTATGTTGGGTATGAATTTGGCATAATAATTTACAATTATGATTGGTTGATTAGCAATCAGCAATGTTGTCAGTATTTCTTGCTGATACCATGTCAGCAATCTCGTTAATAGTATTGTTAGTAGTAGGAGTAGGGGAAGCAATGCCAGGTAATAAAGAATATGTAGGTATGTTTAATTTTTTTTCCTCTGTCTATTGTTTTGTGTGGCGGGAGATGGGTTTCAGTCTTTGTCTGTTCTGTATAGTCGATTAACGACGGTGTCTGTTTAGTCCGTGTTATGTGCTGTGTAACTCTGTTTTGTGATGGTTCTTGGAGAAAATGTTACTGTTTTTGTCTTTGTCACAGTATGGTATTAAAGTGGTTATCTGGAGAACTTAATGCTTTTCGTTTACAAACATTTGATGCTTGACATTTGATCTTTGTTTAGTGATGTCAACAGGCCTTTTCCCCGATATGGGTAAAAGATTTTTCTTGTCGAATAACAAGAGTTTGCATACTTGATTAGTCTCCTGTACTATTATCTCTGAGATGGTACAAGTTTTGGATGGTTCTGCTCATTGCGCTACCTTGAGGTCTTCTGTAGTCTTATTACCAGTTGTTTCCCTTGGATTTAATATTTGTAATGATTCTTTTTGGTAATCGTGTTTGTCTCTCTTTGCAGTTGACTTAGTTACTGCATTTGCTTGTAGGTTTCTTCTTCTTCTTCGTTCATCCGGAGTTTTTTTCCGGATGTGATTGCGTTGTGCCTGTTTACAGCAGAGCTGTGTTCTTGCGCCGTTAGGCCGACACATCCGACTTCTGCGGGCATTTGTTGACCGGGTTAACCTTCCCGGGGGTTTCTTAGGACGTTTGACTCTCACTGTTGTGGTGTTATCCCCCATCCCAGCTGGTCCATATAGAACAGCCAAAGATCCTGGTCAGCCCTCAAGGGAAGGCAGGGGCAGACCATGGGCATTCCCCGCCATCCAAGGAGGCTTCCATAATTGCAGAGCCGATACATAGCGCTCTGGTACTGGGCTCACCCAAGGAATCGTCACGTCCTGCACATGGCTGCTTAGCCTCACTTCCGTATATTGGGCCTTCCGTTCACCATAGGCTGTTCTTCCGGAAACCAGAAGTATGCAGTCTGCAGATGACATCCACACAGTGAGCTTTCGATTCGGACTTTCCATGTAATGGATTTGCTATCCAAGCAATATTCCATTTCGTGCCACTAGGACACTTTTCCACCTTTTATGAAGTCCACACAGTGGGCTTTAGATACGGACTTTCCACGTAATGGATTTGCTATCCAAGCAATATTCCATTTCATGCCACTAGGACACTTTTCCACCTTTTATGAAGCCCACACAATGGGCTTTTGATTCAGACTTTCCACGTAATGGATTTGCTATCCAAGCAATATTCCATTTCGTGCCACTAGGACACTTTTCCACCTTTTATGAAGCCCACACAGCGAGCTTTCGATTTGGACTTTCCACATAATGGATTTGCTATCCAAGCAATATTCCATTTCATGCCTCTGGGTCTTCATGCACCTTTAAATGTCAACCTGTATATAGTTAAAGTAATCTGCGGTCAACTTGAGCTTGTTGATATCTCCATAGAGCTTGTCCTCAAATGAAGCAGGTGTGGGCCAAAATATCTTTCTCTGTTCTGCATACGTTGGGCAATCCTGCAGCAAATGTTTTGCTGTCATTTTTCCAGTTCTACAATTACATTCATCGGTATCTCCTATCTTTAGTTTATTGAACAAGTGGTATTTCAGCCTGTTATGTCCTGTGCGGAGTCTGAAGATTGCTACTTGTTCTCTTCGGTCGAGTTTGTAATATGCATCATCCTTCTGATGGCCTGGATGCTCAGATTCCCATTTGGTTCTATAAGTGCTTTTTATCAACCTCTTTGCCTCATTATAGGTTATGTCTATGTCAGGCTGTGGTAGTCGTCCGCCCTCTTTTGCCAGTCTGTCAGCCTCTTCGTTTCCAGGTATACTGCAATGTGATGGGATCCACTGTATTACAACTTTTTTGGATTTCTGGCATAGACCATGGAGTGCTGCTCTTAGGTCAGTTAGTTCTGTGCTGTTATTGCTCTTCAGTATTGAGACAGCTGACTTTGCATCTGTGAAGATAGCTATTTGCTTCTCTTTATTTTCCTCCATCAGGAGCATTTCTGCTGCAGTTTTCAAAGCCTCTACCTCCGCTTTGAAGTTACTTGAAAATTTTCCAGTTGCCATTGAATGTGTTTTTTTCACTCCTATTTTTTAAATTTAGGAGAATTCCTCCTCCTCCATTCTCTATTGAATTTTTGGCTGATCCATCTGTATATGCATGGGTCCAATTCCTGCTTGGGTAATGTTCTTTTATGTAGTTTAGGGTTATTTCTCTTCTTTCGGTTTCATGCTGAGTGTTCTTTTTCTCAATACCAGGAATGTTTTCTATCATCTCAGGCAGTTGCTGCTGTCTCCAAGCTGGGAACTTGTGTGCATTGTGTATGGGCTTGACTGTTGATATGTTAAGTATAGGATCTGCCCTAATCCTTCGTTTTGCAGTTTCTACAAAGTTGCTACGCTTCAGTCTTCCCTTTCCAAAACCATTAAATCTGTTGTACATAGGGTGGTCTGTCAATCTTCTAAATTTTTCTGCTTGTTGCTGGGCTCTGCTATCTCTTCTATCCTGCATTGGTTGTAAACAAGTGATCTTTTCTAGTTCATTAATAGGCGTTGTCTTCAGGCTTCCAGTTATGATTCGCATTCCTTGATTTTGGACTCTACTTATTTTGTTAAAGTTTGACTTGGCTGCTGTTGCCCAAGCTGCAATGCCATATTCTAGTACTGGCCTCACCCGTCCAGTATATAACTTCTTGAGAACTTTCTCATCTGCTCCCCACGTTGTACCAGCAAGCTTTTTCGTGATTGCCATTCTCTGCCTTGCTCTTGTTCGATTTTTCTCAACCTGTGTCTTCCATGTCAGGCGACGATCAAAGGTGACTCCTAGATAGTTTGGATTTTCTTCATGGCGCAATATTTTTCCATTCAATACCAGCTTAGGTTGCTGAGTTTTATTTGAGAGGGAGAACACTGTGCATGTTGTTTTCTCCTCACTTATCTTCACTAGCCATGATTTTGACCAGTCCTCTAGCGCTAATAAGGCTTGCTGTATTCTGCTGTTAGCTGTACTAATATATTCTTCAGATGTCCATATGGCTAGGTCATCTGCAAAGGAGGATGTGTGTACTCTGGCTGGAAAATTTTCTGTGATGTCATTTATATATGCTAGGAATAATGTTGGTGAAAGAACTCCTCCTTGGGGGACACCTTGCTCCAGCAGCATCATTTTGCTTGTTTGTCCTTGTACTTTTGTCCTGGCAGTTCTGTTCTCAAGGTAGTGGCTGATCCATTTATACATTTTTCCACAAACATGCATGTTTTGCAGTTTTACTTTCAGTCCTTCCTTCCATACTTTATCAAATGCTTTTTCTAAATCTATCCAGACTGCTAGTGTGTGCTTTTTCTCTTGGAAGGCATCCTCTATTTCCTGAGCTATATAGGTTATTTGATCTTCAGTGGATCTGTATTTTCTGAATCCTGCTTGGTGTGGTGTTAAGAGTTTGTTTTCTTCCAGATGCCATGTTAGCCTGCCATTGATAATGCGTTCCATTAATTTTCCTACACAGCTAAGTAGACTGATAGGTCGATAGCCATTTGGTTCTTCCAGGTCTTTTCCTTTCTTTGGGACTGGTATTAGTATAGCTTCCTTCCATGCCTGTGGGACTATTCCTCTCTTCCAGCTGTTATTTAGGACTGCTAGTAGTTTCTTCTTTGCCTTGGTGCCTAGTCCTATTAGCATTTCATTTGTGATTCCATCCTTTCCTGGTGATTTCTTCTTTTTTAGGGTATTCATTGCCTGTTCCATTTCTTCCATTGTTAGATTTGCCATCATATATTCTGCTGCTGTCTCTGTATTTCTATGATGTATCTGTTTGTCTTTGATTGCTTTCTTCTGTTCGGTTGTAATATCAATGTGGTTTGCATTTGCATAGTGTTCCATTAGTGCATTTGCAGCCTTTTTGCCTGTAAGCAAGGCATTTCCTTGTTTAATTGTTATTTGTTTGTTTCTAGGTCCTTCATTTTTATGGCTTTCACTAGTTTCCATAGTTTGTTTCCATCCCTGTCAAAATTCAGGTTTTCTGTTTTTTCCCTCCAACAATCTCTTGTTGTTTGATTTACTGTTCTTTTATATTTTGCTGAGATGGCTTTGAGAGAGATGTTTGCTTCAATTGTTTGTTCTCTCTCTGCTGTCTTCCTGGCATCTTCAACTTTGTCCTCCAAACTTTGTAGTTCTTCAGTCCAGTATGGTTTGTAATTTTTCCTCGCTCCTCTTGGAATGGACTCAGTGGCTGCCTGTATTATCGCTCTGTTTAGACTTTCCACCATTTGCTTTATGTTGCCATATCGTGTATTTATGTTTTCACAATATTTGTCTGTTAGTATGGCAAATCTGTCCCAATCTGCTCTTTTGTAATTCCAGCGGGGCAAGGGCTTTTGCTCCTGTGGAACATACTCCATATTCATTTCAAGCTTGATTGGTCTGTGGTCACTACCTGCTAATTGGTCCAGCACATGGCGATCGCTTTTGTGGAGGATGTCTCCTGTGCAGAAAGCTAAGTCTGGAGTAGAAGTGGTAAGCCATCTTCTGGAGTAGAAGCTCGGTGTGTCATCCGCTTTGTTGAGTAGATGGAGATTTGAGTCTATTTCCCAGTCCTCCAATTCATTCTCCTCTTTTGTCAGTATCTGGGTATCCCCATCTTTCTGAACGGCTATTAAAGTCTCCGACAATAATGCAGTTTGTGTCAGTTATTTTCATGTTTGAGAGTGTAAGGTACTTATCTGCTGGACTATACAGATTGTAGATTCTTATTTTCACGTCCTTTATCATTATATCAACACCTATAATTTCCGTTTGGTTGTTAGAGATCACAGATACTTCGCTGCAAGGTATTGTATTTCGTATAAGTATTAGAACTCCTCCTTTGTGTCCTTCGCGGTCGAAACGTGTGGCCTGATATCCTCTGACTGAGAATTTGTGATTGGCGTTGAGGTGTGTCTCTTGAATGCATGCCACATCTATTCTATCTTTATGAAGACGCTGTGTTAGGGAGTCTTTCTTCTTGTAAACTCCTTCGGCATTCCACTGTAGTATGTTGAGTGTCCGGGGTATTTGGTCAATAGCTCTTAACCTACTCCTCTGTGCCTTGACTCCACAGCACAGGGGAAGGTGACCACCAGTAGTCATGGGTGGACCCCCTCGAGGCAGGGGGCCCGGCACTATCACCGCCTGATGGGACTTCACGGGATTAGCACCATATCGATTAATTTTGATTTGTGACATCATGAATTAAGTTACGTTGCACTGCTTTGTCAAGCCTGTGGCTCAGTACATCCGATTTCGACAAGCATTTATTCGGGATGCTTTCCCTAGCCTTTGACTGTCCCCAGTCTACCTACAAGGCAGCAGGTTTCACGTTGCACTGCTTTGTCAAGCCTGTGGCTCAGTACATCCGATTTCGACAAGCATGTATTTGGGGTGCTTTCCCTAGCCTTTGACTGTCCCCAGTCTACCTACAAGGCAGCAGGTTTGTGTGTCTCTTCGTCTGGTCCCTCTCCCTTGACCTGTCCGACATGGGTGGCCCTACCAGTAGCTGTGCTACCGTCGGCATAGCTCTTGGGGTCATTGGGACGCACAAGCCCCTCTACCTCGTCACGGTGGACACACAGCAGAGGGGTGCTTGTAGGTTTTATTTTTCCCAAGCAGTAAATTTGTTCATCAGAACAATTTATAATCTCTGGTAAATTACCAATGATCAGGGCACAAAAAGGTTGTTCTGATACCGCACACAAAATATTACCAGTAATATATGGTGTTTTAACATGCGCAATAGCTAGTGGGTATTGTTCCACATTACCAGCTAAAGTGTGGCACGATGTGTTCTTGTCTGTGTAGTCTCCCTTCTTTATTAATGCTTTATGACTACCTGTGATCGTGCTTCTAGTGTCACGGAGGAATTTGCATTCTTTACCATTTACTATACATGTCTGGAATTTCAATTTCACTTTTGAGGAAATAACATTGTTGCACTCTTCAAAAACACAAAGTATCGAATGGCCACATTCCAAACTGCCATCTTAGTGAAATTTATTTGAAGTCGTACATTTATCTAAATTGAAAACATCAATCAGTTGTAACGTATTCACTTCTTCATGTTCACTCGCACTTTCAAGTTCACTTTCTGAACTTGTTTCTATTAGATCAGCGTTAGCTTTTCTAAGTATCTTTCGACCCTCGCACTCTTTTAAACAATGCCCCAAGGCTCGACAAAAAAAAAGCATGTCATTGCTCTTTGATACTTGTTTCTTTTTCCTGTTGTTTACTGACAATCTTGTCCAGATGTGTTTTATAATTCGGATCTTTGTCACACATCTCATAATCGCCATGAAGTGTTCGGCAATATTTACATTTGTTTAATTTAAATCTAAGTTTTCCTTTAAAAGTAAAGGGTATTGTTTTGTTAAAGCTGACTGCAGCTGCTATGTTAATTTTATTAGATGTAATATTGAAAATATCCCGGTTTGCTGTAAAATAGGTGGATCCCCTCTGTTCCATTTCAGCAATATTCTTGCAATCATTCTCCTGGAGAAACTTTGGGAATGGATTGGGCAGAGATGTTATAATCTTATCTCTTAAGATAATGTCTTTCAATAGTTCAAAACTGTTGTTTACTTTAGTTGCTTTCAACCATTTTGAGAAAACATCCTGAATTTCTGATACATAATCTAAGTACGTTTGGTTTGGTTTAGGACTAAGCTTAGCAAACTGCTGCTGATATCCAATTTGATCTAAAACAAAATGTTGCATAATACGCTGTATAATATATTCATAGTCCTTTCTTAACTCTCGAGAAATAGTCTCTATTACCCTTAATGGTTCGAGAGCCAGGTTTTTCATATAAATTATGGCCCACTGATCGCTTAGTATTTCATGGTATCTCATTAAGGTTTCGAAGTTTTGAGCCCAAGCTGAAATACTATCTCGTTGGCAAAAATGTTTTACTATGCCCTAGTATTTTTTTCAAATGTTTGTTCTTTACTCTCTAATTTTCTTGTTGCAATGTTAGTCTGAGTTTCAATCTCCAACTGTTTAAGTTTTAGCTGTGTATCAGCATCTATTTGCTTCGCTTATAACTTTAATTCTTTTTAGCTGCCAACTCTAATTCTTTCTCTTTTTGTGTTTAGCTGCTAACTCTAATTCTTTCTCTTTCTGTTTAGCTGCCAACTCTAACTCTTTCGATGCCATTTCTGCCAAATACTTTTTGTACTCTTGTGCCCTCTCTTGTCTGTCCTGGATATATTTAAATTTGGCCTCACTATATTCTATTAGTTTGTCGCCTTGCAGCCCTAACTTAATTCCTGCGTCAACACAATCGTTTAACGTAGACATTGTTGGAAATGTATGTTAATCTACGTTTAATCAAAATGGTGAGTTATTTCCCTTTTACAAATTAATATATGATAAATAATAATATATACAAAATCCAAATGTTACAAGCTTATGAAACATGAAGTTCATGTGGTAATGCAATGAAAAATATTAAGTACTTAGCTGATATAAGCTGTACTGTCGTTTTTCTTCAGGCCACGGGGTCACTAGTTACGCTGTTGTTTTTAATTTTGATTATCATCTGCTGTGGATAGAAGAGATATTAGTTTCTGATGATGGTTTTTGTCGGTCGGTCGTGTAGTGTTTGGAAATGAAATTAAATTTTTCTAGAGATGTCGAACAAAATCTGTTAAATGTATTTAAACTATGTTAGGCATAGTTGTTAACAAATGTATATATTATTGTAGTGTCTATAATGTTTATGTTGCCGTCGGGTAGTCTGATGGTGAGTTTCTTTTTAGAATCTCGTATTGAGAATCGGAGAGCTAGTCAACTTTTTAGTACTCTTATAGAGAACCGGCAAGCTACCCCACCTTGTCAGCACCTCGTTTTATCTACTGAGGTCTGGCATATCACGTCTCAGTGAATCAACGACGTGAGTGTGTACAAATATACTACTCGTTTATTCAACTTAGCATATACATCATTTCAATCATACAATATGTGCATGTATAGCATATTCATAATAATAACATGAAATTACAATTCATGTATATCATATATTATTCTAACTATATATTCGCGCTCGCAGTCAGCGCACACAAACAACTTGTAGCAGGTACTCCCAGCTCAGGCTATCATTCGCTCTTGTCAATTCTTCACTCGTTTAAGCATTCTCCAAACACAACCGTCTCTGTCTACAGCTTTGTCCCGTCTGAGTAAGCCTTTGGCCTCGGTCATCTATCCCTTAGTGAAGCACCACGTGCAACCTCACCTGAGTTGTGGTTTGTCGTGACCCGTACTGCGTCTCAGTTGTGTCCTTCACCTCTGGGTCAGGTCTCGGGGTTAGTCCGTCCGTTGTTGCTAACGGTCTTCTAATTAACTCATATCGTCCGGTCTGTCCCTGTACAGTCTTAACTCATGTGCCCCTTGTCCTCTAGTCTGGCTTCGTCCTATGGGGATCGTCTAATTGGATCTGACACCATAGACATACAGAAAAACCAACGAACAAGTCCTTCAAGAAACAAATGAAGATCGTAAACTGATTAGAGTCATTATACGTAGAGAGTCACATTTTTTTGGCATGTTATGAGAAGAAATGACTTGGAAAACTTGGTGACAAATGGCAAGATCGAAGGGAAGAGACCAAGGGGAAGACCGAGAAGTAAATACCTGGATGGCTTGGCCACGTGGCATGGTCGAGACAGGAACACGGAGCTAAGCCACAACTCTGGTGATCGAGTGAGATTGCAAAACATGACCGCTCACGCTTATCGACATGGCACATGATGGATGGATTCACAGCCGTACAGCAATACAGTTTCTATATTGCACTTCAGCAGTCTATTTCTTACATTCAATTATAGTGGCGTAAGATATTCTTCATTTTCTGAAATGCAGCTTTTGCTTTCCCTATTCTGCATTTAATCTGAGTTGTATATCTTCCATCTGATGTTATAAATGCCCCTAAGTTTTTACAACCATCCATCTAGCAGGACAATTGGTGATGATATATGCCAGTTCTTAGATATGACTGAGCTACCGTATGACAGTAGACGGTACTACCTGCTTCCTTTTAGTGCCGAATGTTGGTTAGCGCTGAGCAAACCCGACACCCGGCTCAACTGGGAGGATAAAAGCCTTATATATATATATATATATATATATATATATATATATATATATATATATATATATATATATATATATATATATATATATATATATATATATATATATATAAAACGATGTATGTCTGTATGTCCGTTCTTTATGTGTTCGCGAACGGTCCATCCGATTGAGATGAAATTTTCTACATGTATTCTTTTCATTCCCGTGCAGCCAACAGTCATAGTTTTTTTTAGTATACAATCAGCTATTTGCTTACTAAAATTTAATATTTAAATTTACATTATCATTTATATATAGCGAGGGGACTTAACTCAAGAAAAGTTATTTCAAGGGGCATAACTTTTAACAGCATTTCTATAAATTTTATATATAGATTGTTGCATTGTTTTCAAAGATTTATAAACTCTTTGTCTATAGTTATTTACAGGCATATGAGTTATAATAAATAATGATATAATCTTTAAGGCATTTTCAAAGTTTTCATAAAATTAATGCATCTATTTAAATAGTGAAAATTTTCTAACTCATCTTTTTATGTTTAAAGAAGTTATCTACAGTCATGTATGGTGGTGTGTGGAAGGACATTCTTAAGTTAATTTTTTGTGTTATATGAATTTAATGAGACGCTCCTCGCCAGGAGCTGGGCGAAGCCGCGCCGGGTCAGATAGATAGACAGACAGACAGATAGTCGGGAACGGGAGCTTATATGACTACTTATATGAATTAAATGTGATGCTTCCCACCAGAGGCTGGGAAAAGCCGGGCCGGGTCAGGCAGGCAGGCAGGCAGACAGACAGACAGACAGACGGACGGACGGACGGACGGACGGACGGACGGACCGACCGACCGACCGACCGACCGACCGACCGACCGACCGACCGACCGACCGACCGACCGACCGACCGACCGACCGACCGACCGACCGACCGACCGACCGACCGACCGACCGACCGACCGACAGACAGACAGACAGACGGATAGATAGATAGATAGATAGATAGATAGATAGATAGATAGATAGATAGATAGATAGATAGATAGATAGATAGATAGATAGATAGATAGATAGATAGATAGATAGATAGATAGATAGATAGATAGATAGATAGATAGATAGATAGATCCCCGCTCGTGCATTCATCGCCTCTGCAGCAAAAGTCCAACTCCTGGCCTTCACGTGGTGGAACTGTTTTAAGTAACAAGAGAAGAGGCAGCGGCTAGTCACTGGCGCCAAAATAAAATAACCAGAAAGATCTAGATGTGTATGCACGCACGTGCATGCGCAGACACGTGTGTGCGTGCCTACACATCTAAATTCGAGTAAGACCAAAGTCTGCTTTAGTAAAGGAAAGGCGCTGAAGACCAGCCAGGAGGCACACCACAGAAATCAGGATGCCACGCAATTACGATATAAAATATGTCGACTACTGTTAAATTTTATGGTGCTCGCCCTGCTTTGGATCCCCAGGCAGGTGCAGTGCCCTGAAAGGTTCCAACCACAACTACTGTGCGAGCTGCAGCAAGGAACCAGAACATACAGTAACATCACATGAAACTACCACGAGGAAGACCGACGACAACCCACCACGGACAAGAGCCAATACAGCTGAGAAGAAGAGTGAGGAGAAAGACACAGAGCCGGAAACGCCGACTCACAGACGATCAGATGGGTTGTCAAACGTATACAAGTGGAGCTGACAGATGAACAAATCCTGAAGCAGCTACAACGGGAGAATCTCCATATCCGAATCTTGAAGGCGGAGCGGATTCTGACGTACTCCAAGGTACCTACTACTCTAGCGGTGGTAACAACAGAGGGCAGCGAGATACCGATCACAGTATCTATGAACAAGAAAATTCAACAGCCTGAAAGATTCATTCCAAGAATCACTCAATGTTCAAATTGCCAGAGGGCCGGCCACAGCAGAACAATATGCCGTAGCAAGACAGAGATCTGCCGAACACCGCGCCTTCAAGGAATGTCCGCTGGCCAAACAGGACAAGGACTTCCGAGCGCCCAACGACAACAGATAGTGTGCCAACTGTCTTGGCAAGCATGGAGCAAGAAACCTGTGCTGTACCTTACCTCCATAGGCATAGAGATGTCTTATTGATTGATTGATTTAGGAACCAACATCACATCATTCGGGGCATTCCAATAAACGCTCCGTCACCATCCTCAGCAGCCAGCGAAAAGTTCAGAGATGTCTTAAAGACCGCCATAACTACAAAGATACTGCCATGCTATATCTCGGGGTGTAGAATCAATTTCAACATAACTGTACAAATAAATGAACTCGGCTCGAAAGCAACAGCAGGTTGGAAGCCGAACAAACCAAAATGACGAAGTCCAGTCAGTTACCTGTTAACAGTTATGACGCCGTTGTTTATTTCGGAGCATGCAGGCTTGTCTCAACAATAAACAACAACTAAATGCTTTTACAGTACCTGTTCTGTCCAGGTGGGGCTGTAAGAATAATATATTTAAGATTACTGATTGTTGCAAACCATTCCTGTTCGAAGATCAACAATGTCCTTGTTCGTCCTCACAGAATCCTTCTGTCAATCCGCCAAGTGTCCTTCGTGACGCTTCACAAACATCTAGTTTTCTGTGTTTATTCGTGGCTACGATATTTATAGATTGTCTCTTCCCTTTCCAAGCATTCATTCGGCCACTGATGCGCCATCAAGCCAATATCTGGCCGACCTATGGTTGCAGAATTAACATGAGCTGCCGCCTTGATCAATCTCCCAAGTCAGCATGTTGTTATTGACATTGCCGTGTGACGATTCTGTGTAGTCACGTCATCTCCTTCCCTTTTTCCTGGCGTTGTGGTTCTAGGATTCTTTGATTTCTCCTATTTACGTCATTATGTCGCACCTGCTACTTGGAAGATACCATACAAGGAAGCACTGCGGATGTGCGAAACAGCTACAGGCATCTCACAGATACAAAACCAGATTGACGAGCTGAAGAAGCAAGTCAAGGCACTGCTGACGCCGACTCCGACCCCGACCAGCGACAACAAACAAATGCTGGCAGACAATTAAAATATCCAGCACAGCATCCAACAAGAGATGGAGCGCATGGCCGAGATGAAGAAGGAAAACGAAGAAGTCCTAAAAGCCATCAAGACAGAGAGAGAGAGAGAGAGAGAGAGAGAGAGAGAGAGAGAGAGAGAGAGAGAGAGAGAGAGAGAGAGAGAGAGAGAGAGAGAGAGAGAGAGAGAGAGAGAGAGAGAGAGAGAACTGTTAAAAGCTGAAACAGAATACTAAAAGAAACAAGCAAAAGCCACGCAAAAGACCGCAGAGAAGCCGCAAGCTGGAGCCAAGCCAAAGACCAGTGAGAAACTCCAAGACGAACCCAGCAACCCATTTCAATGACGAACAAGTTCAAAGAGAAACCAGTCCTCAACCAGAGAGAGTGGACCGACGAAGAATCGAGTGATTGGTAGCTCAGATGACATTGTTCTCGGGCCGACCACAAAACAAGGAAACAAAAGCAAGCAAACCAAAGGATTAGTCCTTATAAGGACTGCAGCCTACCAAAACAGAGGAGCCAAAGTCAACACTGTACAAAGAAACAGCCAGAGGAGATGGGCACAAAGGATAACTCGCCGACCAATCGCCCAGCTGATGTCACAGGCACAAACGCTTATATAACCGGTCTGAGTTAGGACTCACTCGTAAGAGCACACGGACAGAAACAAGATAAAAGCCACAAAAACCACGAATCTCAACTCTAATCAAGGCTGAAGAAGCAGGTTGAACGAGACCGAATTTGGAAGTTTTGTTTTTGAATCAAGCAAGCATAGCCTGTATACTTATAAGTGTTGTTGTTTGTCCATCAAGAATGATGATGTCCATTCATTTCATCCAGTGGGGTTGAAAGTATGGAGCTGTGAGTTCTAAGATGGCTGATAAGGTTTATTTTGGCTCGAAATGTTCTTTGACAATGTGGGCAAAGAATGTTTGATATGCCAGGAGGATCATCTCCTGCAGTTTTTTTTCTGTCCAGCCTTTTCTCCACATCTCTTACAGTCCTGGTTGCTTCACAAGTGACTGCACCTTTATGTAATGATGTACGCCACGAATTACGGTCTTTAGCAGCAGTCTCCCAGGTGTCAAGATGAATTCCAAAAGCTTTCAGTGAGATTTTCAGAGTGTCTTTAAAGCGTTTCCTCTGGCCGCCTTCGGAGCGTTTACCACAACGCAGCCCGCCGTAAAAAATTCGTTTAGGGAGCCTGTGATCTGGCATACGAGTTAAGTGACCAGCCCAGCAAATGTGATTTTTCATTAGTAGAGTGTGGATACTGGGCATGGGCGCTCTTTCTAGAACTTCGGAGTCAGGGATCTTGTCTTGCCATTTAATCTTCAATAGTTTCCTAAGGCAGACTGTGTGGAAGTGGTTTAATTTCCTATGGAATAGAAAGAAAAAGCAGCGGCTGCAGCAGGATATAACAATATGAATTGGAAACAAATTAGGTATATTAAACTCCTGCGAGAAGAAACGTACTAAACATCAACACGTTGCACATACCTTACAAGGAGATCCATCGTATCGCGAAATACAGGTGAAAATCCGAAATCAGAAGCACTCAATAAATATATAAAATGAATAATAAAATAAAATACACACGAACGCGTACAATACGGCACACAGGACGGCCGACGTTTCGATTCTCAGAATCTTTGTCAAGGATAGGACACCACAGATAGCTACGCATGTCGCTGATAAACAGTCCATGATTCACAAGCATATTAGTGAGTGGCACCTTGTAGTCTTGACAGACCAAAGTATGTGAGTTGGAATGTGGCCAATATTCCATCACAATGCCTGGGCAGAGCTTCAGAGAAACATGTGGTGCCCAAACGACCTGTTCCCTCTCTCGGTCTAGCCTTGTGTTCCCAGAGGAATGGGTAACCAATACGCCTGGCACAAGGTAGGCTGCAGACGCTGGCGGCTCAGCGTCAAACCTCCGAGACCTCGCCTCCATGGAGCAGGTAGCGAGTGATGGCCAGACCCTGGAACCCAAGGAACCCGGCTTAGATCACAAGCATATAGCAGTGTGGATAATACAACTGCTTTATAGACTTTCAGCTTTGTTTGCAGGCTTATTCCATTTCTGTCCCTTACATTCTTGTACAGTCTGCCAAAGGCCGCGCTGGCCTCGGAGATTCTTGCATTCACTTCGTCATCAATTGTGGCAGCTTGTGACACAGTGCTGCCAAAATAGGTGAACTTGTCCACAACACTTAGTCTGTGACCATTCACCTTGATATTCGGCAAGGTGTGATTATTCCCTGGAGTTGGCTGGTAACTACAGTCTCCTCCAGGTTGATATTGAGCCCAAAGTTGGCACAGGCATATGAGAAAGCTGAAACATTGTGTTGCATGTCTGCCTCTGAGTTGGCATATAGAGCGCAATCATCAGCAAACAGCAGTTCTCTGACGGTGTCGCTGTTAGTTTTGGTTTTGGCTTTCAGCCTTCTGAGATTGAACAACTTTCCATCCATGCGGTAGTTGATGTCTATTCCAGTGTCATTGTTCTCGAAGGCATTCGTCAGCATAATGAAGTTGGATGAAGAATGACTTGCGATGAATTGGATTAAAGTGAGGAAGAGGTGCGCAATTCGTCGACCTCACTCTCTCGCCTGAGTCCAGTGGCAAGACAAGTCAAGACGACTGGAGACGAATACAGGTGCAGTGGATGACCAGGGCGCTCTACGTGCTTTGCCATGCTCATTACGTTCCATAACGCTTTGCAGGTAAACACCGTCTTGCCCTTTGAATAATCAGTGATTCCATCGGCGCAGTCTGCCGAATCCTGT
Organism: Cepaea nemoralis; assembly: GCA_014155875.1. Classification (NCBI taxonomy): domain Eukaryota; kingdom Metazoa; phylum Mollusca; class Gastropoda; order Stylommatophora; family Helicidae; genus Cepaea; species Cepaea nemoralis. Next base: position 364,840 of record JACEFZ010004875.1, on the reverse strand, counting down.
CTTCACATTCTGGGTAGGCATACCCTAGTTCACCGTTTAGTTGATTAGTTTAACACCAAATCGGCTACCCACACTCACCAGCCTCTCACAGCTGTTGCCCGAGGGGTGACCGCTGTCCAGTAGCGTGCAGAGGGGGGGGGGGGCGACGGCCCCGGGTATCCAGCTGGGATGGGAGCATCCAGTTAGGGAGAGGGGACAGCACGGTGCAGTCGGAGGAAAGGAGGAATGGATGAGGTAAAGAACAATTTAGGGGCACCCAGTCAAGGGGTTGGCCCCGGGCATCAAAGAACCTCTGCACGCCACTGTCGCATGCTGACAGCTACCAGGAGCCACAGGCGTGAGCTGGATGTCAGGCTTGGATCAGTGGGGGGGGGGGGGGGGGGAATGGGTCCTGAAAAGGACATGAGAGTCATCCTTACCAAAGGTACTAGTACTACCAGTGCCTGACACCCCGTAAAGTAACTCTCTTCTCTCTACATACGAGGCGAGAGGGATAAAAGGTGAGAGTACAACCCAGGCAGTGTTGACTAGATATAATAAAATAGTCATTAAAGAAATCAGATTTGACGTTGTTTCAATCAACAAGACAATCGAAATACAGACAATTACATCTGCCTCCTTTCTGTAACACCTCATGGCAAAAGCAATAGGACACACACATAAAAGCACAGACGGATGTACGATGATGATGCTGAATAAGTAAAAAGTAACCGAGCCGTAGATTTTTGTCCAAGGCGTGGTGGCGTCCATTCGTATACCAACAATTGCTGGCTTGTCACGTTGGGACTCAAGATGAACAGAATCGTGTAAGTAACAGTTTTAAACCATCGTGATTGTTTCTGTTGTATACGTAGCGCATCCGTTTTTATGGATTTTTACGAAATGAAATGAAGTACCGATTGATATTATTTATTATTTGAATTTCGATTTGGTCTGATGTGGATTATAATAAACTACTGAAAACTCAAACCGTGGAAGTAGTAAGTAGTAGGTTCGATCATGATGTTTAAATTGAGTATTTACTAATGAGACCACCACAGATAGATAGGCCTTGAAAAACCAAATCTAATGGTATCCCAATCATGCCTGTATGTCAGTTCTAAGCGGAGATATTCACACTTGAGTGTGGGTGTCTTGGACTAAAAATATGGCACTATTCAAGTAATTTTGGAACTCTTCAGTGTGTCCCATTATCTCCGCTTCCAGTCTGTGCGAGATTGTCTCAAACGGGTCATAGACGGATATGAACACTTCAAGACTTCACTATTCAGAACATGAAGACTTCAAAAATATGTTCCGTCATGTTAAATGATAAAAGAAAATAGTAAAGGGAGAGTTTATTCGCAATTGAATTGTAATTAGACATTTCATTTATTCCCGCTCACTAGTCAATTTTAGTTCATTTGGCAAATAAAATTCACGTTAAACAAAGACATCTATTGGATCCATCGATTCTGACACTCGATCACTCCGTCACTGACTGGGGGTTGCGCCCCCCGACAGCTTCCGCAGATCCATAGAGCACACTTTATTCACAAGCTTCGAGTATTTCAGTTCTATATTTTAGTTTGTAATGTTTAATATGTTGGTCTCCCTGCCCTAGGGGTTAACGTCTTTCTCCGTAATCCCATATATTCTCGTGAGTAACGTAACCCGCGCGAGAATTGGTAGCGGTTCTCGCCAAGGTGGTAACTTATACTGTATGTGAGCTGGTCGCTCAGAAAGCAGTGGCAAACTACTGAGCGTAATCTTGCCAAGAAAACAATCAGCTGAAAGATGCTGATATTGACAGCGATGTCCTGTAAAGGATATGCGAACAAAAGAAACTGTTTAATATTGTTTATTATGAAATGAAAAAAAAAAAAAATTGCTCCCCATGGTGGAATCAAACCCCGGTCTTCCCATTTTCTCCCATTCTACTTCCCAGTTTCTGCCAACCATTTTATTTTAGGTTGACATACTTTTTTGTTTGGCGCTGAATCTGTTAATAACTTATGTAGTGTTTGTTATAACATCAGATGGAAGATGTACAACAGAGATTAGGAGCAGAATAGGGCAGGCAAAGGCCGCATTTCAGAAAATGAAGAGTATCTTATGCAATAAGTCACTATCACTGAATGTAAGAAAGAGAGTGCTGAAATGCTACGTAGAACCAGTTTTGCTGTATGGCAGTGAATCTTGGAATGTAAATGAACAAATTAAGAAGAAATTAGAAGCAACAGAGATGTGGTTTCTGAGACGAATGTTGCGAATTCCTTGGACTGCCAGAGTAACTAACAACGACTGCCTGAAACAGGCTAATGAAACTAGAACATTATATACAACAATAAGACAGAGACAAACATCTTTCTTCGGTCACGTGATGAGAAGAGAGGCATTGGAGAACATCGTAACAACTGGAAAGATTGAGGGGAAGAGAGGCAGAGGCAGACCAAGAGAAATGATGCTGGATGGATTGAGACGGTGGCATGGAGGAATATCAGCAGCAGAGTTGATCCAGAAAATCAAAGACCGAGATCTGTGGAGAGCCATGAACGCCTACGCCAGCCGGCACGGCACTTGATGATGATGAGTGTTTGTTGTTGAATTGCAAATGTGTTTTCACGTCAGTTTATTCCTATGTATAGATGATGAAGTGTTGCATTATTGAATTGCTAGTGTGTTTTGACATGCCAGTTTGTGTCCTACCAGTCTCCGTGGTGAAGGGGTTATGGACGTTTGTAATCCTGTAAACCCGCGTTCAAAACACAGCTGCGCGCTATTTGGCAGCCGATTGCGCTGCATTGGTTTTGCGTTGGTATCGGTGCCGGTTGTTCAGAAAGCAATGGCAAACTACTGAACATAAACTTGCCAAGAGATCAGAACGGCAGAAATGTTGGTGTTGACTGCGATGTCCTATAAAAGGACATATATATATATAGATATATATAAAACAATAATGTGCCATGCCGGAAAGCGTGAGCGGTCAGGACTCGCCATTTCACTCATCACCAGAGTCATGGATCGGCTCTGTGTTCCTGTCTCGCCCATGCTATGTGGCCAAGCCATCCAGGTATTTTCCTCTCGGTCTTTCTCTTGTTCTGTTCCCTTCGATCTTGCCAGTTGTCACTAAGTTCTCCAATCCATTTCTTCTCATAACATGAGACTGTCTACGTCTGATTTCTCTAATCAATTTACGATTGTCATTTGCCTCCTGTAGTACTTGGTCATTGGTTTTTCTATCTGTCCATTGTATTCTTTGCATTTTCCTCAGAAACCAAATTTCTGCAGCCATCAGATGTTTTTCAGCTTGACTGCTCATTGTCCAAGTTTCACATCTATACAAAAGAACAGGCTCTATGTATCCCCTCAACACTCTTTTTCTCGTTTCAATTGACAGGAGAATATATATTGCATATCCTATTTACAGGAGATTGCTGTCAACACCAGCATTTTACTGCTGTTATTGATGTCTCGATAAGTTTACATTCAGTAGTTTGCCATTGCTTTCTGAACAACCGGCTCCCATACCAACAAGTTAAAACCCAGCACGACACGGTCTGCTGCCAAATCAGTCGCAGCTGTGTTTCGAACTCGGGTAAACGGGCTCATGAATCACATTTGTAAGCCCTTTAGCCACGGATATCTGGGTTAAAAGGACATGCAAAAAAAAAAAAATGTATGTCCTATGCCTTGTTGGAAGGCTATATGGACTCAAGCATGATGTGTCATTTGATATTGATGCTTAAACATTGTTTGATATATCTATTAACATTGAAAGTATGAAACAGCTTATGAAACACCCAGGAAGGTTAATGTGGTCAACAAAAGTCCAAAGAAGTCAACTGAAAGGTGCAAATATCGCAGCTGTACTGTAAACAGGCACAGCACATTTACATTCAAAAGACAAACGAAGAAGAAGATTAAACACTTCACTGTCCAGAAGTGGACTACTTGTTGCCAAAATGTATTTAAATATATAATTATATTTTACAACAAAATTATTATTTTCTGCTGGGTAAGTTCTGACTCAGAACAGGACATAAACATTATCATATGTACACAAAAACTGGTCTCCCTAGCGATTAACGACTTTCTTCGCAATCCTGTACATCCACATGAGGAACACAGCGGCGTGAGATTTTTATCATCGGATCGCGTCGCTTACTTACGGGGTATGTGAGCCGGTCACTCAGAAAGCAATGGCAAACTACTGAGCGTAATCTTGCCAAGAACATCAACAGCTGAAAAATGCTGGTATTGACTGCAACGTCCTGTAAGGGATATGCAACTTTAAAAAAATATACACAAAAACAACAGTCATATGTACACAAACAGACATAACTACACAGAAACAACATAGTCATATGCTCACAAAAACAACATAGTCATATGTACACAAAAACAACATAGTCATATGCACACAAAAACATCACACTCATATGTACACACAAACAAATAAGACAATCTTGAAGAAACAAATGAAATTCATAACTTCATTAGAGAAATTAGTCATTGATGGTCAAGATTGGGCACATTATGAGGAGAAATAAAACAGAAAACTTGGCGACAGCTGGCGAAGCTGATGGGAGAAGAGCAAGGGAAAGGCGGAGAGATAAATACCAGGATAGCTTGGCTACATGGCGTAATCAGGACATAAACACAGACCTGATCCAAGCAGTGATTGTGTGAGATGCGAACCATGACAGCCCACGCTTATCGGCATGACACATGGTGATGATGAAGAGTATATTAATGCTCTTTCAACGTTTATGTCTAATTTATCCATGTTATTTAATTTCAGTAAACCAAAAACACAGCGAGGGCGCAGGGCTTTAGAAAAAAAGGAGCCTAAAATCCATGAAAATACCAAAAAAACTTTGTTCCTCAAAGGTGGGAACACCAGCCAGACAGTAAGCCAGGTGTTAAAGGAGCTGGTAAGTGGAAAATATACATTATATCTATTTTGGTTGTTGGTTAAGAATAACTTTTATTGTATACAAAATCTCCGTACGTGGCACAGTCCCCTCCCATAGATAACACAAAGGAGAATCTCAGCACAATTCACAAACCTAGTAGAGTCAAGGATCAAAATGTTTGTATACCATAGTTAACTAAGCTATAAATATTCATTTGTGGTTAGGTGTTCTAGTTTAAAATATCGGCCTAGTTAGTTTGCTCAAATCGATTTCCAACTGCTGGGGGATTTTCAGTGTGCACAAGTCCTTCAGAGTTTTTCGTCCTTGTCTGAGAAGGCTAGATAACTGGCTCACAATCCCAGGGTCAGTGGGAGATATACTATCTTTCCTTAATTTTTTGTTTGTTCGCTTGCTTCGAATATGCTTGCTTGTGTTCGTTGGCTTGAGCTCCAACGCGAAGTCCTGTGCAGGCAGACACTCTCTGACTTCGGAGGAATCTGCGATCCTGCTGACTTTAGCCAGGACGCTCGACGAGGACGCGTCAGTAGGTCTTGGCCAGTATATAACCCGGCCCTGGTGCCTTGGAAACACCTCTGCGTCCCTGCTTCGAATATGAGTTGAGTCCATGCTGGACTGATTTTTGCGCGTGGGCTAGCTTTCTCTGTTACCAGTGTCCCTCGTCATCAGGCAAACCTACTCCGACTTCTGAGGTACTTGTAATTTACATCCCCAAGTCAAGCACAAGAAGCCAACATTTTAGTCCAACTGACTGGTGTAGGGGTTGAACCCGCCAACTCAACATCAGCACACCGGACATTTACGAGCTGTCCACTTGCCATGCTGATCTTATGGTTTCTTATGTGTAAAAAACCCAGATAATCCTGGCTGTGAAACCAGGTTGCTGTGAGCCGGATATGAATATCGCTGTGAGCCATTCTGCCCCCTACATTGTATTGTATATACATATTTCTAAAATATGATTTACAAATCCTGTTCAGCCTTTCACGGGTAGGTCAGAACAAGGTTATTACAGTGTTATTTGTACACAGATGTTGCACACATAAATACATAGGCACACACACACTCCAGTTTGCCTATACTCATATAAGTTATTTGCATATCCTTTACAGAATGTCGCTGTCAACCCCAGCATGTTTTGGCTGTTTGTGATTTCTTAGCAAGTTTATGTTCAGTAGTTTGCCATTGCTTTCTGAACGACCAGCACCATTGTATGAACACCAGCGCAAAGCCGTCTGCTTCTAAATCGCCTGCAGCTGTTTCAATTGCGGTATGCTGGATTATGTACCACGTTTGCAACTCCTTCGCCACGGCGCCGATATACTCATGTACATGGTTTTATTCATACATAATATAAATTCATAGACGCCCACGTGCATAACATAACTACTTATTGATGCCCACATGCATGTATGCATATTAAAACACCTGCACAGTACTCGCACTCACCAAGTGTCCCTTCCTCATTCATAAGTAGTTTTTTAGATTTAGCAGCCACTTTTAGGATGTGCTTGTCAGTGCTGTAGCAAAAGGGTTATGAACGCAGTCCGAAATCCCGCATACTGCATTCGAAACACAGCTGCAGGCGATTTGGCAGCAGACCACCTTGCATTGGTTTTCATACAATGGTATGAGTGCTGGTTATTCAGAAAGTAATAGCAAACTACTAAATGTAATCTTGCCAAGAAATCACAAACAGCCAAAAAATGGTGGGGTTGACTGCGATATCCTGTAAAGGATATGCAACTAACTTTAGGATACTTCTGTTTACACTAAATATTATACTTCTAATTATTATTTATTCGTAGTTGTATGTTAGTTTGAATTTTGTAGTGTGCTTTGATATTCATAATAAAGTGAATTTGTTTTGTCTTGTTTCAGCATACTCTCAAGAAGCGTAATGCTACAATATTCAGCAAGTAAGTATTTCTTCCACTTCTTCGCTCCTCTTTCAACTGGATCACATGACACGTATCTATGCACTTCACATGTCTGGGAAACAGATGAATAACTTATATATACAAGAAGGTTTCAAATGAAAACTGTAAATGTTTTTTTTTATGGTGCTTGGATTCCTCTAGAACAAAAATGATCTTGGTCGTGTACTTAACCACTCATGAACCACCTGCTGTAGCTCTTTATTGTACTGAAAAGTTTTGAAACTTCCTATTCCACTCATATTCTTACTGGACTAACGGGCATATCACCATACATCTTTTCCATTGCAACATATGCCTGTGAGAACTGGACACTTACTAAACAAGCTGAACAGCGTGAAATGCCTTTGAATATAAATGTTAAAGATGGGTTCTAAGAATATCTTGGATACAGAAAATAGCAAATGCATCCATATGACAAGAGCTGAATATTGAAGAAGGATGACTACTAAAGACGATAAAACAAAGAAAATTGAAATATTTTGGTCACTTGAAACATCATGATAGTTTGGAGAGAACAATAATGGAGGAGTATCTGCCCGGGAAGAGAGGAAGAGGAAGGCCAAAGAGAAGATGGGTGCAGGATGTGGCAGATGGTACTTTGGTACTGTTTTGGGAGAAGCAATCTTTACACTAACCTCAAATCCTTTTCAGGGCACAGACAACTTGAATGTCAGTATGTGAGAGTCAAACGTCCTAAGAAACCCCCGGGAAGGTTAATCCGGTCAACAAATGCCCGCAGAAGTCGGATGTGTCGGCCTAACGGCCAAGAATACAGCACTGCTGTAAACAGGCACAACGCAATCACGTCCGGGAAAAAAAAGTCCGGATGAACGCAGAAGAAGAAGAATGTCAGTACATTGGTCTTTTGTCTTCCAGAGGAATCACCAAACAACCCATACAGAAAACAGGGATGGCCAAGTTGGTTTAGGTGCCACACTCAAGGTTTATACCTTCCCAATGCAAATAAATGTGTTACTGGTCCTGAAAGTGTGGCATGGGTTCAAATCTCATCTCTGACCTAGCTATTTTGCCAATGAAGTCTGAGGTTTCATTCAAGCCACAGAACACTGAAGAAGATGAAAAATCCCTGTTGCAATGTGTCACTTCCTTGTTTTTAAAAACAAAAAACATTCACTTGTTTTGAACTAAAGATAGTCCATAAATGTGCTACTACTGATTGTGCACTGGACTGTTTTTTGCTAGGGACACTGGTTATAGGGAAAGCTAGCGCACATGCAAAAACAGTCCAGCATTAACTACACTAAAGTTCAAAGTGAGAGAAAAAACATAAAAAGGGAAAGTAAAACTGACATTGAATCTTTAACTTTTATGCTAAATCAGTACTGCCATATGGACGAGAAACACAAAGAACTAAAATAATTACTAATAAACTACAAATATTCATTAACTGGTACTTAAGCAGAATAGAACCGGCACCCCTCTGCCGTGCGTCCACCTTGACGAGGTAGAGGGGCTTGAGCGTTCCAATGACCCCAAGAGCTATGCCGATGGTAGCACAGCTACTGGTAGGGTCACCCATGTCGGACAGGTCAAGGGAGAGGGACCAGACGAAGTGACGCACAAACCTGCTGCCTTGTAGGTAGACTGGGGACAGTCAAAGGCTAGGGAAAGCATCCCGAACAAATGCTTGTCGAAATCGGATGTACTGAGCCACAGGCTTGACAAAGAAGTGCAACGTAACTTTATCATTTCATGATGCCACAGATGAAAATTAATCTTTATGGTGCTAATCCCGTGAAGTCCCATCAGGCGGTGATAGTGCCGGGCCCCCTGCCTCGAGGGGGTCCACCCATGACTACTGGTGGTCACCTTCCCCTGTGCTGTGGAGTCAAGGCACAGAGGAGTAGGTTAAGAGCTATTGACCAAACACCCCGGACACTCAACATACTACAATGGAATGCAGAAGGAGTTTATAACAAGAAAGCCTCCCTAACACAGCGTCTTCATAAAGATAGAATAGATGTGGCATGCATTCAAGAGACACACCTCAACGCCAATCGCACATTTTCAGTCGAGGGATATCAGGCCACACGTTTCGACCGCGAAGGACACAAAGGAGGAGTTGTAATACTTACACGAAATACAATACCTTGCAGCGAAGTATCTGTGATCTCTGACAACCAAACGGAAATTATAGGTGTTGATATAATGATAAAGGACGTGAAAATAAGAATTTACAATCTATATAGCCCGGCAGATAAGGATCTTACACTCTCAAACATGGAAATAACTGACACAAATTGCATTGTTGTCGGAGACTTTAATAGCCGTTCAGAAAGATGGGGATACCCAGATACTGACAAAAGAGGAGATGAAGTGGAGGACTGGGAAATAGACTCAAATCTCCATCTACTTAACAAAGCGGATGACACACCGAGCTTCTACTCCAGAAGATGGATTACCACTTCTACTCCAGACTTAGCTTTCTGCACAGGAGACATCCTCCACAAAATCGATCGCCATGTGCTGGACCAATTAGCAGGTAGTGACCACAGACCAATCAAGCTTGTAATAAATATGGAGTATGTTCCACAGGAGCAAAAGCCTTTGCCCCGTTGGAATTACAAACGAGCAGATTGGGACAGATTTGCCATACTAACAGACAAATATTGTGAAAACGTAAATACACGATATGGCAACATGAAGCAAATGGTGGAAAGTCTAAACAGAGCAATAATACAGGCGGCCACTGAGTCTATTCCAAGAGGAGCAAGGAAAAATTACAAACCATACTGGACTGAAGAACTACAATTTTTGGAGGACAAAGTTGAAGATGCTAGGAAGACCGCAGAGAGAGAACAAACAACTGAAGCGAACATCTCTCTCAAAGCCATCTCAGCAAAATATAAAAGAACAGTAAATCAAACAACAAGAGATTGTTGGAGGAAAAAAACAGAAAACCTGAATTTTGACAGGGATGGAAACAAACTATGGAAACTAGTGAAAGCCATGAACAATGAAGGACCTAGAAACAAACAAATAACAATTAAACAAGGAAATGCCTTGCTTACAGGAAAAAAGGCTGCAAATGCACTAATGGAACACTATGCCAGTGCAAACCACATTGATATTACAGCCGAACAGAAGAAAGCAATCAAAGATAAACAGATACATCATACATATACAGAGACAGCAGCAGAATATATGATGGCAAATCTAACAATGGAAGAAATGGAACAGGCAATGAATACCCTAAAAAAGAAGACATCACCAGGAAAGGATGGAATCACAAATGAAATGCTAATAGGACTAGGCACTAAGGCAAAAAAGAAACTACTAGCAGTCCTAAATTACAGCTGGAAGAGGGGAATAGTCCCACAGGCATGGAAGGAAGCTATACTAATACCAGTCCCAAAGAAAGGAAAAGACCTGGAAGAACCAAATGGCTATCGACCTATCAGTCTTCTTAGCTGTGTAGGAAAATTAATGGAACGCATTATCAATGGCAGGCTAACATGGCATCTGGAAGAAAACCAACTCTTAACACCTCACCAAGCAGGATTCAGAAAGTACAGATCTACTGAAGATCAAATAACCTATATAGCTCAGGAAATAGAGGATGCCTTCCAAGAGAAAAAGCACACACTAGCAGTCTGGATAGATTTAGAAAAAGCATTTGATAAAGTATGGAAGGAAGGACTGAAAGTAAAACTGCAAAAAATGCATGTTTGCGGGAAAATGTACAAATGGATCAGCCACTACCTTGAGAACAGAACTGCCAGGACAAAAGTACAAGGACAAACCAGCAAAATGATGCTGTTGGAGCAAGGTGTCCCCCAAGGAGGAGTTCTTTCACCAACATTATTCCTAGCATATATAAACGACATCACGGAAAATTTTCCAGCCAGAGTACACACATCATCCTTTGCAGATGACCTAGCCATATGGACATCTGAAGAATATATTAGTACAGCTAACAGCAGAATACAGCAAGCCCTATTAGCGCTAGAGGACTGGTCAAAATCATGGCTAGTGAAGATAAGTGAGGAGAAAACAACATGCACAGTGTTCTCCCTCTCAACTAAAACTCAGCAACCTAAGCTGGTATTGAATGGAAAAATATTGCGCCATGAAGAAAATCCAAACTATCTAGGAGTCACCTTTGATCGTCGCCTGACATGGAAGACACAGGTTGAGAAAAATCGAACAAGAGCAAGGCAAAGAATGGCAATCATGAAAAAGCTTGCTGGTACAACATGGGGAGCAGATGAGAAAGTTCTCAAGAAGTTATATACTGGACGGGTGAGGCCAGTACTGGAATATGGCATTGCAGCTTGGGCAACAGCAGCTAAGTCAAACTTTAACAAAATAAGTAGAGTCCAAAATCAAGGAATGCGAATCATAACTGGAAGCCTGAAGACAACGCCTATTAATGAATTAGAAAAGATCACTTGTTTACAACCAATGCAGGATAGAAGAGATAGCAGAGCCCAGCAACAAGCAGAAAAATTTAGAAGATTGACAGACCACCCTATGTACAACAGATTTAATGGTTTTGGAAAGGGAAGACTGAAGCGTAGCAACTTTGTAGAAACTGCAAAACGAAGGATTAGGTCAGATCCTATTCTTAACATATCAACAGTCAAGCCCATACACAATGCACACAAGTTCCCAGCTTGGAGACAGCAGCAACTGCCTGAGATGATAGAAAACATTCCTGGTATTGAGAAAAAGAACACTCAGCATGAAACCGAAAGAAGAGAAATAACCCTAAACTACATAAAAGAACATTACCCAAGCAGGAATTGGACCCATGCATATACTGATGGATCAGCCAAAAATTCAATAGAGAATAGAGGAGGAGGAATTCTCCTAAATTTAAAAAATGGAGCGAAAAAAACACATTCAATGGCAACTGGAAAATTTTCAAGTAACTTCAAAGCGGAGGTAGAGGCTCTGAAAACTGCAGCAGAAATGCTCCTGATGGAGGAAAATAAAGAGAAGCAAATAGCTATCTTCACAGATGCAAAGTCAGCTGTCTCAATACTGAAGAGCAATAACAGCACAGAACTAACTGACCTAAGAGCAGCACTCCATGGTCTATGCCAGAAATCCAAAAAAGTTGTAATACAGTGGATCCCATCACATTGCAGTATACCTGGAAACGAAGAGGCTGACAGACTGGCAAAAGAGGGCGGACGACTACCACAGCCTGACATAGACATAACCTATAATGAGGCAAAGAGGTTGATAAAAAGCACTTATAGAACCAAATGGGAATCAGAGCATCCAGGCCATCAGAAGGATGATGCATATTACAAACTCGACCGAAGAGAACAAGTAGCAATCTTCAGACTCCGCACAGGACATAACAGGCTGAAATACCACTTGTTCAATAAACTAAAGATAGGAGATACCGATGAATGTAATTGTAGAACTGGAAAAATGACAGCAAAACATTTGCTGCAGGATTGCCCAACGTATGCAGAACAGAGAAAGATATTTTGGCCCACACCTGCTTCATTTGAGGACAAGCTCTATGGAGATATCAACAAGCTAAAGTTGACCGCAGATTACTTTAACTATATACAGGTTGACATTTAAAGGTGCATGAAGACCCAGAGGCATGAAATGGAATATTGCTTGGATAGCAAATCCATTACGTGGAAAGTCCAAATCAAAAGCCCATTGTGTGGGCTTCATAAAAGGTGGAAAAGTGTCCTAGTGGCACGAAATGGAATATTGCTTGGATAGCAAATCCATTACGTGGAAAGTCCAAATCAAAAGCCCATTGTGTGGGCTTCATAAAAGGTGGAAAAGTGTCCTAGTGGCACGAAATGGAATATTGCTTGGATAGCAAATCCATTATGTGGAAAGTCCGAATCAAAAGCCCACCGTGTGGGCTTCATAAAAGGTGGAAAAGTGTCCTAGTGGCACGAAATGGAATATTGCTTGGATAGCAAATCCATTACGTGGAAAGTCTGAATCAAAAGCCCACTGTGTGGGCTTCATAAAAGGTGGAAAAGTGTCCTAGTGGCACGAAATGGAATATTGCTTGGCTAGCAAATCCATTACATGGAAAGTCCGAATCGAAAGCTCACTGTGTGGATGTCATCTGCAGACTGCATACTTCTGGTTTCCGGAAGAACAGCCTATGGTGAACGGAAGGCCCAATATACGGAAGTGAGGCTAAGCAGCCATGTGCAGGACGTGACGATTCCTTGGTTGAGCCCAGTACCAGAGCGCTATGTATCGGCTCTGCAAGTATGGAAGCCTCCTTGGATGGCGGGGAATGCCCATGGTCTGCCCCTGCCTTCCCTTGAGGGCTGACCAGGATCTTTGGCTGTTCTATATGGACCAGCTGGGATGGGGGATAACACCACAACAGTGAGAGTCAAACGTCCTAAGAAACCCCCGGGAAGGTTAACCCGGTCAACAAATGCCCGCAGAAGTCGGATGTGTCGGCCTAACGGCGCAAGAACGCAGCTCTGCTGTAAACAGGCACAACGCAATCACATCCGAAAAAAAACTCCGGATGAACGAAGAAGAACCGGCAAAATCATAAATGCAGACCTTAGGGAAAGAAGTAGATGTTATCCAGTGAATGAAAAGGCAAGAGAAAGACACTGGCGCTGAATAGGACACATTACAAAAACTTGAGAATATTATAACTAGAAAGTCTTTTTACTGGAACCCACAGGGAAAATGAAATACAGAGACCTAAAAAACACAAGGAGGTAAGAATTAGATGATAGAGATAAATAATATAAGGAGGGCTTGTGTTCAGATAGGGGATAAAGGGAAAAGATAATGTAAGGAGGGCTTATGTTCAAATTGGGGATAAAGGGATAAGATAAATAATGTAAGGAGGGCTTATATTCAAATATGGGATAAAGGGATAAGATTAATAATGTAAGGAGGGCTTATATTCAAATGGGGGATAAAGGAGTACGATAAATAATGTAAGGAGGGCGTATGTTCAAATAGGCGATAAAGGGATAAGATAAATAATATAGGGTGTATTTTTAATGACTGTGCATTATTTGAAAATATTGCTGTTCCAAGTTTTTGTATTTACCTATTATGTTGCATGACCTCCACAGAGGGCGCATACAAAACTTGGAATGGCAATATTTTCAAAAACTGCACAGTAATTAAAAATACACCCTATATAAGGAAGGCTTATGCTCAAATAGGGGATGAGAAAAGAAAACTGACTATTGCAATATGCTGTTTTACCCCAGACATAAGTCAGTTGCATATCCTTTACTGGACGTCAGTCAATCCCATAATTCTTTGGCTGTTTGTGATTTCTTGGCAAGGTCACGCTCAGCAGTTTGCCATTGCTTTTTGAACTGCAGACACTCATGCCATCTTATAAAAACCAACACAAGGCGATCTGCTGCCAAATCACCCGGCGCTGTGTTTCGAACTGCGTTTGTAACCCCTTCACCACAGACATAGTCACTGAAGATAGAGGTTTAATATTACATAGCAAGTATGCCTTTCTGGCACATAAATGAAGTTACTTTACATTAGTGACTAAAAGGGTGTAAAAAAACAAAGAATTAGCTTCATTGCACCAAGTTTTATCCCATATGGCTCAGCCTCTTTCCGCAGGGTGGCCTGCTGAAAGCGCCGCACAAAGCACAAACTCCATATCTTCAACAACTACCCCCCAGGAGCCTCAGAGAAACTTGCACTCGTAAACCAAATGACGTTGCTTAGAATATAACCCACAATCTTCATGTCAGGGGCAGGTGGCATAACCACATTGCCATATGGAGACTGCCAGTTTGGTGATTGTGAGAGCAGTTCAAGTGTTAGAAAATAGGATTAAACTTTTTGAACCCACCAAAGGAGAATATAATAATGCCTGCTATTGTGTTGAATTTACAAGCTTGCTAAATTTCTTTGTCTGCAGGAAAAACACAACAAGGCCATTTGAGGATCAAAGTGCTGTGGTAAGTAATCAGTAACAATTGTTCTGTGTAAAAATACATATTTTCTATAATAATGTTGTTTGTGGATATAGTTTATATTTAGTTTTATTGATTTGTTCCGAGGCAGTTTCCTGTGTTGTGATAGTGCCGTCACATTTTTGTAGGCCAGAGAGCAAGGAATAAGAGGAGGCCAGTCTTTACCTCACTTTAGCAAGTGTCAAACCCCGGGCCTGACCCTGCTCATGACATTGCCAGAGTAGTTCCCTATCGACTTTGCTAACGCTAGCGTTAATTTTAACAACTTTTTGTTGTTGTACATGTTGAAATGTTAGGAATTGCTGCAGGTAGTGTGTTGTGTAATGTTTACAAATTGTATCATGTGGTAATGATATCAGTTGGTTGATAATGGCTTGGGTTGTATGATATGTTGTAGCACTGGTTTGCTGGTCAGCATTCTACAACACTGGGTTCACTCTGCAGTGAAGATCAAGTTTTTTGGGCACTGAAAAGTGACTGCACAAAGGGCAACTGCTTAGAGTGAATTTGCTGTACATTTTCCTGCCAGTTAGAGTGAATTTTATGTAGATTTTCCTGCCAATTAGAGTGAATTTGCTGTATACATTCCTGCCAGTTAGAGTGAATTTGCTGTAGATTTTCCTGCCCATTAGAGTGAATTTGCTGTATACTTTCCTGCCAGTTAGAGTGAATTTGATGTAGATTTTCCTGCCAGTCCGGTACTAAAGTACCATTTTCACTGGGGCTGTGCTGCAGGGCTCAGCTTCCCATCTCCAAGCTCAGAAACCATCAGGGCGTGCGTGACCGGAACTTCAGGCATACCAGGATGTCATTAGGTGATGATTCAGCACACACAGGTTGGCTGAGATTAAGTTTAGGTTGGTCAGGTTTAGGTTGACCATGTTTAGGTTGGGCAGGTTTATGTTGGTCATGTTTAGGCTGGGCAGGTTTATGTTGGTCATGTTTAGGCTGGGAAGGTTTATGTTGGTCATGTTTATGCTGGGCAGGTTTATGTTGGTCATGTTTAGGCTGGGAAGGTTTATGTTGGTCATGTTTAGGCTGGGCAGGTTTATTTTGGTCAGGTTTAGGCTGGGCAGGTTTAGGTTGGGCAGGTTTAGGTTGACCATGTTTATGTTGGTCATTTTTAGGTTGACCATGTTTATGTTGGTCATTTTTAGGTTGGGCAGGTTTATGTTGGTCAAGTTTAGGTTGGGCAGGTTTATGTTGGTCATGTTTAGGTTGACCATGTTTAGGTTAGGCAGGTTTATGTTGGTCATGTTTAGGCTGGGCAGGTTTAGGCTGGGCAGGTTTGGGTAGATTTAGGTTGGGCAGGTTTGTGTTGGTCATGTTTAGGCTGGGCAGGTTTGGGTTGGTCATGTTTAGGCTGGGCAGATTTGGGTTGGTCATGTTTAGGTTGACCATGTTTAGGATGTGTTTTAGGTATGCCGTTGTCAACAGACACCAACCCCTTTGCCATAGGGAAATAAAGATAAGTAAACCCAGAGATGGCCAACGGGTTATGAGTGCAATTTGTAATCCCGTATACCATGTTAGAAAAACAGCTGCGGGCCATTTGGAAGCAGGCCACATTGCGTTGGTTTCTGTACAGTGGTATGCGTGATAGTCGGTCAGAAAGCAATGGGAAACTACTGAACATAAACTTGCCTAGGAATAACAAACAGCCAAAAAATGCTGGTGTTGAATGCTATGTCCTGTAAAGGATATGCAATTGTTTTTACTGCTTTTACCTTGCCATAATTTTGTAACATTTTGTGCCAATTTC
Organism: Cepaea nemoralis; assembly: GCA_014155875.1. Lineage (NCBI taxonomy): Eukaryota > Metazoa > Mollusca > Gastropoda > Stylommatophora > Helicidae > Cepaea > Cepaea nemoralis. Next base: position 348,282 of record JACEFZ010004875.1, on the reverse strand, counting down.
AGGAGTTTTTCTCATCCAAAGCAGACTGTTCTCTCTTTATGTTTGGCAGCCACTCCAAGAAAAGACCAAACAACATAGTAATAGGTAAGGATAAAGAACTGAGATGTGTCTTAAAATTGTTGATTTGAAAGAGAGAGAAAAAACATATCTCTGTAGGTCTGTGATTTGATAGGGCCATCTCATTCTTTGAGGGAGAAGGCACGAAGGAATATGTGGCCAGTCTATCTCTCACTTAGCGAGATGATGAACACAGGCGTCCAACCTGCCTTATGACATCAGCATAGTTTCCAATCAACTATGCCAATGCACCTGCCATTGTTGATTTACGCACCAACATTTGCTTGTGGCAGTAACAGTCTCTCTCAGTAAGAGTCGCTAGGTGAATGTTTCGCTAACATTTTGGTTGTGGCAGTAACAGTCTCTCTCAGTAAGAGTCGCTAGGTGAATGTTTCGCTAACATTTTGGTTGTGGCAGTAACAGTCTCTCTCAGTAAGAGTCGCTAGGTGAATGTTTCGCTAACATTTTGGTTGTGGCAGTAACAGTCTCTCTCAGTAAGAGTCGCTAGGTGAATGTTTCGCTAACATTTTGGTTCTAAATTCTTTTGTTTTATAGAGGTACAACTAAAAATCCTAGCTTGTATAGTTCACAGCGTGGCAACTGCTAGGGCAAGTGAATTTTATTCCACAAAGTGGAAATCTCTACTTGTACCTGCAGTGGTACAAATGCATGAATATAGTGTTTTTAAACCAGTTTTTCAAGCCACTTAATATGATTTGAATTTTTAAATTATTTTTCCTTATGTTTCATTTAAATATCATTTATTGGGGTAAGCTCTTCCTCTGTTTCACTTATATCTATGTGCTAAAGCATTTTGTGAGTCAGTGTATTGTGCTAGTCTTATCTTATGACTGAACAATCTTCTTCTTTGTTCATCTGCTATTTTTGCTTTGAACGCAAAAGGTTGTGTCTTTCGGGTGGCACATCCAACTTCTTTAGGCATTTATAGATTGGGTTAACCTTCCCGGGTGTTTCATTTTATGGTACAAAAAAATTTTAACGTCATCTTCGTCCCTTTATCCACTGGTGACATACTTTATCCGCCGGTGACAAACTTTATCTGCTGGTGACACACTTTATCCACTGGTGACACACCAACTGACCTGCAGAGAACAGCCGCATACATGTTGATCAGCCCTAAAGGGAAGGAAGGTGCAGACCATGGGCATTAGCCTGCCATCCAAGGAAGCTTCCATAAGTACAGAGCCGACACATGGCGCTCTGGTACTGGACTCACCCAAGGAATTCTGTATACTGAGTCTCTCAGTTTACAGCAAGCTGCACCTTCGGAGACCAGAAGAATGCAGTCTGCAGATTTGGGACTTTTGTGGCCTCCCACATAATGTGCTTTATCAATTCAGACTTGCTGCTGAAACGCTTTTGGCACATGGGGTATACAGGGGCATTCAGGAATTTTTCTAAGCAAAGTTTACACTCACACCACCAATATTTCATTTCATGGACAACATGTGGTGGACATTTGAACCGAGTTAGAGGGATCTGGCTTTTAGTACAAATCACATTCAGCAAACGTTAGAACCTTTTGGTGATTTAGTAGAGCATATCTTCGATGGTAAATATTTACCTATGATTTGTGGACACACTGATGGTGATTTAGTAGAGCATATCTTTGATGGTCAATATTTACCTATGATTTGTGGATACACTGATGAGTGCCAGATAATGGTTTATAATAATTGCATCTCGAACCCTGCCTGTTTAGTTGAGGCCAGTGTTGGCTATTTATCCATGGTGTACAACTACAACATTGATGTATGAAAGAGATCTTATTTGGGGTTCCATAAAACCAGCGTAGATCTCACTGAGCTTGATGAGTGGTATAGTTAGTTGCATATCCTTTGCGGGACGTTTACAATCAACTCCAGCATTATTTTTGACTTTTCGTGATTTCTTGGCAAGTTTACGTTTAGTAGTCTGCCATTTCTTTCTAAATGACTAGTACTCATACCATTTTATTAAAAACAAACGTAAGGCATTTGCTGCCAAATCAGCAGCAGCTGTTTCGAGCGCAGGATGCGAGATTACAAACTGCACCCGTAACTCCTTCACCACAGAGCCGCCATTGGTGGTATAGACTATCCCGTTATACACTTCACAATGGTCTGGACAGTGGTCTGGGTTCAATCACCAGAAGAGGCAGGGTCAATTTGTCTAATCAACATAACTCATGGGGTTGATCTTGCCTCGTACACTTTTTTGCCAGAAAATTGTCAGAATTTCTGATCACCCTACCTGATATGTCATGACCTAGAATATACAAAGGCAGTATCTGCTGTGGGACTGCCACTACCCATTGTATCCTCTAGCCCTTTCACCAAGTGTTTTTTTTTGCTTCTTGCCCTGTGGATACTGAGTTTATAATTGTAAAGCCTATGTTTGTAGTTAGTTTATTGCCAGCTTGTGATCTAATGTGTCCACAATTTATTCATTGTAGGCAGGCTGTTTGATGGGCAGGTCCTGGATATGGCAGAGTTTGGTGTGGACAAGTTTGTGTCAATGCGCGAGATCAAGGTAATTGTTCCGCTTCAGGGGTTATATTTTACTGACCATTGGTCAGTTTATTGGTTTTAATTTCTACTTTCTCTGACTTTTTAACAGACCTGCATATTTTGGATGTTTCTAGATTTATTACAGACATATTGTACAAAATTCTTCGTTTTCTTTATGTCCTAATTTAAAAAAAAGAAAATATTTACTTGCTTTAAATTCAAGTATAGTCAATACGCATACTACTACTACAGGACTATTTGCATGTGGCTTAGCTTTCCCTATCACAAGTGTCCCTCACTATCAGGTGAACCCACTCCGACTTGTGAGGTACTTGTAAGTTATGACTCCAAGTCAAGGATGAGAAGTCAATATTGTAGTCCAGCTGACCAGTGTACAGTATTCTCTGGTCATAGAATGAGAAGAGAGACATTTGAGAACAACATGTTGATGGGAAAGATCAGTGGGAGCAGAGACAGACTGTTAAATTCATTCAAGAGACAATATTGTGGTTATAGACAAATTTCAAGCAACTGAAAGAAGAAGAGAGGGACTGAGAGGAATAACACTTGATGGACCAAGATGATCGTATTGAGGAATATCATCAGTAGAATTGACCCAGAAGACTGATATCTTTGAAGAGATATGGATGCCTGCATGACAGGACACATAATGATATTGGATTCGTAATGGACAGTCCTGAATTCCCTGTGTTCACTTCACTGGAGTATAGGAGAGTCTATACTGCCATGACTACTCACCCAAGAGCAGTTGTGTGGTTACTGGTAAGGTGTCTGAAGTACCTGACAGTTCAGACCATATTGTCTAAAGCAGTGTTTCTCAACGAGTGGGGTACTCCTCCCCCCCCCCCCCCCCCCCCCCCCAATTTAGGGTTTCGGGGGGGGAGGGGTGTTAAAACCACAGATTGGCATGGCAGACTTCTTCTTCTTTCGTTCGCTTGAAATATGTCTATAACTGCAATGTTGTCTTTTGTATGAATTTAACTGTCTTTTTTAGTTCACTTAGCGGTCCATAAAGTTTATTTTCCACTGTTGTCTCTCTAGGCCAGAAGGTTTGCCTAGACATGTTGTAATTTGGGCATGTGCGTCTGGGAGTATGTGCTGTTATGTCTGCGACACCAATCCACATGTGCACATGGCTGATTCACCAATCTTGAATTTTGTATACATGTGGTTGCGTAATCTATTGTGTCCTGTTCTGAGGCACAGAATAATGACTTGTTCCGGTCTGTCCATAATGTGGTAGTCACCTTGAGCAGGTTTTGGTGGCTTTCTGACTGATTTGATCATTCTCTTCTTTTGGTGGTATGTAACGGGCACATCAGGCTGTTCTTCTTTTGCTCCTTCCTTAGCTAATCGATCAGCTCTGTCGTTTCTGGGTACTCCACAGTGGGATGGTATCCACTGTATGGTGACCTTATGCTGACTGCTAAGTTCAGAAAGTAGTGTCCTTAGTACTGGCAATTTCCCAGACAGGAGCGCCTCGAGTACTGATATTGCATCTGTCAATAGCACCACAGGTTGTGTACCATGTCTGGTATTTAGTAATTTCTCTGTTGCTATCTTGATTGCCTCAATTTCAGCATCATAGTTATGGCAGTACTTTCCTGTTGGTACTCTGGCCTGTGTCCCTAGTATTATTTGGGTATTCTATGTACACTCCCGCTCCTCCATTTCGAACAGCATTTTGTGCTGACCCATCTGTGTAGACTCGGATCCAGAGGTCCTGTGGGTATTCTTCATCAAGGAAGCTGAGAGTGGCTGTTCTGCGCTGTACACTGTTCTGTTCTTCCTTGTCAAATATTCCTCTCACTTTTGTCTGGATTTGTAGTGATAGTCTATGTTCATCTTTCCATGGAGTTTTCTCTGGTATAGTTTTCAGGGGGATACCAACTGTGGGCAGATCGATGGTTTCTCTGCAGAGTTGTTTGGCCTGGTGAATAAAACTGCTTCTTTTCAACCGCCCCATAGCTAAGCTTTAAAATCTGTTCTTCATAGGGTGGCCTGGCAAGCTGAGGAACTTTTCTGCTTGTATTAGCGTTTTCGTATCTCTGCGCTCTCTCAGTGCTTGTGTCCTCCCCATCTTCTCCATCTCCACTATAGGGGTTGATCTCATCCCTCCTGTGGTGACTCTAAGTGCTTGAATCTGCACTTTGTCCAGCTCTTGTAGTGTGGTTTTTGATGCTGAACACCACGCAGTTGACCCGTATTCCAGGTGTGGTCGTATGCTCTGTTGATAAACTTTGCTAAGTATTTTCCCACTGGCTCCCCATGTGGTTCCACTTAGTTTTCTCAGGATGGCTATTTTCCTTCTGGCTTTTGCTACTGCTTTGTTGATGTGCTTTCTCCATGTCAGCCTGCCATCAAATGTTACTCCAAGGTATGTTGGTTCTTTATCTTCTCTAAGGGGTATTCCATTTATCTGGATGATCCCTGCCTTTTGTTTTGGAGAGAGGGTAAATAGAGTGGTGCTGCACTTGTCAGTGTTTATGCTGACACACCATTTATTTGCCCATGCAACAAATGCATCTACAGCTCTTTGTAGCGATCTGGTGGCCACTGATGCATGTTCATTTGTGCTCCATAGAACCAGGTCATCAGCGTACATTGCCGCTTTAATTCCATGCGGTAGATTAGCAACAAGATCATTGATGAAGATTAGAAAAAGTGTGGGGGACAAGACTCCGCCCTGGGGAACACCGTGACGCAGTAGTACTTTCTTGCTCTTGAGTCCGTCTATCTGTACTCGGGCTCTTCTGTTGTGCAAGTATGCTTTCACCCATTTGTACATTCTTCCATTGACTTTACAGTTTCTCAGTTTCTTCATCAGATCTTTCTTTCTGGACTTTGTCAAAGGCTTTCTTCAGATCTATCCATGCAGCAAGCACCAGCTTCTTCTCTTGGAATGCATCCTCAATTTCTTGAGAGAGGTAGGTTGTCTGATCTTCCGTAGAGTAGCACTGCCTAAAGCCAGCTTGCTGTGGCACAAGGATGTTTTCACTTTCAATGTACCACTGCAGTCTGTGATTGATGATGCGCTCCATTGTTTTGCAGAGACAGCTGGTGAGGCTAATTGGTCTGTAGCTGGAGGCAATGGAACTATCTTTCCCTGATTTTAGGAGGGGTATCATGATTGCTTCTCTCCAGGCTTGTGGAACACTGCCTAAGGTCCAGCTGTTATTGAAGATCTGCAACAGCTTTGCTTTGGCCTCTGTTCCTAGGTTCCTGATCATTTCATTGGAGATACCATCAGCTCCTGGTGACTTTCTCATTTTCAGTTTTGATATGGCTAGCTCCAGTTCGCTGATTGTGATAGGTGCCTCCAGAACCTCATGTACTGTTTCATTCTGTCCTGTATGTTGCCATTTCTCTCGAATCTCTTGTTGTTTCTCTGGACTAATGTCGATATTGTTATCTTGTGCGAATGAGTCCGCAAAATGGTCAGCTGCTTTGCTTTCCTGTTAAGATGTTTCCGTCTTTATGTAGTGCAATTTTTGACTTTCTCCCTATGCCCTCATTGTTTGTTTTATTAGCTTCCACAATTTCCTTGTGTCTCTTTCAAAGTTCAGAGACTCTGTTTTCTCCTGCCAGCTTTTCCGTCTAGCCTGCAGCTTGGCCCTTTGAAATTTGGCTTTTGCTTGCTGGTATTTATTGTGGTGCTCTTGGCTGGGTTTGGCCTCTGCTTGCTTTCTACACACTTCCACATCATTATGCAACTGTTCCAGTTCACTACTCCAGTAGGGTTTATAATGTTTACGGGCTCCTCTTGGTACTGTTTCTCGTGCTGCCTGTAGTATGCATTTCTCAAACTCTTCAATTACTTTATTTATGTCTTTCTCAGTGTTCAGGTTTCTAACCAGTATGCTGGTGCGATGCTTGTACATTGCCCAGTCTGCTTTCTTGTAGTTCCACCTTGAGAGGGTGCTGCTTTCACTTACAAGCTCATTTTCTACAGTTAGAAAGACTGGTCGATGGTCGCTGCCACCAAGTTGTTTCCCAACAATTCGTGTAATGTTCCACTCTAGGTCTGGTGAATGAAAAGCCAGGTCAGGTGTAGTTGTAGTGTGCCATGATCTCGAGTAGAAAGTATGTGGGTCGGACGGCTTGTTAATCAAGATGAATCTATTCTCATCCTGCCAGTCTTCCAGTCTCTCTCCTCTCTGGTCCATGTGATCATAGCCCCAGCTCTGCGAGTGACTGTTGAAGTCACTACACACAATCATTTTTTCTGTTAATGGTAGTGTGTCCAGTGTCCTGTGGGCGGTCACTTGGACAGTAGTAATTGATCAGATGAAGGTCTGTATTGCCTGTCTTAAGTTTAGTGTCTGATACTCAGCCCCTTCCATGTAAACTTCAATTTGAGAAGCAGTGATGTTATTTTTTACAAGGGTCAGTATCCCACCCTTTCGCCTGTCCTTTTGGTCAGATCGGTAACACTGGTAGCCTCTGATTTTGAAGGCTATATTTTCGTTGAGGTGAGTTTCTTGCAAGCAACATACGCTTACTTTTTCTTGGTCCAAGATGTTTTCTAGTTCTATGTTTTTGTTGCTGACTCCCTCCGCATTCCAGTGCATTATTTTTAGTCTTTGTTTGGTATGGCCAGACGCTCTATTCTCAGGTCTTCTGGCTCCACAGGACATCTGAGAAGGACCTCCAGTAGCTGTGGTTGGACTCTTTTGAAGCATAGGGCATGGCACTGCATCTGCCTGGGGGGTCCAAAGCAGGACGAGCACCATAACATTTAGCAGTAGTCAACATATTTCATTATGTGTGATTGTATGGCATCCTGATTTCTGTGGTGCACCTCCTGGCTGGTTGCCTCCGTCTTCAGCACCTTTCCTTTGCCGGAGCAGACTGGTCTTATTCGAGTTTAGGTGTGTAGGCACACACACACGTGTCTGCGCATGCATGTACGTGCATGCACATCTAGAGCGTTCTGGTTATTTCTCGGCGCCAGTGGCTCGCTGCTGCCCCTTCTCCTGTTAGTTATTACAGCTCAGCCACGTGAAGGCCAGGTGTTGGACGTTTGCTGCATAGGTGATGAATGCACGAGCCATTGGGGGATTTATGCAAGGTTGGGCGCTCACCCCAACCCCGCCGCCAACTACATACAGCATTTGAAGCCGCTAGCTTGTGTGTTTTGTTATTAGTGTTTTGATGGTTTCGCACTTACATTGTGTGTTGACTCAATGCAAAGTACGCATGCTTGCACCTCTGTAGTTTGCATTAGTGCGCGCCTTTCCCCATCCCTTGGCTGCTTTTTCACTACTATAGGCATGTTATTTTGAATGCACATTTTGAGGCTGACGATTTTGGAAAGGAGGGAATGACATTCTAACATATGGTGAAAAGGGGGGGGGGGGGGGAACTACAGTCTGATGTGCATGGGTCAAAAAAGGTCGAGAACCATTTTCCATGCTAATAAATATATATATATGGGGTTTATCATGTAGCTTCGTTGCCCATAAACACATCAGATGTTTGACGTCTGTTGTCAGTATTTAGCCTTGTTTGTTATCTTATCAGTCAGTAAAGAGTTCATTGTTGAATATTTACAGGTCCATAAAACACCGGTCGATACCACACCATGTGTCGTGGTTTCTGGAGAGTTCTTTGATGAAAATGATGACACCAGACGAATAAAGAATTTGTTTATAGGTATATTTTCTTGTGATGTTTACCAAATGTCTAGCGATATTTCTTGCATGCAATCTTCATCAGGTGACTGTTTTGTTGCAGCCATCGGTGATCACGACTCTTCACTTCTGTATGTCATCTGTTTCATCAGTTTTTGTTTTGGGGGTCGTCCGCTAGTCTTGAACTCATGTGTAGTCCATACACACGCTACTTCTAGTGCACTGGACTGATTTTTGTGTGTGGATTAGCTTTCCTTATTACCAGTGTCCCTTGCCATCATGCGAACCCAGTCCGAGGTACTTGTAGTTTATGTCTGCAAGTCAAAGGCGAGAAGTCAGTCATATATGTCGCTACCTCGGCATCAGCACACTGGATGTTTAAGAACGATAGCTCTTATCCATTTGGCCATGCTGACCTCCTGTCAGTGTATGCATTGATACGTGCTGTTGGAGATCTTGACATAACGTAAAAGTATGGTTGCCCATACCAGTTAGCGAGGCATTTCATCATATATTTCTTGTTGCCCAGCTGCTAACATTGTCCACATCCCTCTTTCCCTTCTCTTCCGATCCTCATGGTTACGAGTTGTCACTCATTTTTCTCTTTTGCCAAAGAGTGGAAGTGACACATAAACTTACCAAACACATCTTTCTATACTTTCCTTGGCTTCTGTTACCTATTTCTCTCCCCACCACCGCCGCATCAGGCTTATTTCTTAATTCCACTTCTTCTGCTGTGGGTACACAGCATCAAAGTATTGCCAAATCTTTAGTGCATCATTCTTTTTCTGTCTTCCTTTTCCCCCCTCTTGTCCAGTATTATTTGCATAAGAGAGATTTATTTCTATTTTACTTTGTAACCAAACCATGGGAGTTCCATGTGCCATTTCATCATGGTATTGATTGAGTGATCTAGCGGCACCTCATTGTTCATTGTTTTCAGCTCAGAATATTCATTCCCAACATCCTAACAAACGTCTCAATTTTTTCTCTCATACGCACATGAACAGACACATACAAACACACGCACAGGGAAGGAATAGAGAATGGGGTTGTACTTATGAGAAAGACAGAGACTTAAATATGGCTCATAAATTAAATACTCGCAAGAATATCATTCTTGTTTTGTCTTTTTCAGACTTTTTCCGTGGAGAAAATGTCAACAAAGTCTGCCTGTCACTCCTGGAACACGTGATCAGCGTTCATGCTGTCAATGGAAAAATTTACATCAGGAACTACAGGTAAATTGTGCATTATCCTGCTTCTTACCCCCATTGGGGGCGTAAGCCTTCAACTATTATATCATGTCAAGTCCTCCATCTGTTCATGAGTGTTTAGATTTTGCAGCATTTTTCTGGCTGGATAAGGTAGCCAGTTCTGTGCCAACCCTCCCTAGTAGCTTCTGGTGACATGCTTGGTAGGTTACACTGTAACTGTTTTTTGCCTTTCTTATAGCCCAGATATATTTAGAAGTGGAGTGCTATGTGTAGTATTGGTTTAAATTGTCCAACATGGCGTGAAGGAGGTGCAGAGTGTATGAGAAATTGGTGCAGGTGTGGATGAGGCTGCTTTATGGGCGAATGGGAAGCTAGTTGCACAATCAAATCCCTGCATCAACAAGGGAAATCTGTGAAGCGAATTCATAAAGCGATGCTTGCTGTTTATAAGGATATCTGTCTATTGTATGTCACCGTGAAGTGTTAGAAAGATCACTTTCAAACGAGACACAGGAGTGTTCAAGGGGATGACAGACTGTCCTTTGTGAATAATGCAACTAATGGTAAAGGCCCTAGTCCTCTGAGCAGAACCATTGCTGAAATCATGACTAAGTTGGGATTAACTCATGGGACCATATTGAAGATTGTGCATGAACAGCTTCATGTGTTAAAGGTGTCTGTTATCTAGAGTCTTTACTGTCTCACACCTTTCCAAAAGGAGCATCAAGCTGAAGTATCCACATGCATGGTGGACATTTGCAATGCTGTCGGAGCAGAGATTATTTTTTTTTTTTTAATAGACTGGTTACTGTGGATGAATGTTTGTTGGTGCATTTCCATAACCCCGGGAGTTAAAACCAGAGCAAACAATGGAAAGGTCATGCTTCTGGGACAGCTGTTCAGTAATATTCACCGAGCATCTTCCTCTTGGCTGTACTATCATCACCACGTACTGTCAAAGCCATCTTCAGAAATTATAAGAAGAAATCAAGAATAGAAAATGTGGAATGCTGTCCAAAGGCATTTGTCTGCTTCATGAACTTAAAGCTTAGCATTGTATGGCATAAAATGCGACTGAAAGTATAGGACACAGTACGAGGTGGAGTCAATAAGTAAGTCACAAATGGCTGTAGAAAAATAACTAAATATGATAACAACTTGAAACAGTTAATTTTTATACATACATTGTTCCTTTATTTCTCAACATAATTTCCACCAAAATTGATGCACTTATCCCACCATTTTATCAGTCCTCCCAAACCGACTGCATAGAACTGCATGCTCTTGTTTTCTAAACCACGTTTTCACTTCACATTCAACTTCGGCGTCATTCGCGAAATGTCTCCCGCCAAGGTGGGTTTTCAGTGGACCAAAAAGGTGGAAATCGCTAGAGGCTAAGTCAGGGCTGTAAGGTGGATGTTTCAGAACGTGTCTGTTACCTCTAATCATCTCCTCTGTCCCTCCAGGACGACCAGATCGGATTTCATCAACAATTTTAGAACGTCCTTGAGAAAATGTTTCTGCCCAGCTGTGCACCGCTTTACGGGATAAACATTTGTCAGCATAAACAGGAAGCATGAATGTCCTTTGCAGGCAGTCCTTTTGCCCACAAAAAAATGCAACGGCATGCTGCTCTTTGGTTGTACACTTTGTAAGTACAGTCGCCATTTTGTTTATGCACTGCATATGCGCAAGAGACACCTAGCGCCACCTGAAGAACGGGAATATAAAGTTTGATGTTGCTGTCACCTAATGACACCTGTAGAAAGCACCAATTACATTTACCTGCCGTCCCACAGAACTGTCTGACTGACTTATTGACTCGCCCCCATAGTTGGTAGCAGAATGAGAAGGGATGGCCGAGCATGGTTTAAGGCACCAGTCTCTTCAAGGGTGTGGGTTGAAATCCCATCTGATAAAGCAACCCAGAGAAAGCTGTGTTTCTATCTCCAGAGGCATCATCACTCTTAACCACAGAGCAGCATTCATCATCATCTCCGGATTGAACCAGATCTGCAGTGTGTCTGGAATGTCCTGTGTCCATCTTTGTGTTGGTCTACCTCTGCCTTTTCTGCTATTGACAACTACAGTCATTACTAGATCACTCATTAAAAACATATGGCAGAAACATGCAAAGTTTACAGGACATGTCAACAGAAGCGTTGGCATAGAGAAAATAGACTTTTGAGACAGTACCAGGCACGAGATGCAGAGGAAGCCAAAAAGATATATGGAAAGCTTAAAGAGCTGTGCAAACATGTGGACTTCAGGAAAATACCACTTGGCATAGTGGGGTGGAGCGTGCTGACTGACAATGTCCACCCCAGACAGGCATCTGAAGAGGCTACAGTTCAGGCTACTTTTCGGTTTCTGAGATAATAACATTTGTGTTTTCTTTCGCCTATGTCACGTTTTTCCTTTCTGTAAGCTTCCTAATCATGTTTTCTGTTCTTAACTTGCCTTCCGCCTCAACTCAGCATTATCCTACCCCTTTTTCCATCATCATCATCATTCACCTTTGCTGTTAAGTATCATGGTGAGGATTAATTGATGTTCCAGTGCCTGGTGGATGGCATTGAAAAGTGTCATTACGTTTTATTGTACAACGTCAATACATTTTCTTCTCGGGCGTCCTCTTGCCCTTATATCAGATCTTCTTTGATGTAGCGCCAGTGCTGGTTAACAGGATGGTCGAACCTTTTGATCTTCTGCCTTTTATAAGTGGCACAAAGTATTGATCCCACTGTCTGATAACATAATGTCTTTCTCGGTCTTGGATAGTTAAATTGATAGATCTTCTCAAGCATCTAACTCGCAGGTGTTGATTTTGTATAAGTTTGATATGGATAATGTTCAGGTTTGACATTGGTAGCATAGAATACAATAACATGTGAAAAAGAAGTTGACCAAGGTCAGCTGGTCAGTCAGTCAGCCGTTTTTGTTGAGGGTTAACTACCACATACCCAGGCAGTGTTTATGTCACTTCCCTGGTGATTAGATCCAGTCTTCTGTGAGAGACTGATGCCTGCAGCACACTGGTACTTGTTTCTTCATTTCAAAGAATGACTAAATATGGAATAAGGCCTAATGTGAAATCTGTTTCTGTTTTCAGGGTAGTATTAAAAAAGTCTGGGTCAAGAGTTCCAAGAGTTGAGCTAGAATCTATAGGACTCAGCATAGATCTCAGCATGAGGAGGACACGACTGGCATCTGATGACTTGTTTAAACGTGCACTGAAGAAACCGGTAGAAGCCAAGGTATTTGAATGTTTGATATTTTTCTGCTTCTTCCTCTTCTCCTTTGGGCGTCAACCTGATATATATATTTAAAGATAGCAGCAGTCAACTTGAGGTTGTTAACATGTCAGTAGAATGTGCTGGTGGGCAAGGCAGATGATGTTGAATACATTAGATCTAGCATGACAATCACATGTGTTTGTAGAATGTGCTGGTGGGCAAGGCAGATGATGTTGAATACATTAGATCTAGCATGACAATCACATGTGTTTGTAGAATGTGCTGGTGGGCAAGGCAGATGATCTTGAATACATTAGATCTAGCATGACAATCACATGTGTTTGTATGCTTGTTAGTGGACTTAAAAGAAACATGAATAACTAAACCACTGATGACGATTATCATATTGTGAGCACACACAGATGAAAAAAGCTAAAAACACTTTAGATGTACTGAAATAGATTATTATAAATGTTTTTATTAGACTCAAAATTTTTATAAAAGTATGTTTTGACTGGACTGGCAGACATCTAAAGATATATATGCAGCAGGACATTTTAGTTAGTTATTTCTGTTTTTATTTTGCAGCCCAAGAAGAAGAAGAACATTTCTAGAGATGAACTTGGCAACAAACTGGGTCGCATCCACATGAAGACGCAGGACTTTGACAAACTGCAGGCCAGGAAGTTGAAAGGCTTGAAGAGGTCAGCCCCACGGAAGAAAAACAATGAGAATGCAGAAGCCAAGAAACAGAAAATTGATTCAGCCTCTTGATGATGCTGTTTGGTGTTCTGTGTTCTGATTGTAAACTCTTGCCCTTTGTTCGTGGAGTGTAAGATTTATTTCATTGGTTGAACATGTGTGACAGTGTGTTTTATTGGCTGAGCAGAATGTGTGACTGAATTTGATTGGATGAACAGTGTGTTACTATGTATTTGATTGCCTGAACACAATGTGTAGCTGTACATTTGATTGGCTGAAGGGAATGTGTGAATGTGCTGGTAAGTGGGTAACTGTTAGATTGAGTGGTGTGTATAGGTGTAACTGTTAGAATTGATGTTATGTATGTAAATTTTTCTTCTTTGCTCCTTTTTCAAAGGAGTGCTTCACACGTAGGTATACATCTCAAAAGTCAGTGTGTCCGACTTCGGCATGCTTTTATGTAAGGTTTGCTTGCTCTAGACATATTCCATGAAAGGTCACGGCTCGTCTGCCAGTGGCTAAGTGTTATTTCCTACACTTTTGCCTGAGTAGCAGATTTAAGACCTACTTGCTGTGATTTTCAGCTGTCGTGGGTTTTTTGTGTGTAAGTGCACAGCTTACAAAGTAGATCTCTTGATTGTCACCTTTATCTGAGAAGGCTAGGAATCTGATCTCACTACCCAAGTTATCATATAGACATGATATCATTGATACCAGTGTTTCTAGGACAAAATGTCCTATGCTGACATTGAACCCTGTGCCTTCTGAGGCTGACACTAATCTCTTAGCCATGGATTTCTCTATGTAAATAGTTGTTAGAATGGGTGCTATTTGTTTTAATAATTGTTAGAATGGATATTATGTATGTGAATACTTGTTAAAGTGAGTGTTATACATGCAAGTAATATCTTGATCTAGTGTGTGAATGAAAGTGAATTATTTTGGGAATAAAATTAATTGAGAGATACTACTATATTTGTATCTGTATTTTGCATGAAGAGGCAATTAATCAAAGGAAAGACAAATGCAGAATAATTAGCTTGACAAGAAAATGGTCACATCAATCAGGGTGGATTTGATGGCAAGATGACCATCAGTTAATACAAATGAATAGCATAAATACAATCAAATATGTGTAAACTAGAAATGAAAATCATGAACAATTTGGCAATAAAGATGTTACAGAAAGATTCTACAAGTTTAGTTCAAGAACTGACATCACAGCATGCGGGACATACTGGCGAAGGAGTTAGGATGTAGTTTGTAATCCCACATACCTGCGCTCGAAACACAGCTGTGGGCAATTTGGCAGCAGGCCTACTTACGTTGGTTTTTTATGAAATGGTATGGGTGCCGGCGTTCAGAAAGCAGTGGCAGCTGTCAGCTAGAGCTTGTTGACATCTACACAAGAGTATCTTCTAATGGAGTGGGAAAAAAGGATATGATACTATTCAGTTATTATTCCAGCATGTGATGATTAAGGCCTTCTCCCTGGCACAATTCAGAATGTGGCTGCTTGCAGTTACCTTAATTTTGATTCCCCATGCCCCGTACATGTTAAACCTTGTTGCAGTAAATGGGCTTGCTTGTCCCTACAACTCCAAGAGCCATGCCGGCAGCATAGCTCCTGGTTGGGGCTCCCAAGTCTGACAGGGCAACAGATAGGGTCCAGACTATAGGAGTCACAAATTCCTGCAGTATTGTAGGCAGGCTGGGGATAGTTACATGATTGGGGAAGAAAGCGTTGATTAAAATCATATGTACCGGGCGAGAACTATAGATTTGAGCGAATGGAGAGGTGAGGGGATCAGGCTGGTGCTGGAATGGGCTGAGTTGAGTTGAGCTAAGAATCGACATCACTGCACTCAGGACATTCCCATACACTCCGACCCCTCGTTCAACAGCCAGTGAAGAGTCACACTGCTATTGGTTACAACTGCCATCCTGGTCTCCTCTCAGTTTTGAGATTCGCCCTGTCGATCCCCCGCCATATCATTATCTCCACATATGGGTGCTCAGTTTGGTCCCACAGGCGCCCGACCACCCCTCCCTTGCCCATAGGTCGGGAAGGACACACACCAATAATAGTGTGAATAGAAAGTCCTTTGTCTGGAATCTTTAGGGCAAATGGAGTAGAGACAGATTAAACACACAAAGAAGAGAAATAGAGGCAGGTGAATAATGTGAGGAGGATGTAGGGAACTGCAAGAGTAGAGACAGGCTAAACACAAGAAGAAGAGAATTAGAGGCGGGTGAATAATGTAAGGATGGATGTAGGAAACTGCAGGAGACGGCAAAAGATAAGACGGCTTGGCATGGGCTGGTTGAGAGCATCTCTCCCAGTGGTGGTTAATGGGTAGAAGAAGAATTGTGAGGAGATGTGAGGACATGTAGAGATCACATCTCACCTGTCAGTGTGCAGAACACCATCATGTGTTGGAGGAGGGCAGGGAGAAAAGAAAGACAAAAGACCTTGTTAACATTAAAGTGGGTTGCATATCCTTTACAGGACGTCACAGTCAACAGCTGTTTGTGATTTCTTGGCAAGTTTACACTGAGTAGTTTCTGAACGAGCGGCACTTATGCCATTTTATAAAAAGCAACGCCAGGTGGTCAGCTGCCAAATCGCCTGCAGCTGTTTTTGGAATGTGGTATGTGGGACTAAGCCTCTAAC
The DNA here is from genome assembly GCA_014155875.1 of Cepaea nemoralis. Lineage (NCBI taxonomy): Eukaryota > Metazoa > Mollusca > Gastropoda > Stylommatophora > Helicidae > Cepaea > Cepaea nemoralis. The sequence continues at coordinate 332,232 of JACEFZ010004875.1, read as the reverse complement.
CCTTTTCCACAGAGATGGCCTCTTTAACAACCGAAATGAAAAACAATATAATAAGGAAACAAATGGGGTCTCCGTGGCAAAGTGGCTTAGCCACCTGCCAAAGGTTGTAGGTTCAATTCCGTGATTTGGATAATGAGTTAAGTATTCTTGGAGACTCCAGGGTGTTGTCGCTTGAGCTACAGAGTTTGCGCTCAGTGTGTGTGACACTTTCGCTATGTCGCTCTGCGGAAAGAACCCAAGCCATATGGGATGAAACCCCTGCAATCAATGAAGTTGATCATCTCGCCTTTAATAGATTCAGTGCCAAACAAAAAGTAGGCCCAGACCAAACATGGTGTACAGTCAAATGAACGTGTATTATGATGCCATTTTCCTTCACTGGGCATTGAAATTGCGGAAGATACTACAAAATGAAACATTTAACACGATTATTCAAGTATGGCAATATATCGTCCTTCTGTCCAAATGGGACGTCAAGCTTGGTGATATATCATCCATTGGCACTGAATTAGTTAAGATGGCCATTGAGAACTCTGAGTGGCCAGCATTGCCAGAGACCATCAAGTGTGGCCAGCTAAACACAGTGAGACAACTCATTTCTGTTGGCCAGTCTTCACACAATTCAGGCGGTGGAGAAAGCTGGTTTTAAAAGATGTCATAGAGGTCAGCATGGCTGAATGGATAAGAACATGTGTTCTTAAACTTCCGGTGTGCAGATGCCAAGGTAAGGGGTTCAACCCCTACACCGGACAGCTGGACTAAAATGCTGGCCTATCATCCTTGGGGACGTAAATTACAAGTACCTCTGAAGTCAGAGTGGGTTCGCCTGATGGTGAGGGGCACTGTTAATAGGGAAAACTAATCCAGACGTAAAATTCAGTCCAGCACTACTAGAATTAGTGTGTATGGGCTACACTTGAGTTCAAAGTGAGGGAGTGCAAAAGACATGTTCACAAAAATTCAGCTTGTGTTAGGAAAGTCCAAGGTTTTCCCATTGCCAGGACAAGCTGCTACGAAATGCATTATATTGACAAGTGATAAATTATTGCTAAGTGTATGCTTAATTATATTAAACACAGACGTCATGAATAAAATATTGCACTATTTATTGCCCGGCATATCACTGCATCTCGTCACATGTGTACTGCTGTCTTATATATCAAATGAAGTGAGCAAACAAATAATAATTTGGCCGAAATACTAAGTACGTAGTCAGTGATCTTGTTCGAAGAACGGTAGCCCCGCAGTAGTCTAACACTTAACCAGAAGTTCTTCTGTGTGCCTAGTAATGGCTGAACTTTAAGTTAAGTGTCAAAAAGTAGTTTGCCATTGATTTTCGAAAGACCAACGCTCATACACATCTAAATCACCGTAAGGTGGCCTGCTTCATAATCACCCGCGGCTGATTCCGAACCCTTGAGAAATTGCAACACTGCTCACTGACCTCTAGGCTACAGATGAATCGGGACTTGGTGGGTGATGCAGTCAGTGTCACTCTGACCACCTTTACTTCCCAAAACATAACCTAGTACACATCTTAGCTTGGGTCAATCTGGGCGATTAGGTCCATTATAAAAATCCACCCCAGTGAGGGTTGGAACACATCACCTTCGGACCGGTACACTAGGGCCAATGGTCTCCAAAGTTTGTGTTGTGAGATATGCACGTAATAACCAACGAAGGAACTTTATTTTCAAAGATTTGGGCAGGCAGGCCCGTGTAATATTCTGCCCTTCTTCTCTCTCCTTTCGGAATGCTTTCCTCCATTCATCTCTTACTAAGTTAATGTCAAACTATATTTTAAAGAGGTAATCTGCTAACTGTAATATATGGGAATATTCTTAATCAAGTGAATCGGTAAAACTATCGTGAATTGGTAAACATATCTCCGAACAGTCATACCATTTGATGGGAGGTGCCTTGTAGAGATTAGAACAAGAATCGTTATGGAGAAGATAGCCTGTTGCAAGATGGAAAAACATACACCTAAGACTAATGTAAATTACAACAGGGAAAAGAGTGTTAAAGTGCTACATAGAACCAATACTTTTGTATGGATGTGAAACGTGGACGATGAGCAAACCGGAAAAAAAAACGTATAATGGCAATAGAAATGTGGTTTCTGAGAAAAATGTAAAGAATACCATGGGCAGACAGAAAAACTAATATCAAGTTCTACAAGAGGAAAATTAAAACTGTAAGCTGATTAGAGAAATTAGAAAAGACAGTCAACATTTTGAGGGAACGTTATGAGAAGAAATGAACTAGAGAACTTGATGACGTCTGCCAAGATTTAGAGGAAAATAACAAGGGGAAAGCAGGGAAGTAAATATCTGGATGGCTTGACCACATGGCATGGTTGGGACAAGTACACTGACCTGATCCACGACTTTGGTGATCGTGTAAGATGGCGAAATATAACCGGATACGTTTACCGGCATGGCACATGATGATGATGAATCTGCTACCAAATTATGTCATTCATGAGTTAACAGTCTATTGTCGTCTTGTTAGCTCAATCTGCGGAGCATCCTGGGGACTTCCAGATTTGGGCCCAATAAAATATTTGAGGACGCCATTCATAAACGTTGTCAGCGACTCGGGTTCTCTCTCGTAAGCATGCATGACGGTGGCCATGGAGAGGGCGAACAGCAGCGTGAATCCGTGAGGGGGCCACAGTCTGGGCCCGAGATGAGAGCTTTGGGCGAAGTTGTAGATCACGTACACCACTTGAGGGATGATGTAGAGAACCAACTCCTTTCTGCGGCTGGGTCTGTGGATGGCGGGAGAAATGGGACAACATATGGGGGTGTTCGGTTCAGTTTGTGTGCGAATTTGTATGTTCATTGGCACCTTGCCGTCTTGACAGACGATAGTTTGTGCTTTAAAAAAGGCATAATAACTTTTACCTATGGCGGTAGCGAATGTGTCTGATAAGGCCAATTCGCGCTGTAAATGTCCGTTCACAGTAGGTGCATGTGAACACGTGGTCATTTCCACCATCATGCACCATCTTACGTCTCACACGCTCGGTGTGTGACTTATCTGCAATAAAAATCTAAGAATTTGTATGTAGACGTGGATGATTTTGGCTGAGATCAAAGTCCAGGTTGCAAATGCGGTCATGCAAACTCTAATCACCTAATCACCGTCCTCTAACACTGGCACACGGGCCTTGGTGGGCCACAATGGGTCGAAAGGCACATAATGGAATTAAGAGTCCTAAAAAGGATGAAAAGTGGAGGCTAACGTCATGTTTCCCCACATCTTGTGATCTCCAATGGCATGTATCAATTCGTGTGTTGACTCTCTTCCATGCCATGACACAAGACTGTCAACTGTTCTCTCTTGGTGTCTTCCTCTTCATAAATCTTTCCTGGTGTCAAAAGATGTACCAGTTTTTGTCTTCTTATAATGTTGCCAAAAATAATGACTGTCTCTGTCGGATGTTTGTGGTAAGCTGTCTTTGCGTTTCAGCCTCCCTCGAAACATCACGATTTCTTATTTTGGCTGTCCAAGGAATTTTCAGCATTCTTTTATAAAACCACATCTCCAAAGTTTCTAGGACATTTCTTAACCTCTAGACAGACACAGGCAGGCAGGCAGACAGACAGACTTGGAGATAGAGCAAGAAAGAGAGAGACAGTAGGAAGAGAGAGAGAGAGAGAGAGAGAGAGAGAGAGAGAGAGAGACTACAATCGTTTTGTGTACGTATCTCAACAATTTATTACAACAACAGTTTACAATTCTTAACGGGCACAAACCACTTGTTGAAGTTTGTGGCTAGCTTTGCTGGTAAAGTTTCTTGGGAATGTCCCTCTCACTGCACCTCTGTTTCCACGTGAGCGCGTGGAGTAGCCGCAGATAACTTCTGATGACCAGGGCATTCAGCTGATCTCTTAGCTTTGTATACATTAATACCTCTTTTGAATAAAAGCAAAGGATAACTTATCGCCAAATATGACCTCCCCATTTGGACAGAAGGACGATATATCGCCATACTACGTCATCGTGTTATTTATTTTGTTTCGTGGCATCTTCCGCAATATTAATGCTAATTGAAAGGCAGACGTCTTGCTGACCGTTTTAGAGAACACCTCAGGGACATCAACCAGGGCGCTGACAAACCTGTCCCCAACCATTTCAATTCCTCCAACCATAATGGAGTCGACGATGAATGTGTCACCGCATTAAAACCCTGCTATTCCAATAGCCCTGTCAGACTCCAAATTGAATGCCAGCTAATCAACAATCTGAGATGCATCCATCCGGCAGGCATCAATACGGTTGTGGACGCTACGGTATAACTGTGGCATCTTCCCCTATTGTTTACACTATCTATCACTATGATGTTTCCCCCCCCCCCCCCCCCCCCCCCCCCACCCATATCTATACCTAACTGTCCCCACACCCTTAGATTTTCTTAGCAGACTGTTCACATATTTTTGGCTACTTTAATCTTATCTGGCAACCCACTTTTAATTTTACAGCCAACGAGCAGCTGGCCAAATCACCTTTTCTGCCCCACATGGCTTAGGGACAGTTCGTGTGTGTGTTTTCCCCCCTTGTTTCTGTGTTCGCTGTACTTCGTTGATCTGTGGTGTCCTTGACAAAGATTCTGAGAATCGAAACGTCGGTAGTCCTGAGTGCCGTATTGTACGTGTTTGTGTGTAGTTTATTTTATTTTATTATTCATTTTATATATTTATTGAGTGCTTCTGATTTCGGATGTTCACCTGTATTTCGCGATACGATGGATCTCCTTGTAAGGTATGTTAACGTTGTTGATGTTATTGTTTAGTACGTTTCTTCTCGCAGGAGTTTTACATACCTATTTGTTTCAAATTCATAATTGAAAGGACATGATTTATTTGATTGTTTCGAGAATAGAGGTTTAAAGATTGAGCACAACCCACAAGTGGCAACGCTGATCATATCCCGTTACGAGCGTAAGGTCTTGTTAACGTCAGACTGGAAGCACTAGACTCGAATTTCGCTCTCGTTTGAGTTCATCAGTAGTACATATCCCTGACCGGAGCCGGGATCGAACTCCGGATCACTGGCGTGTGAGGCGGGTTGGTAACCACTTGACCAGGTTGTTTCGGGATTAGAGGTTTGAAGATTGAGCAAAACCCACTACTCGCAACGCTGATAGTTTTCCGTTACGAACTCAAAACCTCTAATCCAGAAACAGCCAAATAAATCAATTTGTTAATTGCTCGCTGGACTGTAGGCGCCTGGTGTGCGATGCCAGATCGAGAAGACCTGATCATTCGGGGCCATATCGGTTGACGGATGTCAGTCGCGGCGACCGGGCAAATTGTGAGCTATAGCCTACGATGAGCGACGTTGTAATATTCTAGTGTGATCATTTGGTTGTGTTTAACGTGAGTCGTGTTGCCAAGTGGTTACACACGCGTTTCACAAGCCAGTGACCCGGAGTTCGATCCAGGGTCCAGTCAGGGATATGCACCACTGACGAGCTCAAACAAGAGCGAAATTCGAGTCAATTGCTTCCAGTCTGGTGTGAACAAGGCCTCGAATTCGTACCGGAATACGATCAGCGTTGCCAGTAGTGTGTTGTGCTCAATCTTTACAGGAAATTTACATTATAATACATGTTCATTGATCGTGCAGCATGTTTGGTCCAAGCCTGCTCGATTTTTTTTTGGCACTGAATCAGTTAAGAGCTAAGAGTTAGCAATAAGATTTACCTTTCCAGAAGTATCGCCAGCGTGGAGACGGCTCCTGCTACCGACGGGACATAGGCCGAACTCGGGGGAGGCCTGTGCGAGATGTTTCGGAGCAGACACATTGTGCCTTTGGCCAGGGAGATCATTAAGGCTAGAAATAATGTCGACAACGCTGTGTTCTTGCAAAGAGACTTCATGACGTACACAGGTCTGTCCACGGTATAGAAGAAACAGAATTATATAAACTGCGTGTTAGTACTTTATAATGATAATTAAACATGAAAATGTGGTTTCAATTGGCAAATCTGGTGGTAAAAGAACACTAGAAAGACAAAGAGATAAATATTTGGCCACGGCAGACATAATAGTCAGTTGCATATCCTTTAAAGGACGTCGCAGTCATCTCCAGCACGTTTTGGCTGTTTGTGATTCTTTGACTAGTTTTACGTTCAGTTGTTTGCCATTGCTTTCTGAACGACCGGCACTCATACCGTTATATGAAATAACAACGGGAGGCCGTCTGCTGCCAAATAATCCGCAGCTGTGTTTCGAAAGCGGTAAGCTGGATTACACATTAGAAGGTTGGAATGACAGCCAAACAAATAGCAGGAATGACAGACATTTAAACAGCTATGCCGCTGTTGCTGCTGCTGATGATGATGACAATGATGATGGTGAAATAACAAACATATCGTTGAGAAGACAGTCTCACTTATCTACCAGCGTCCTCCTCTTGAAAACGAGCACAGGGATGAGATAAACGGGTAGGTAGATTTTCACAAAGTCGGCCAGGCTGTACACGAAATCGGTCACCCAGTGCTGCAAACAGGACGCCTCGTGGATCCCACATTCCTGGCACGTCAAGAAACGGGGTCCTGGTTCTCTGGAGTGGAAAAAAGAAAATCTGTCAACACTGCCAATAGCACCTTGAGGTGTACGACCCCCCCCCCCCCCCCTCGTCAAAGGGGGGTCTTGCGAATGTAAGCGCGGCGTTCTGGCTAATTGGCCAGTAGTCGGGAAAACTAATATGAGTGTGTTTAGTATAAACAAATATATAATACATACAATAAATATATAATTAAATAATTCAGGAGGTATATCTCCAATATCATATATTGTGTTCAGCAGTCTGGTGACCTGGTCTATTCTATATCCTTCTAAGGCATTTATAATTTCTGTTGGTTTGTTGTCTGGACCTGGGTCTCACAAGTTTTCATATGGCTAAGAGCATTCTGAACTTCCATCTTCAAAATTGATAGGCCTTCATTATTATTCCGAAGATCATACTGTCCTTCTCTTGTATCATCATAAAGGCCTTTCACATAATCTGAACACACATGTAACATTTGATCTTCTTCTATCATGACTTTGCCATCTTTGATTTTTAGGCAGTCCGCTGATGTGTGTGTTCGTTTGTCAGTGATGTAATTAATTATATTTTGCATTAATTTGTTATTTCTGGCGTTGTGTTGGTTTTCAATTTTCCTCTAGCCATGCTTCTTTTGCCACTTTGCACAATTTCCTAATTTTCCAGTGAATCTCTTCACATTCTTCATAGTTATTTTTGTTATTTCTTCTTATTTCCATGAGTTTTAAGATGTCTTTTGTCATCCACTTCTTGCGTCCCATCATCTTCATTTTTAAGATACTTGTTTCTGCAGCCACGTTGACTGATTGCTTTAATAGCTGACATCTTGAAATAACATTTCATTATCGGACAATGAATCAAATCTGTTCTTTACCTCTAAGTTCACTTTATCCTTTATCTAAATCTGTTCTTTACCTCTAAGTTGAATTTATCCTTTATCTCCTCACTCTGTGGTGCACGCAGATTCTTTATACAGTAGGGTAAATGTCGGCGTGGCTGAGAGCTTTAACACCCTTATACTTTCTCTACTGACCGTGGTGTAGTGGGTTCATTTCGCATCTGGTCATTTGGACTTAAACGTATATGGACATATATGAATATACATAACATTTGACCATTCTCATTTTAATGCGTTGTTAATCTCTCTAGATGTTAAAACTGATTTTTGTTTTTGTTTTGCGCTCGCTCACTTTGAACTCAACCGGAGTCCACACACACTAATTTATAGTAGTGATGGACTGGATTAGCTTTCTCTATTAACAGTGTCTCTCGCCATCAGGCGAACCCACTCCGATTTCAGAGGTGCTTGTAATTTACGTCGCCAAGTCAAGGACGACAGGTCAACATTTTAGTCCAGCTGTCCGGTGTAGGGGTTGAACCGCTTACCTCGGCACCAGCACATCTGATGTTTAAGAACACGCGTTCTTATCCATTCGGCCATGCGGACCTGCCTAATACTGATTTCATGTTGTTGGAAACATATTTGGCCATTCAAATGTTCTTTCTCATTTCTGTTTTTCTTATACCATCATCTGTTATTACATGTCCAGTAACACATACACTAGGGTAGAAAGCGATGGAAGATAATATCACCTGAACAAACGATGAAGACGCTCATCAGTGTAATCACGCAACCATTTCACCACGGACCTGTAGTAAACTGGATTCATGTAACGTGGAGCCCTGGCCAGGCAGTATGCTAGCAGACTTCCGGATGCGCAGAACACCCAAACTTCAAAGAATGGTACAGATGGGACGAAGCCTGCAATATAGCATTGAAACAGACAATATTACAATTATTACAAAATATTACAATTACTTTTTTACGTTCCTAAAGGAATCTTGTTTGCGAGGTTGCTAGTGTTCTGGCCGACAGTCCCCGCTGTTCTGGATTCAAAAATCGATGATGTGCCAGGATTTAGTTTCACACTGAACAAAATCTGTATGCACACAGACCTGCAAGCCGGACACCCTTGGCAGACATTAGCTAGATGTTGGACACCCTGGGCTGACACCAACTAGTCCGTGGGACATCCTGGGCTGACATTAGCTAAATGTTGGACATACTGGGCACACCAACTAGTCAGTGGGGCATTCTGGGCTGACACCAACTAGTCCGTGGGACATCCTGGACTGACATTAGCTAGATGTTGGACATCGCGGGCACACCAACTAGTCCGTGGGACATCCTGGGCTGACATTAGCTAGATGTTGGACATCCTGGGCTGACACCAACTAGTCCGTGGGACATCCTGGACTGACATTAGCTAGATGTTGGACATCCTGGGCTGACACCAACTAGTCCGTGGGACATCCTGGACTGACATTAGCTAGATGTTGGACATCCTGGGCTGACACCAACTAGTCCGTGGGACATCCTGGACTGACATTAGCTAGATGTTGGACATACTGGGCACACCAACTAGTCCGTGGGACATCCTGGGCTGACATTAGCTAGATGTTGGACATACTGGTCACACCAACTAGTCCGTGAGACATCCTGGGCTGACATTAGCTAGATGTTGGACATACTGGTCACACCAACTAGTCCGTGGGACATCCTGGGCTGACATTAGCTAGATGTTGGACATACTGGTCACATCAACTAGTCCGTGGGACATCCTGGGCTGACATTAGCTAGATGTTGGACATCCTGGGCTGACACCAACTAGTCCGTGGGACATCCTGGGATGACATTAGCTAGATGTTGGACATCCTGGGCTGACACCAACTAGTCCGTGGGACATCCTGGACTGACATTAGCTAGATGTTGGACATACTGGGCACACCAACTAGTCCGTGGGACATCCTGGACTGACATTAGCTAGATGTTGGACATACTGGTCACACCAACTAGTCCGTGGGACATCCTGAGCTGACATTAGCTAGATGTTGGACATACTGGTCACATCAACTAGTCCGTGGGACATCCTGGGCTGACATTAACTAGATGTTGGACATCCTGGGCTGACACCAACTAGTCCGTGGGACATCATGGACTGACACCAACTAGTCCGTGGGACATCCCGGGCTGACACCAACTAGTCCGTGGGACATCCTGGGCAGACATTAGCTAGATGTTGGACATACTGGGAAGATACTAACTGACATATGCCTGGGTTATTGACATTGAGGTGAGTGACCCGTAGTGGGGCTATGAGAAAAACAACCAGCCATGAGAAATAATGGTGAGGGTGGATGCAGACCACCAGGGGGATGGGATGAGAGACAGTTTAATTTTGTGTGAAGTCAGGAGACTTGAGGGGAGTTGGGGCTGAGACGGACTGAGGGTCGGACCGTTTTTGGACAGTTGATGTTTGGACTCCGAGGGTTCGGGAGTCTATGGAGAGGAGCGGAGTTAGATAGAGATCTCCGTCCTGTGTTGTTCTCACAGTTTTGAATGTAGGCCTAAAGCCCAGAGTGGGTTGGATAGTTAGTGGAGGCCTAGACCCAGTGTGTGGGTGGTATTGTGTGAGGTCCAGCCGTGGATAGTAGCTGGATAACTGTCTTGTGAATCAGAGATTAAGCAGGCCTTGAGAAGGCAGTGATGTGTGCGTGTTGAGTTGTGAGGAGGATATATATATTCTGTGGATTATATTGTTTTCTGGATATGGAAATATGTTACGTGTGTCCGTGTTTCTTCTGCATTAAAAGATTATGTGCGCCAACTCAATCTTGTTCACTGACTGGCGGAGGTGTACTGTGGGGGTGAGTTATATTGTGAGACAGGTGGCTAGCTCAACTTACACTCCATAGTGATATACAAGGAGCATTGTAACCTAGACAACGACCATCTCACTCGATTATCATTAAGAACATCGTGAGACTAACTATAATGTGGTATAGGCTGGGCCGACACCGATACTAACAAGTCTTTGGGACATTCTGGTGAAAGCGACGCTCTGCAAAGGATCTGCTACATTAGGTACTGCGCTAAAAATATCATCATCATCTTCCTCTTTTCTTTAACTGTCAGAGGTCGATGGGAGAAATAGAGGGGGGGGGGGGGGGGGGGGCTTCAAATGAAAACCTTAAAATTAATTTTTTTTTTTGGGGGGGGGGGGGGGTGTAATATATTCTACAAAAATTAAAGAACAAATGTATAATTTTTCGATGTGGTCACTGTCACAGGATAAATAATCTTGTCAGTCGATCGATGACAACCAGGCCCGACATTATTTTGCTAACAATTGACTCTTTGATGGTGAACAAACTGAGGAAAATACGTCGGTATAATTTTCTGCACCTGGTCGACAGTGTGTATGAGATCAGAGGGAGTCACGTCGAGTTGTCTACACACAGTCGACAGTTTGATGACAGGATGTTGTTCGAGAGGTGTGTATTGGCAACATTTGTCTACAAAACGGGAGTTGGCCGTTGAAAGTAATGGACAGATGTCTGCTAGAGGTCAGAAGGATTCTGTAATGGGAGAAAGGTCTCTGGCTCACAGACAACCCGGATATTTGTTGGATGAGACAAAGAACTCCCCAGATGAAAAGGAAACTTGACAGCTAATTGACTCTGGTTAGTCTGGAAACAGGAGGACAAAGCCAGATTCTGGACTGATTGGCGTCTGGACTTTCTGGTGACTCACTCAAGCACCCATATAAAACCCAGTGCAGTAAACAGGTAGAGGGAGTCGAGAAAAACATTCTGAAGTGTTAGGATTGGGGATTATTCCGAGTTGTGTTATATTAGAGGGACTGGGCTGTCTTAGTAGTGATAGTTATCCGCGGACATAGATCCAATCGGATTGCCTAGTTTCTCGAGTAACAACAGGAATAGACATATGGTAGGCAATTAATTATATCTAACTTAAGAGTATGATTAGGAATAGAGTACAGTACTGTGTGGTGATATAATGTATTATAGGTGCAGTGATATAATGTATTATGATTAGTGATAGAATGTTCTATAAGTGCGGTGCTAGAAAGTATCATAGGAGCGTCGGCACTAGTATTCTATTGTGTGGCTTCAACTAGCTTATGTGAGATATCATTTTACTCAGGAAGTTGAGGACAATGTAGTGGCATAATAATTAGAGAGATTAAGGATGGTTGAGAGGGAGAAGAGGTATGTGTAATGGTAGGATCTTCCAGTAGGGCATCTGCTGGGTTTCTACCCGTTCCTTTATTCTTTCCTGGTGTTGCCATGTATAAGACCATTGTGATGCGCGATTTGGCCGTATGACAGAGATCGGATCTCTGTTATAGATCTGAGTGCTGTTATTGGCCTACAATCACCTAATTACGGTCAGGACTGAGTTGCCCTCACCATGATGTTATCTACTCTACAGGTTCCATCTACAGTTCCCCTTGAGTGTTCCATGTGAGTGTGAGATGATTTATTACGAAGAAACAGTTCCAAGTTTTCTACAATGATGACTCATGGAAAGAAGACAGAGGTTGCTGAGAGGTTTTACACGGGGTTCAGAACCTAGTTGTTCCGCAGAAACCTGGCTTCTGCTGAGTAGAATTGTATGAACAGAAGTGTTGTGTTTAATGAGTGATAAGCTTCATCACCGAAGATTAATAACTCGCATACTAAGGACATATATATATATATATATATATCTATATACACATCTACTTAACAAACATTAATAGGTTGTGTTCTAAAAGAGGGGAAATGTTATAACCAGAAACTAATAAACAGTAGATTTTCCCCAAGTGACATTTCAGTTAATTGGAATACTATCAGTTCAAACAAATATTAGGAAACAGAGTAACTTCACCGTGTGGTAGAGTGAAGACCAAGATCAACAGTGTCTATCGGATTACCAGCATCCTGTTTGTTCGAGTGATTGGAGAAAGTCGTCATCTTCTGGGTGAGGTTCACTGTCCGGAAAAAATGGTGCTGTTGTGTGCTAAGCACTATGATGTTACAGACTTTGCTTCTAAATCACTGGTCTACCATTAGAATACACGTCACGCATTCTACACCTTGTACACACACACACACACACATACTTCTCCTACATATACTCTTTGCTTTAATAAATTTCTTGTTTTTATTTGTTGAGGCTAGAGTTGTCAAGTATGTTAGGTTGGGGAAGAATGAGAGGGGGCATGATCCAGGGGGAGTAAGAGTGAGAGGAAGGTGTCTTCAGATTGAAGGAGTGTGTGGACGGAGTCTGCTGGATATCTCCAGAATAGAGATATTGAATAAAAAAAAATAATGTGGGTGTTGATTCTCTTCACTCCAGGGACGACACTAAAGTGGTAAAGAAGAACAAGTAACTAATACGACATTCATTCTTTACACACACGACAGTCACCACTGCGCCCAATGCAATTCCACCAGCGCCGATAAAGTGCTTGGATTCCTGTAGACACAAAATTCTCTTGGTCGCTTGTGCACCACCTGCTGTACCTCTTCATCGGAACAAAATGTCTGTCACAGAAGTCACGCCACTTTGAAACTTTCGCCACATGTGATGTTCATTCGACGATGAATTTATATAGGGTTTCAACCCTTCACTGACTAAACAAACGGATAACAGAACACTGCTCCTCATTGATGCATGTGAAAAGTGGGGCGGCCATCTTTAAACTGTTGACGCCACCATGTTCGTCTGCACCGTGATGGCACGGTGCTTAACACTCTTAACACCCTTAACAACAATATTGACAGGTTACAAGACAATGGCATGGTCATTGTAATTTCTATAACACTTTTAATTGGTGTTCATATGAAGCCCCCTCATAATTTACGTTCCAGTGGCCGATAGATGGCACTGGAATAGAATTATTCCGTGTGATTGAACAATGCAGTTGATTTCGCCAATCCATTACCTTCTCGGGCGCCCTCTTGCTCTCGAATTATATTTTTGGTGTAGCGCCTGTGCTGGTAACTGATAGTGTTGCATTCTAACGAGATCATCATAATCATCATCATCATCATCAAGTGCCCTGCCAGCTGGCGTAAGCGTTAATGTCTCTCATCAGATCTCGGTCTTTGATGTTTTGGATCAACTCTGCTGATGACATTCCTCCATGCCACCGTCTCAATCGATTCAGCATCATTTCTCTTGGTCTGCCTCTGCCTCTCATCCCATCGATCTTTCCAGCTGTCTCGATGTTCTCCAATGCCTCTCTTCTCATCACATGACCATCGAACGCTGTACGAGATGGCTAAACATATAAGCATTTCAAAATAAATTTTCAAGCAACGTAACAAAGAGATAATGAGCGGTAACTCTGGAGTTATTGATAGGATAGATGAGAGTCGGTCTCCGTGGAAATGGCGATGCTGACGCGATTTGTAATGCCGCTTACCCACGTTCGAAACACAGCGGCGACCGATTTGGCAGCAGACCGTGTCGCGCCGGTTTTAACGTGTTGGTATGGGAGCCGGTCGTCCAGAAAGCAATGGCAAACTACTGAACGTAAAAACTTGCCAAGACATCAACAATGGCAGTAAAATGCTTGTGTTGATTGCAACGTCATGTAAAGGATATGCAACTTTAAAAAAAAAAAGATGAGAGTACAATAGTTACCTTTCCTTACCACCATTGAGAGGCCAGCCCCAAGAGCCCTGGAGAGGGTGACAAACGCTAAAGTCTGGCGCATTGATGTTTCTAGAACAACCAGAGACAGCCCGGCCAATCCCCCGGATATTGCAAATATCCAGCCATTCTGTGAGTAGAGCAGAAAGAGTTGAGGGCACAAAACTACAAGACTTCATGTATGGCACACCCGAGAGATACGCTCTCCACGGTTCAAGGTTGAACCAGCCTAAAATAGGTACTAGGCTATGATTCTGGGAAGTAAAGGCGGCCGATGTGATCCTGACCGCATCACCCACCAAGTGCCCATTCTTCTACAAAAATATGGGTGCAGCACCATATACCCAATGTTCCTTGAAACGTGTAAACGTTTCCTTTACTTTTACAAGATACACTTGAGAAGTCAACCGTCAGACGTGATTATTAACAGATTTCATTTTAAAAAACATAGCTAGTAATTAGCAATCCAGCTTCTTGGTAACACAAAATACACAAGGTAGCATTATTATAGGGATCAGATGGATTTCAGGGTCGGCTTCTACTACTCTATAAAGATGTGTGTAAGCGGGACATGATTGATAAATGCAGTGGTATCGCACCTTGGGAGCAATTCGCCGCTGATCGCGTTGCGTGGAGGGAAAAGATCAGAATGGAATAAAGACAAAGGAGAACATGATTGCAGATAGGTCACACACTGAACGTGTGAGACGTTAGATGATGCGTGATGGTGGAAATGACCATCTTTTTACATACATCCATTGTGGACGAATATTTACCGCGCGAATTGGTTTAATCAGTTACATTCGCTACCTCCATGGGTTATAGTTTTTTGTTTTTTTGTTTTTTGTTTGGTTTGTTTTATGTTGCATATCCATTACAGGACGTTGCAGTCAACACCAGCATTTTTCAGCTGCTGTTGATGTACTAGGCAAGATTACGCTCAGTATTTTGCCATTGCTTTTTGAGCGACCGGCTCACATACCACCGTAAGTTACCAGCGCGGCGCGATTCGCCGATTCTCAAGCAGCTGCGTTAATCACGAGAAAATACGGGATTACGAAGAAAGACGTTAACTCTTTCGCCGGGGAGACCGGCGGGTTATAGTTATTATACAATTTTTGAAGCACAATGTCAAAACGGCAAGGTGCCAGTGTGGCTTTGGTGATCATGTATGTCCACAGCTTCCTGTCTAGTGTACTGCCAATCATTTCTCATACTGACGTCCATCAGTGACGTGATGACAATCTGTCAGGCATCTTCTCCATTGGTATCCCCTTGCCTCTTTTCCCCAACAATTTTCCCGTTATCACGGCGTACTTCTGCTTTCCCCATCTCGTGAGAAGACCAAAGAATGCAGACGGTCTACTTCTGATGCGAGCAAACATTTCTGTTTGTGAGTTAACTTCTTTCAAGACATCTTGATTACACTTTTTAGATCTGTCCATGGTATTCTCTTCATTCTTCTATAAAACCACATCTCTGCAGCTTCCACATAGTTTCTAAGTAACCTGTGAACTGTCCATAATTTGCTTCCGAACATTAGGATTTATTATTCAAAGTAATCTACTGAACCAGACCGACGCGCCTGTTTGAAGAAGAGGGCGACCACTCCATCCCCTTTCACCCCATTCTTTTCAGAACAAAACAAAAACGGACAGAACGAGAATGTCTTAAGAACAATTACAATACGAGGAATAAACTGGGAACATCAGTATTTGATAGCATCACCTTGTGTTTCTGTACGATGTTGAGAATCTCAACGAATAGATGGTAGATGCTGGGGTACAACGCACAAAACAACGCCAGCCTGGCAGTGTCTTTAATGAAAATACTTTGCCAGACTTTGGGAACTCTGTGGACATGAGCATGTTTTGTAATATTTTATTTCATTATAATAAAAAAAATAGTTTTAAAACCATTTAAATGGCCTCTTTCATGCCACGAGCTATACTGGGCAAATGGTTCTAGCCCCACATATGTAGATCAATCGGCGCTCAAATGTCGCACTTTATCTCCTAGACAAGTTTAATAGTACCCATTTAAGGTACACATTTGCCGGCTCTGTGACGAAGGGTTTACGAATGCATTTCGTAATCCCACATACCGCTTTCGAAACCGAGCTTAGGGCTACTTGGAAGCAGACCGCTTTATGTTGGTATTTCTACACAATGGTGTGAGGGCCGATCGTTCAGAAAGGAATGACAAACTGCTGAACGTAAAAAGATCAGAAAAGGTTGAGGTAGGAATGCCAAAAACAATGGCAGGCCCTAAACACAATGGAGGGTGTATCACGGAGATGTCAGTCTAAGTCACGAAGGCACAGAGAAAACATGAGAGTAAACTAAGGGACAAAGGGAAACTTAGAAACGTTATGTTGGAAGAATTTAGATTGGAGTGCAAGGGGTTAAATGATGTTTCTTGGGAGGTCCGGGAATAGTGAATAAAAGAGAAGTTTGGGAAAATGCAGGGGGCCAGTGGAGTGGTGGCGGAGTTAGGGAGAACTCCGCCTGGTGGTTTTTTGAGCAGTGGATTTTGGGCTGAGTGAGGTACACCAGCCAAGATAGTGAGATTTGAAGTTGAGTTGTGTCGTTAGAAAGAACTCCGCCTTGTGGCTTTCAGTGAGTGGAATTCTGTGGCTAAGTATTGGAGACTTAGCCAGGCTGTTAGCGGCCATAGTGTTTGGGCCACGTTCAGAATACTAGCCAGGAAAGAGTCCGAGGCAATTAAGTGTGTACATGTATCTATACCGAGACTGCGCCTGGAAATTCTGTCATGTTTTTTTTTTCCATCATATACCTGTGTCATTAATAAAATTATGTGCGCGATAACTGTGTTATCCAGTGCCTATGACTGTTCATAAGTATACCTGCAGAGTGTTCATATAGACATAACACTAGACACAATCACAGCCACTTCTTTATGTCATAACTTTGTGACACTGGGATTTACTGAGTAGTAGTAGGGGGTCTCTATCCATCGTTTTGAGGGCGATTTTGTGAGGGATGGTGAGGGATGGTGAGGGCTGGTGAGGGTTGGTGAGGGATGACGAGTGCTGGTGAGGGTTGGTGAGGGATGACGAGGGATGCCACTGCCTCCCTCGCCCTCGAGTTGTGGTCTGCCTCATGCCTTCCAGCTCCTTCCTGGTTTTTTAAGTGTCAGCTGTCGTTTTTAATCAGAGCATCGGGGTTAACAATGAAAAGATCAACTGAACTATGGCGCCAGGTTTGCTAATTGATTCAGAATATGTCAGCCGGTGTAATGCATTAATTAGCTTCCCGTTTTGTATAGACGACACTAAGAGGTGTCAGGTGGTCGGACAAACAAGCGGAGTCGGGTGGTAAAGTGAGGGCAGTGTCGGGCTTCAGGGTTGTTTCACAAGCTGTGACCAGCTGTATAACCCTTCCTTGTCTTCACATTTGTATGGTAACACTGTCGCATTGGAGATGCGCGTGATAAAGCTGTCAGCCATGGTAAAGAAGAAAAAAAAATGAAATAATTATCTTCCCGTTTGTATAGACGTACACAAGTTAGTTGGTACCCTAGGCCTCCTCATATGGATGTGATAGGTTCGAAGCTCGAATCCTTATCGTTGGTAAGTGTATGGAGGTGCTTAGTTGGTCATAGGGGATGTGGTGAGATATCACCAGTGTGTAACAGGGGTGTCTAGTTGTTGTCAATGCGCTTGATAGGTTCGAGTCCTACTGTGTGGTGGAGTAGTGTAGTAGTAGTAGTCAAGGTTGTAACGGGGATAGGTGGTGTTGTAGGCATCGTTTGAGAGTCGAAACACGCACCTGGTTGATAAGGGTGTCCACCCTAGGCGGCTCTTTTTAAGTGTATACTAAGCCGTAAATGTATAATAACGGTGTCTAGTTGCTGCCATAGCGCTTGTCAGGGTCGAAACCTACTGTGTGGTGGGGTAGTGTGGCAGTGGGCGAGTATGTAACGCAGCTAGGTGGTATCATTGGCGGTTCAAATCACGCCCCTGGTCGCTAACTATACCCAACATAGGTGCCAGAGAAGCGAATGCAGCGGTATCTATTTACATTTTCCTCAGAAACCGCAGTTCCAAGCCAGCAGATTCAGCGTGACTGCTCAGTATCTTCACATTCATACAAAAGCATAGGTTCTATGTAGCACCGCAACACTCTTTTTCTCGTAGCAATTGCCATCTTTTTATTGGTCGCTATGTTTTTCATCTTGCAAAAGGTTATCTTCGCCACGGCGATTCTTGTGCTAATCTCTTCAAGCCATCTCCCATCAGTTGTTATGAAGGTTCCGAGATACTTGTATCTACTCACTTGTTTCAGAATATTCTCATTTACACGTATATTACATCGTGGTATTTCGTTCTAAGCCGTGTCGTTTTATAATTTAATTCTAACCCTAGTTGTTCACTGTGTGCAACAACCGCCTCTTCTAAATATTGCAGATCCTACGCAGTGTCTGTTGATTACATAAATTATATGAAGGCAGTTGACAATTTAAATTAGATGAAGTTATTTTATTACAGACATTAAAGGAAGACATTTGACTAGAAACATTTAATAAAACGACGAAAAAACGGAGATCTACCGGCGTGAGAAAAAGCATATACGTATGTTAATGTCAGTTCCTGTGAACATATTTACCAGAAGCATTCTGAATAGTATATGAATATTTAGCTTTAAGGTGAAATCAATACGGCTGTACCGATCGGAAACAAGAAGAATGACTAAAACAATTACTAATAAACAACAAACATTTATTAACTGGTGCCCACGTAGTTCACCATTGGCGTTCATGTCTCATTCAACAATTAGTATAATGTCTGAAGTCACATTTGCGGCTTCAACATATGTTTTCATAGTATATGTATATATGAAGATATATTCAAGGTGATTTCTAAGAACACATTTCCTCATATCACACGCTACAAAAGACATATTTCGCTCAAACTTAAACATTAAGAGTGGAAAAGAGTATGTTGTAGATACTGTTTTTCCTTTGTTTCTAGTGGGACTTGATTATTTGTTGTTCTATCTGGGCATGGTATGTATATTTTCAACATATCTTCACTGATGTTTTTCATCTTGTCTGCTCATTGCGCCCGCTTCAAAGTCATACAAAAGTACAGGTTCTATGAAAGACAGAGACACTTTGCGGTTATTGTTAACCAAAATGACAAATGAGAGGTCGATTAATATGTAAGTATTTGTAAATAAATAAATATACACAGGGCTGGCTGGTATATAATGATAACAAAGGTAGCTAGTTTTAGAAAACGAAATAGACGTGCTACCATAATAATATCCACACAGAATTGGTGTTACAGATTTCGCCTACTCCTCACCAAAATCAGACACCGAAGAAGGGTAATGACATTTTTACAGTTGCGAAGTGCCGTATTAGAAGCCCAAATATTAACCTCAAGGTGCGGGTTAATCCAAATCTAGTGAGTGTCTTCATTCTGATCTAGAGTTGTTTACCGTGCCTCCCACGCAAACAGAGGTGGAATAGTGACTATGTGTAGCTTAACTGTGGTGGCACCATCTGGAGATATTAATCAGATACTTGGTACCCAGTGAAGATGACAGATAACTGATGCGGGATAGGTCGCGTGGCCCTCAACAAAACATACAATGAAATAACGGTGAAATGAAATGTTGCGTCTCCGCGAAGCATTATTTTAGAAACCAAAGATTACAATCGATCTGAGAGGGTAACAATAGACAGGTTAATCCTACCAGAAAGAGGTGTCTTATACAGTGGGTACCAACGACAGACAGCTGGCCAAAAAGAACAATACGGGTCTAGAGGGTACCATAGATCATATGGAGGTAACAGCTTCGATTCCGACGGGGTTGTGTGACGGAAATATTGGTTGTTTTAATTAGCTGTGATGGAGTTTACATCTCCGATCAACAGGTTTTGAGAGGTCTAAATAGGCAGTATTTTTAAAGAATTCAAGTATATTATTACAAGTTAAATTACATAATAAAATAAATACAGTGATGTGTATAAAATTATAAAAAACAAAAAAGTAAAAAACACCAGTGTTACATTAGCAAATAAGTGAAAAACACAACGGTATGAATACATTGGTGTATTAGTTACATACAAATGGTACATACAACATGCCCTCATGTCAGCGTAACGGTCTAGCTGTTAAATCACATGACCGCTATCTGTTCTATATTGCGACCAAATTACACCGATCGCCCCTCACGGCAGCGTAACAGACTAACACTTAAACCAAGCGCCCGCTATCTGTTCTATAATTGTTGCCAACAATTATGTGCATGCCGCCATCATTTGATGTGAGTTTGATGATGAAGCCTGTCAGGAAACAACCATAGAGACATAGTAAAAGTGTAGTGAGAATACAAATCCAAGCGTATTGACTCTCGGTGTATCGTTATTCAGTTAACGTTTCCTGTTTCCTGCTCCAGTCTATTGTTGTAAAATCTTACCGAGGTGGACACTGTGGACCAAACCTACATGAGTGAAGTAGGATAGATACGGTTGTCATAGGTGTCTTATAGGGATTGGTCATTGGTTTTATAAAAACTTATCGATGGAAGAAATGACCCTTATACTACAAACAGAATAAACATTTACATTAATAATAACCATAACAAACACAGGACCAGCTACACTGGAGGTGACAAAAGTGACAGTCTGCTTAGAGAAAACAGCGAATTTTCAACGAAAACATAGTCTATGTGTTATCTCCTTGGAAACGTAAATCTGGTTATATTTAAATCACCCTATGCACTCATGTCTCCCATGAAAACTAGCGTAATGTCTGAAGAAGTCAAATTTGAGGCTTCAAAATATGTTTTCGTAGTATATGTATATATGAAGATATATACATGTGTTTTCTAACAACAAATTACCGCATGTTGCGCTTTACGTCCATACACAAGTATAGGTTCTATGAACAACACAACACATACAAGTTGCTAAGATTGGCACCGAGTTACCAACAGCATTTATGTCTAGAGTCAATACCACAAGACAAGACAATGTTTTTTTCGGTCTCTGATTGAGAACAACAGATATAAACGTAATTATGCAATTACCTCTTTACCACAGTACCGAGAAAGTTAAAAATATCATTTTAAATACGCTGACCACCATAGTAACACAACCAGTTAATTCTGCTTGCTCACTTTGTGTATTACCCACACCTACTATAGATTGTAGAAAATTTTCATTTCTACAACCAAGGTGAAAAATATCGGTCAAACTTATAAATGTCTCGTCCGAATTCATAAAAAGAAGGAAATAATGTTAGCCAAATATGAAAAATATCGGTCAAACTTATAAATGTCTCATCCAAACTTATGAAAAAATGGGAAAATTTGTTAACCTAAGGAGAAAAAATATTGACCCTGTAAAGAAACATTTACAACAAACTTATAAAAATTAGGAACATTTGTTAACCTAATGAGAAAAAAAATATCGACATAGAGAGCAATATTTCATCTAATCTTGTAAAAAGTAGGAAAATTTGTCAACCGAAATGGGAAAAGGTCGGTCAAATACATAAATATCTCAACAAATTATAAAAAGTAGGAAATAATAGGGGCCAAGTAAAAAATAGCTTACCCAGATTTATAAAAGGTAGGAAAATGTGTTAGCCAAAAGGGGAAAATATTGATCAAACTAAGAAACATGTCGACCGAACTAGGAAAATAAGTGAACCAAAGTAATAAATCGGTTGGGTAAATACAGAAATATGTTGACCAAACTTATAAATATCGCTGCTAAACTTATGAACACTAGGAAACTTTGTTAAACAAATGTGAAAAAATATCGACCAAACTTATAAAAAGCTCCGCCAAACTTACGAAAAGTGGGAAACTGTGTTAACCAAAGTTGAAACTATATCGATCAAACTTATAAATGACTCGTTCGAATTCATAAAAAGTAGGAAATAATGTTAACCAAAAGGGGCAAAATATTGACCAAGTAAAGAAATGTCTCGTCCAAAATTGTAAAAAGTAGGACAAATTTGTTAACCAAAGGTGAAAAAAGATCGGCCAAACAGATAAATATTTCAACTAAACTTAAAAACAGTAGGAAAAATGTTGCTTCTATAGTTATGTCAAACGTGTCTTGATCTTTTATTTGAAAAGACATTTCACAATACATAATCAGCAACGTCAGCACTTTCCCTCTTTTACATTACTGAAAGCTTCAACTTATCATTCCAGCGTTTCTGTTTAAGAACCACTTATACAGACTAATCACTCATCACTCCATACTCTTGATTTTTTTCTTTATAACACAAAGTGTCTCTGTCTTTCATAGATAGCTTCACAACTTTTCCATGTCACAGCACCAAGAGCTCCAAACCTTCGTTGTACATGAGCTTCAACGACATAGTAATAACAACATTTATGGCAATGCAGTCTATGGCTCCACCTGGGATAGTTTCGATATCATCTGAGTATTCGTCAGCAAAGATCCATTTCCCATAACTGATATCTTCAACTTTCCATACCACAATGTCTGCTATACTAATCTTCGATTGTTCCAGCTATCAACACTGCAGGTGTTTTCTAGAAGTCTAGTGAAAATTTCATTTCTCACTTTTTCCACCTCTATTTCACTGTGTCATTTCACAACCAACCAACAGTGTCTGTTGCGAGGTCGGTCTTTCTTAATACAACATCTGCCATATTGACCCCTTGTATACCAGCGAATACATCTTCTAACCAATTTTCAACGTTTCATATCACTTAACACTAGCATTCTCTTTGCTTACAACACAACCGGTTTTCTGCTGACTGGGTAAATTCCCAACCTACTGGAGATAAATCGACTGTCCCCTATCTGACAAGACCCTTTATTAGGACAATGACTATGAGCATCAACCAGGATGGTCACTGCTAAGAAGAATACCAATAACAAACGATCTTCTTTACAGATGGCTATAAAATTATGATGCTATTCAGTGTTACAATGAGAAGAATAAGGAAGACAATAAAGGGTGAAAAGAGGTGACGAGTAGTAAGGATGTATGGAAGGAAAAGAGACACAATAGGCAAGATATATATTAAGAACACTAATAGATAGATCAAAATAGAAGAGAAAAGGCTTAATCAAGTGGATAATTTTATATACTTGAGGTCATTTATAACCTCAGATGGTAGGTACACAATAGAGCTTAAGAGCAGAATACGGCCAACAAAAGAGGTATTTCAGAAAATGAAACGTGTCTTAGGTGATAAGTCACTATCATTGAAGGAACAAATAAATAAACTTTCAACAATAAAATTACAAAAATTAATTTTCGACAATAAAAATTATACAGTAAATTTCTCTTTATTGTTTCTAATTTGAATGTTTCTGGGTAGCAATTTAATTGTTAATTTTTATTGTCGAAAATTCATTTGGGGCGCTTGGTTTAAGTGTTAGTCTGTTACCCTGCCGTGAGGGGCGATCGGTGTAATTTGGTTGCAATATAGAACAGATAGCGGTCATGTGATTTAACAGCTAGACCGTTACGCTGACATGAGGGCATGTTGTATGTAACTAATACACCAATGTATTCATACCGTTGTGTTTTTCACTTATTTGCTAATGTAACACTGGTGTTTTTTACTTTTTTGTTTTTTATAATTTTATACACATCACTGTATTTATTTTATTATGTAATTTAACTTGTAATAATATACTTGAATTCTTTAAAATACTGCCTATTTAGACCTCTCAAAACCTGTTGATCGGAGATGTAAACTCCATCACAGCTAATTAAAACAACCAATATTTCCGTCACACAACCCCGTCGGAATCGAAGCTGTTACCTCCATATGATCTATGGTACCCTCTAGACCCGTATTGTTCTTTTTGGCCAGCTGTCTGTCGTTGGTACCCACTGTATAAGACACCTTCTTTCTGGTAGGATTAGCCTGTCTATTGTTACCCTCTCAGATCGATTGTAATCTTTGGTTTCTAAAATAATGCTTCGCGGAGACGCAACATTTCATTTCACCGTTATTTCATTGTATGTTTTGTTGAGGGCCACGCGACCTATCCCGCATCAGTTATCTGTCATCTTCACTGGGTACCAAGTATCTGATTAATATCTCCAGATGGTGCCACCACAGTTAAGCTACACATAGTCACTATTCCACCTCTGTTTGCGTGGGAGGCACGGTAAACAACTCTAGATCAGAATGAAGACACTCACTAGCTTTGGATTAACCCGCACCTTGAGGTTAATATTTGGGCTTCTAATACGGCACTTCGCAACTGTAAAAATGTCATTACCCTTCTTCGGTGTCTGATTTTGGTGAGGAGTAGGCGAAATCTGTAACACCAATTCTGTGTGGATATTATTATGGTAGCACGTCTATTTCGTTTTCTAAAACTAGCTACCTTTATTATCATTATATACCAACCAGCCCTGTGTATATTTATTTATTTACAAATACTTACATATTAATCGACCTCTCATTTGTCATTTTGGTTAACAATAACCGCAAAGTGTCTCTGTCTTTCATAGAATCCTGTACTTTTGTATGACTTTGAAGCGGGCGCAATGAGCAGACAAGATGAAAAACATCAGTGAAGATATGTTGAAAATATACATACCATGCCCAGATAGAACAACAAATAATCAAGTCCCACTAGAAACAAAGGAAAAACAGTATCTACAACATACTCTTTTCCACTCCTAATGTTTAAGTTTGAGCGAAATATGTCTTTTGTAGCGTGTGATATGAGGAAAGGTGTTCTTAGAAATTCACCTTGAATATATCTTCATATATACATATACTATGAAAACATATGTTGAAGCCGCAAATGTGACTTCAGACATTATACTAATTGTTGAATGAGACATGAACGCCAATGGTGAACTACGTGGGCACCAGTTAATAAATGTTTGTTGTTTATTAGTAATTGTTTTAGTCATTCTTCTTGTTTCCGATCGGTACAGCCGTATTGATTTCACCTTAAAGCTAAATATTCATATACTATTCAGAATGCTTCTGGTAAATATGTTCACAGGAACTGACATTAACATACTTATATGCTTTTTCTCACGCCGGTAGATCTCCGTTTTTTCGTCGTTTTATTAAATGTTTCTAGTCAAATGTCTTCCTTTAATGTCTGTAATAAAATAACTTCATCTAATTTAAATTGTCAACTGCCTTCATATAACTTATGTAATCAAAAGACACTGCGTAGGATCTGCAATATTTAGAAGAGGCGGTTGTTGCACACAGTGAACAACTAGGGTTAGAATTAAATTATAAAACGACACGGCTTATGATCGTCACTAGGAAGAACGAAATACCACGATGTAATATACGTGTAAATGAGAATATTCTGAAACAAGTGAGTAGATACAAGTATCTCGGAACATTCATAACAACTGATGGGAGATGGCTTGAAGAGATTAGCACAAGAATCGCCGTGGCGAAGATAACCTTTTGCAAGATGAAAAACATAGCGACCAATAAAAAGATGGCAATTGCTACGAGAAAAAGAGTGTTGCGGTGCTACATAGAACCTATGCTTTTGTATGAATGTGAAGATACTGAGCAGTCACGCTGAATCTGCTGGCTTGGAACTGCGGTTTCTGAGGAAAATGTAAATAGATACCGCTGCATTCGCTTCTCTGGCACCTATGTTGGGTATAGTTAGCGACCAGGGGCGTGATTTGAACCGCCAATGATACCACCTAGCTGCGTTACATACTCGCCCACTGCCACACTACCCCACCACACAGTAGGTTTCGACCCTGACAAGCGCTATGGCAGCAACTAGACACCGTTATTATACATTTACGGCTTAGTATACACTTAAAAAGAGCCGCCTAGGGTGGACACCCTTATCAACCAGGTGCGTGTTTCGACTCTCAAACGATGCCTACAACACCACCTATCCCCGTTACAACCTTGACTACTACTACTACTACACTACTCCACCACACAGTAGGACTCGAACATATCAAGCGCATTGACAACAACTAGACACCCCTGTTACACACTGGTGATATCCCACCACATCCCCTATGACAAACTAAGCACCTCCATACACTTACCAACGATAAGGATTCGAGCTTCGAACCTATCACATCCATATGAGGAGGCCTAAGGTACCAACTAACTTGTGTGCGTCTATACAAACGGGAAGATAATTATTTCATTTTTTTTCTTCTTTACCATGGCTGACAGCTTTATCACGCGCATCTCCAATGCGACAGTGTTACCATACAAATGTGAAGACAAGGAAGGGTTATACAGCTAGTCACAGCTTGTGAAACAACCCTGAAGCCCGACACTGCCCTCACTTTACCACCTGACTCCGCTTGTTTGCCGACCACCTGACACCTCTTGTGTCGTCTATACAAACGGGAAGCTAATTAATGCATTACACCGGCTGACATATTCTGAATCAATTAGCAAACCTGGCGTCATAGTTCAGTTGATCTTTTCATTGTTAACCCCGATGCTCTGATTAAAAACGACAGCTGACACTTAAAAAACCAGGAAGGAGCTGGAAGGCATGAGGCAGACCACAACTCGAGGGCGACGGAGGCAGTGGCATCCCTCGTCATCCCTCACCAACCCTCACCAGCACTCGTCATCCCTCACCAACCCTCACCAGCCCTCACCATCCCTCACCATCCCTCACAAAATCGCCCTCAAAACGATGGATAGAGACCCCCTACTACTACTTTACTGCTACCCCTGTAAAGGATATGCAACAAACTTTAACCAATTTTTAAGCTGAGTCGCCTTGAGCGACCAGGGGAATTTGAAAACGTGTATTGCCTGCCGTCTTGAAAGAGATTCGAACATATGAACACCAAAGGTGATAGGCAAGTGTGCTAGCTAATGCGCGTGGGTTCCTGAAACATTTAATCATCATCATCACCAAGTGTCCTGCCAGCTGGCGTAGGAGTTCAAAGATTCACTGCCATACAGCAAAACAGGTTCTATATAGCATTTTATCACTCACTCACCTTATATTCAATGATAATGGCTTATTGCATAGGATACTTTTCAAAACTTTTCTAAAATGCAGCTTTTGCTTACCATATTCTGTTCTTAATCTCCGTTGTGCATATTCCATCTAATGTTATAATTGCCCCTAGGAATTTAAAATTATCCACTTGGTTAAGCATTTTTGCTTCTATTGCCATTTTACATTTTGGAGCCACATTTTTCTTTGATATCACCATTGTTACTGTTTTCATCATATTCAGGGAGAGTTCTTTCTTTCCACTCTCTGTTACTACAATGTTAACAGCTTTAGATCTTTAGCATTTTCCGCCATCAAAACTGTATCGTCTGCAAAGCGTATATTGTTTATATTATAACATTATAACCCCCGTTTAGTATTCCTTTCTTCCCTTTGATCTCATTATTATTTCGCTAGAGAGAGAGAGAGAGAGAGAGAGAGAGAGAGAGAGAGAGAGAGAGAGAGAGAGAGAGAGAGAGAGAGAGAGAGAGAGAGAGAGAGAGAGAGAGATCCAGTGACAAAACACATCCATGTTGTGCTCCTAGCTTTATCTTTTCTTAAGTGCTCTCTTTATTCGCCCTTTTAATTGCTGATATTTGATTACAGTAAATATTTTTTATTATTGTTTCCCATCAATGTTAATATCTTTCAACATTTTAATAAGTTCATCATGTTTTACCGTATTAGTTGCCATTGTATAATTTTTGAAGCACACGTATATGCAGGCTTGTCCATGGGACACATTTTTCAGTCCCATCCTCATCCCATCCCACGGTAATTTTGCCTGTCCCACCCCACGGGATTCCCATGGGATTCTCATGATAATACTAATATGGAATACAGTTCAAATAAATAAAAAGATGTCAATTGAAACGAGAAAAAGAGTGTTGAGGGGGTACATAGAGCCTGTTCTTGTGTATGGATGTGAAACTTGGACAATGTGCAGTCAAGCTGAAAAACATTTGATGGCTTCAGAAATGTGGTTTTTGAGGAAAATGCAAAGAGTAACAGGACAGACAGAAAAACCAATGACCAAGTACTACAGGAGACAAATGAAAATCGTAGACTGATTAGAGAAATTAGACGTAGACAGTCAAAATTGTTTGGACATGTTATGAGAAGAACAATGGCATGATCATCAAGTGAGAGCAAACTAGCGGATGATGCCATCAACGCCATAGAGGCTCTACCAACTCTTGACCACCTGGACAAACTTGCCACCATAACAGAAGTTCAGTGTGCTATAAATGAACTTGCATCTGGCAAGGCTCCAGATAAGGATGGGATTCCAGTAGAGGTTATCAGGAGTGGGCAAGACACACTCACTATACAGACCCACCAGCTAATAGAGCTATGACGGCAAGAAGGACCAGTCCCACAGGATTCCAAAGGCTCAAGCATCATAACATTGCACAAAAACAATGGCGATCGGAGGGACTGTAACAACTTATAGGGGTATCTCACTTCTGTGTATTTTTGGGAAAGTATTTGCCAGAAATGTTCTGCGCAGACTTCAAGTCATGGGAGATCAAGTCTACCCCGAATCACAATGTCGCTTCCGACAGAACCGGTCAACCATTGATATGATATTATCATTGCGACAAATGCAAGAAAAATGCCGTGAACAAAATCAGCCACTGTTTTTTGCCTTCATCGACCTCACAAAGGCATTCGATTTGGTCAGTCGTGAGGGTCTGTTCAAGGCACTAAAGAAGGTTGCCTGCCCACCAACTCTTCTGTCGATTGTGGAATCGTTCCACACAGGCATAAAGGGTATAATCAAGTTTGATGGTGCAGCTTCAGAAGAATTTGAAATTTGAGTTAAGCAAGGTTGTGTACTAGCTCCCACCCTCTTTGGAATATACTTTTCACTTCTACTGAAATATGCATTTCGTGATCAGGATGGTGGTATATACATTCCCTCACGCTCAGCTGGCGGCCTCTACAATGCTCAGAGATTGAAGGCTAAGACCAAAATTAGGAGGGTACTGATCAGAGAGTTGCTTTTTGCAGATGCTGCTGCAATTACGACCCACGCTGAGGAAGAATTGCAACGTCAACTATCTGCATTCTCCAATGCGTGTTCTGAATTTGGTTTAACAATTAGCAGAAAGAAGACGCAGATTATGTCACAAGGTGCACGTGGGGTACCAATAATCTTTATTGACGACGCCGAACTAGAGATAGTAGACCATTTTCACATATCTAGGATCAGAGGTAAATAGCAAATTATCCCTAGATCAGGAAATCAACATCAGAATTGGTAAGGCAGCAACACCAATGAACAGATTAAGAAAAATACTCTGGGAGAACAGGAAGCTTACTGCCAAAACAAAAGTCCTTGTCTATCAAGCCTGTGTTCTTAGTACTCTTCTTTATGGCAGTGAAACCTGGACAACTTACTCACACGAAGAGAAACGTTTAAACAGCTTTCATATGCGGTGTCTGCGAAGAATACTTAGTATTAAGTGGCAAGACAAAATCACAAATACTGAAGTATTGGAAAGATCAGGTTGTGTGACGGTTTATTCCATGCTCAGTCTTCGTAGACTTAGATGGATAGGACACGTTAGGAGGATGGATGATGGTAGAATACCAAAGGACATCATATTTGGTGAATTACAGGTGGGTAAGAGATCTCAGGGTCGGCCTCTACTATGATACAAAGATGTGTGTAAGTGGGACATGATTGATACGGGCATTGATAATGCTTATTGGGAGCAAGTCGCCGCTGAACGTGTTGCATGGAGGGCAAATATCAGAAATGGAATAAAGACAAAGCAGAAAATTATTGCAGATAAGTCACACACCGAGCGTGTGAGACGTAAGATGGTGCATGATGGTGAAAATGACCATGTATTCACATGCATCCACTGTGGACGAATATTTACAGCGCGAATGGGCCTTAGCAGTCACATTCGCCACCGCCATGGGTTGTAGTTAGTAAGCATGTTTGAAGCACAATGTAACAAACTGTCGTCAGTCAAGACAGCAAGGTGCCAATGTATGTGTAATGTTATCGATCCAATGGCTCACTTCATTATATAGGGATACAATTATGTGTTTATCAGCTCTTGCGGTGATCCATTGAAAGTGTCCCTTTTATCTGACTACGGTTGAAGGCTGGCGCCATGTCAGAGGCGTTGCGGACGCAATTCGTAATTCCGCATACCACGTTCAAAACACATAAAAGGGCGATTGGCAGAAAATCACCTTGCGCTGGTTTTCATACAATGATATGAGTGCTAGTCGTTCAGAAAGCAATGGCAAAATACTGAACGTAAACTTGCCAAGAAATCACATAACAACCAAAAATACTGGGGTTGACTGCGACGTCCTGTAAACGATATGCAACTAACTTAACATGTGGAAGGATCATCATGTAGCAGGTCCTTCGCAGAACATCTCCCTCATCACAGCGCGTCGAAAGTCTCTCAATCTCTGGCCATGTCGTTTGCCTTATGCTACGGGTGTATGCAGTGTCATGTGTCCATATTCGTGCTGGTCGAACACTGCCTCTTCTACCAGAAACTGTGTCTTTCACGACTGTCTTTGCCAAGCCATTGTGACGTTTAACAGATTAAGTGCCATGGGATTATTAATTCTCTTAAACGACTTCACGTATCTGCCATGAGCTTATATATCGCCGAATT
The DNA here is from genome assembly GCA_014155875.1 of Cepaea nemoralis. Classification (NCBI taxonomy): domain Eukaryota; kingdom Metazoa; phylum Mollusca; class Gastropoda; order Stylommatophora; family Helicidae; genus Cepaea; species Cepaea nemoralis. The sequence goes on along the minus strand of JACEFZ010004875.1, from coordinate 301,548 downwards.
TTTGTCATTGCTTTCTAATACAACATGTTTGATATCATATTAATACAAGTCATAACTGCGACACACCCTTACGTCCCATTTTGCGCAATTCGTTTTTGTTTGGTCCAAATCTACTTTTTTGTTTGACACTGAAGCTGTTAATAGAGCACACATATGTTAGTTTCCGAGACATGTTTTAGTGTTTATGAACCAGATTTCTTTGATGTTCAGATCTGGTAGAATTTCAATATTTGTCTTCTTCTTGTTCCAGGACATTCTAAGCATTTTATTCTGTAGTATTTCAGTCCAAAGTCCCCACTTTTCTTCTATAGTTCTTGTGATAAGTGGACAACTCTGCAGCTGAGCAGAGCAGGGCACTCACTTGTACTGACAGTCGGAAATGGCTGTCAAAGGCGGAGGTAACATACCCCCATGTGGATGTGGAAGGCAAGAAGAGACCGCCACATTATCTTCCCAAGACTTCATGATAATGTGATGAGACGAGAGGCTTTGGAGAACATCGTGACAACTAGAAAGATCGAGGGGAAGAGAGGCAGAGACAGACCAAGAGAAATGATGCTGGATGGATTGAGACGGTGGCATGGAGGAATATTATCAGCAGAGTTGAGCCAGAACACCAAGGTCCGAGATCTGTGGAGAGGCATGCCTACGTCAGCTGACAGGATACTTGATGATGATGATGATGATGATGACGATGATGATGATGATGCGTGGTTGTGAAATGGTCCATGAATCAAATCCATATGCTGCCACAGGAGATATGCACACCCTCCTAAAATGTTTGTTTAACTTGTTTGCTGGTGTTGTGCTATAGGTTTTAGCACCTTTGGATGCACAGTGTGGTAGTTTCCCGTTGCTTTCCACGTCGTAATGGCCGAGAACTATGTCCATCGCCTTTAACAACCTTGTAAATTGTCAAGGTAAGTGAGTACACTGTTTTGTAGCACTCTGGCTAACAGCAAAGAACACACAAGATGTGTCCACTTATTCCTGTAGGTACTTGGCCCCCCAGAGCTGTATTTCCCACAATGCCATGTGTTTCCCGTCTTCTACTGCGAGCACTTATTCCTGTAGGTACTTGGCCCCCCAGAGCTGTATTTCCCACAATGCCATGTGTTTCCCGTCTTCTACTGCGAGCACTTATTCCTGTAGGTACTTGGCCCCCCAGAGCTGTATTTCCCACAATGCCATGTGTTTCCCGTCTTCTACTGCGAGCACTTATTCCTGTAGGTACTTGGCCCCCCAGAGCTGTATTTCCCACAATGCCATGTGTTTCCCGTCTTCTACTGCGAGCACTTATTCCTGTAGGTACTTGGCCCCCCAGAGCTGTATTTCCCACAATGCCATGTGTTTCCCACACTGCCATGTATTTCCCACACTGCCATGTATTTCCCACACTGCCATGTATTTCCCACAATGCCATGTGATTCCCGTCTTCTACTGCGAGCACTTATTCCTGTAGGTACTTGGCCCCCCAGAGCTGTATTTCCCACAATGCCATGTGTTTCCCGTCTTCTACTGCGAGCACTTATTCCTGTAGGTACTTGGCCCCCCAGAGCTGTATTTCCCACACTGCCATGTATTTCCCACACTGCCATGTGTTTCCCACACTGCCATGTATTTCCCACACTGCCATGTATTTCCCACACTGCCATGTATTTCCCACACTGCCATGTATTTCCCACACTGCCATGTATTTCCCACACTGCCATGTATTTCCCACACTGCCATGTATTTCCCACACTGCCATGTATTTCCCACACTGCCATGTATTTCCCACACTGCCATGTATTTCCCACACTGCCATGTATTTCCCACACTGCCATGTATTTCCCACACTGCCATGTATTTCCCACACTGCCATGTATTTCCCACACTGCCATGTATTTCCCACACTGCCATGTATTTCCCACACTGCCATGTGTTTCCCGTCTTCTACTGCGAGGAGGTGCAGTCTGAATGTTCTATCTTCATCAAGTTACGAGTCGTGGAGGCTTATCTCAAACTCTCCAGTACTTTGGCTGGGTATGGGCATCCTTTATTAAAAAAAAGCGAAGTAAGGCCGCCTCCTTCCATCCGGTTAACCACGGTACACCTTTGGGCACGGTGGAGTACCCGTTTAGAACAACGAGTAGACCATCCAAACAAGGTCACGTGAAACCATGCGTGCACGTGGTGGACTGAGCATGAAAGTAGCCGTAAGTATATAATGAAACTACATGCCTTCTGATCTCTTGGGTGCTGACATTAGACACTTACCTCTCTCGTATATATAAAAAATAATACATGGCAGTTTGAAATCGCAATGAGCAGGCCTTCAGGCTACTGCCTGGCAAATTGTTAGGAAAGGAAACCTGCCCACGGGTAGACAGAGCCCGTTACCTGGGGTGGAATGTATCTAGAGGAAGCACACCTGACACAAATGCATGCCGAAGTCGGACACACTGACCTTTGAGATGGATAACTGGGCGTGACTAACTTCCATCGAAAGAGAAACGAAGCAGAAGAAGGAGAAGAAGAAGGTAGTTTTTGGTTATGGTCTTAAGTTGGCGACTCCCAGGTCGACGCAGCCTAAAATTTGTACCAGAAAACATATTCGGAAATAAAGGCGGCCTGTGTGATGCTGACTACAACACCCACCAAGTGCTGACTGGTGCAGTTTTTTTTCTTCTTTTTTTGCGCTCGATCGCTTTGAACTCAAGCGTCTCCCCCGATGTGTCTCCACCTTGCCGTGGTGGGGGAGCTTGCGTGTCCCATCGACCCCATGTGCTTGCCGATAGATGAAAACTACATATCGGACAGCTCGTGGGATAGGGACCAGACTAAGAGAGACACATCCTGCTGCTCTGCAGGTAGACTGAAGATAGCAGTCAAAATCAGGCAAACGATGCCCAAAAATCTCATTGCGGACATAACCTCTAAGGCTCCCAGCCGAGGTGTATGGCTGAACGTCTCTAAGCCATAAACCCTCGGAAGTGAGAGCCTGGCCGACACAAACCTACATCAAAATTGTGGTGAGGTGCTGAGCACGCTACATGCTTGGCACAGATACTCGTTCGATGGCTCTTAGCTGGGGGATATGAGGTATCCCCGGATGAGAGGGCCTGACCGTTACTCGCTCACAGACGCACGGAGGTAAGGTGCTGAGCCGGCAGCACATGTAGCCTACCTCGTGAGCGAGTACAAAAGGTGGAAAAATACCTCGGTCGCACGTCCCGTAGATAGTCTGAAATCGTACTCATGGAGTGGGTGTAGTCAAAGGTGGAAAATTGTCTCGTTGGAAGTCGAAATAAGAGTCTCGAAACCCGAGGAAGGCTAACCTCAGCAAAAATGCCCGCTGAAGCCGGAAGTGTCAGCCTACGGGCGGCAAAATAAAAATGGCACTACGCAATTACGTCCGAGTGAAATGTCTTTCGTGACCGGAAAAGCTCTAACTAGTCTTCCCAAGTGCTAGGAACAGCTACCTAGTTTCCGAATGCCGCTCTTGTTCGGAACAGCTCTGACTAGGTAGTTTCCGAATGTCCGACGTGTCTGGAACAGCTCTGACGGACACAACGACAAGCACATGTCCGAAAAACTCGCTGAGTGGATATTGACTGCAGACCAGTCTGGTCTGTGCAGGAACGGCCCGGGGCTAACGAAATGCACAATATATTGAAGTGAGGAATTAAAACAGCCATGAGCAGGACGTGACGATTCCCTCTGTGAGCCCAGTACCAGGGCGCTATGTGCCAGCCCTGCAATTATGGAAGCCACCCTGGATGGCGGAAAATGCCATGGACTGTCCCTGCCTTCCTTTGAGGGATGACCGTTGTCTTAACCCGTTTGGCCAGCTGGGTTGTAGACGGTACCGCCAAACAGTGAGAGTCTCCCAGGAATGCTACCTGGTCAAAAAAAAAGCACGCTAAAGCCGGCTGTGTTGGCCTACGGGTTTCGGCCCAAGGGCGAATAATAGACACACCGCAATCACATCTGAAAAAACACTCTGGATGATCGCAAAGAAGAAGAAGAAGAACTCAAGCGTAGTCCATTCCATACACACTACTTCTAGTAGTGCTGGACTGAATTTTCCGTGTGGATTAATTTTACCTATTAACAGTGTCTCTCGCCACCAGGTGAACCACTCCGACTTCCGAGGTACTTGTAATTAACGTCCCCAAGTCAAGGAGGATAGGTCTACATTTGATTCCAACTATCCAGTGTGGGGGTTGAAGCCTTTACCAGAAACGCATTCTCATCCATTCGGCCATGCTGACCCACCGATTGGTGTATAATAATATTGATCTAGCCTACGCGACTAAGGCATGTTAAAGGGCTCTTTACATACTTACTAACTTACTTAGTACTTACTTACTTACGTACTTATGTACTTACTTAATGTAAATTGCACAAATTGAACCGGCACACAATCTGCATATTAGTAAAAGTATATAAAACGTGTATAGTCAACATGCTCACAGTAAGAATACAGATACTTTATAATACGTACTCTTTCCCGAAAGGATTCCTTAAAAGCACAGCAACAACCTTAATCCCCAAATGAAGAAACATCCCGTTTGCAAATCCGCGCAAAAATCTGCAAACGAATCTTTGGAGAATCTTGACACAAAACTTTCTGTTTACGGCAGACATCTTTGAGTGTCGGGGAGTCATGTTTCTTGAACTCTCCAAGGAAACAACTTCACCCTGTATAACTGCTTGCTGTTTACTTTGAGTGTCGGGGATTCATGTTTCTTGAACTCTCCAAGGAAACAACTTCACCCTGTATAACTGCTTGCTGTTTATCCATAACATTGTTGTCTGTTTCCATTTTCATTATGTGTTAAATGTTTGTTTTAGTTTCATGGGTTGTGAAAACTTTAGAAACGCTCTGATAAATACTTATCTACTCACTTAGTGAGGAAAATATGAATACTAAACTATTTTTTTTACATTACTACTGTACAAATTTAAAGAAGCGTACGGACATAAGGATCGAGTTCATTGCATCGGGGATTACCCCAAATGGCTTGGCATATTTCCGCTGTGCGGCCACTCGAAAGCGTCGCACACATGTGTGAACCGAATGAAGTGGTCCTTATACACACCCGCACGCGTCGGAGAGAGAGAGAGAGAGAGAGAGAGAGAGAGAGAGAGAGAGAGAGAGAGAGAGAGAGAGAGAGAGACACCGGGGATAAACACTTCCTCACGGAGACCCTCACCCTCACCCTCCCCTCTCGTTGTGCAAGTATTTACAGCTAAAATTCTCCCACCATACATTTTGATTATACCTTACATTCTGTTAAGCAAATATTTACAACTAAACATCTATATCTTACATATTTAGCAAATATTTATAATTAAACATCAATACCTTATATTTTGTTTGTTCAGCAAATTTTACAACTAAACATCTATACCTTACATGATGTCTGGCAAATATTTACAACTAAATATCTATACCTTACATGATGTTGGGCAAATATTTACAACTAAATAAATATACCTTATCTGATGTTGGGCAAATATTTACAACTAAATATCTATACCTTACCTGATGTTGGGCAAATATTTACAACTAAATATCTATACCTTACATTTTATAAAAAGTTACCAGAGCGAATGTACCGTCTAATTATAAGTCTGTATTGCTTGAAGTTTTTTTTGTTTTTCTTCGTTACGATATTTCCACAATACCGATCAAAGGTCCACTATATTAAACCAATTTAGAATATATGAAAGGAATAACCAATGAGGGACGTAAAATTAGATATGCGGATGATACAGTATTGATTTGCGGACAATAAGCAGGGTCTGCAACATTTAGAAGTTTATAGTCGTAACCAGGAACAAGGAAATACCACAATGTAATATTTAAAAAAAAATATAAAACTGTCATTTACTGCTTATATAGTACCTTGCGGTGTATGGAAGGGGGGTCTTGAGGCTGAGGAATTAAGGCCATCTGGCTAGTGCAGTCTCTAGAACTGTCCAGGTTAGGGTTTTCTTTTTGCCTCCGACAGAAACAAATTCCACACCTTACTGAGGATTCGAACCCGGGTCTCCCGAAGGAGAGTCCGGCATTCTAGCCACTCGGACAGGAGTAAATGGGAATATTCTAAAACGAGTGAATCGTTACACCTACCTCGGAACAGTCATAACATTTAATGGGAGATACTTAGAAGAGATTAGAATACGTATCGCCATGGTGAAGGCAGCCTTTTGCAAGATGGAAAACAAACAGACCAATAAAATGATGTCATTTTCAACGAGAAAAAGAGTTGAGGTGCTCCATAGAACCAATACTGTTGTATGGATATGAAGCATGGACAATGAGCAGACAAGCTGAAAAACATCTGATGGCAGTGTAAATGTGGTTTCTGAGGAACATGCAAAGAATACCATGGGCATATTAAAAAAACAAAAACAAAACAATTACCAAGTCCTACAAGAAACAAATGAAAATCGAAAACGTATTAGAGAAATTCGACGTAGACAGTCACACGTTTTTGGACACGTTATGAGAAGAAATAAATTGAAGAACTTGGTGATAACTGGCAAGATTGAGG
>JACEFZ010004875.1:0-292500 GCA_014155875.1 Cepaea nemoralis | reverse complement strand
AAGCAATCAAAAGACAACAACAACTCAAACGCGGGAAGTGGAATGAAAGAAAGCGCAAGGAGGAGCATCACATCGAAAAGCTTCTACAGTTACTTCACAATTGAGAAGACAAAATACCAAATAAAAAGTCCTTATAAGGACTGCAGCCAGTCAAACCAGGAGCCTGCACCAACAAAGAAAACATGAGGAAACATGCACAAAGGACAGCCACCGACTGACCCCCCAGCTGGAGTGGGATTACGAAAAGTCCTTATAAGGACTGCAGCCAGACGAGCCAGGAGCTTACACAAACAAAGAAAGCCACGAGCACAGACGAGCACAAAGGATAGACGCCGACCGATCCCCCTGCTGACGTCACAGACACAAACGATACATAACCAGTCCGAGATAGGACTCACACGACAAGAATTAGGGTGAAAATATCCACAAAAACCACTGACCTCAACAAAACCACAGCTGATGAAGCAGGTTAGACGAGGCCGAATTTGGAATTTTTGTTTTTGAAAATTGGAATTGGAATTGGCAGTAGAGCTATGCAATAAGTAAATTAACAAAGATGGAAGAACTGATCGGCTTAACACAATTACAACTGACGGAATGTATGTTACAGCTAGAAATCCTTCGCCAGCACAGTAAAAACAAAAAGACATCAAGGACATTAAAAACTACAAAAAAGTCAGTTACCCTTTAAAACGTTGGTTCTGGAGACGTCTAAATCCTAGAACAAATATATACATATTCCAATTTCAGAATGTTTATGCCTCACCGCGACACCGCAAGGTACAAGACGAACATTGTAAGATGAGATGAGATGAATAAAAGAATGATATATCCAACACCAAATTAGGAAGAGCTTGGAGGCCACGCATGTTGAGACGGATGTTGGGAGCTAGAGTAGCAAACATCACTAGAGGAGGTTAATGAAAGTAAAACATTATATACAACTATAGGAAAGAGACAAAGACATTCTTTAGTCATGTAAGGAGAGGAGCTAAAAGGTAGTCATACGTTCTTTACAGGACGTCGCAATCTGCAGCAGCATTGTTTGACTGTTTGTGATTTTCTAGGTAATTTTACGTTCAGCACGTTGCCTTTGTTTTCTGAACCCCCCCCCCCCCCCCCCCCACCCCCGGCGCTCATACCGATGTGAAAATCAACACACGGCTGACTGCTACCAAATCAAATGCGGCTGATTTGGAAGTCGGTATTGGGGATTGTAAAACTGCATTCACTGGCACTGAGCTACAGATGTCGAGTTTGAGAAGAGGGGCTTAGGAAACACCAGTAGTGTCATGAGGCAGAGGAAACACCAGTGGTGTCATGAGGCAGAGGAAACACCAGTAGTGTCAGAGGCAGAGGAAACACCAGTGATTTCAGAGGCAGAGGAAACACCAGTGGTGTTATGAAGCAGAGGAAACACCAGTGGTGTCAGAGGCAAAGGAAACACCAGTGATTTCAGAGGCCGAGGAAACACCAGTGGTGTCTGAGGCAGAGGAAATACCAGTGGTGTCAGAGGCAGAGGAAATACCAGTGATTTCAGAGGCAGAGGAAACACCAGTGGTGTTATGAAGCAGAGGAAACACCAGTGGTGTTATGAAGCAGAGGAAACACCAGTGGTGTCAGAGGCAAAGGAAACACCAGTGATTTCAGAGGCCGAGGAAACACCAGTGGTGTCTGAGGCAGAGGAAATACCAGTGGTGTCAGAAGCAGAGGAAACACCAGTGATTTCAGAGGCCGAGGAAACACCAGTGATGTCTGAGGCAGAGGAAACACCAGTGGTGTCATGAGGCAGAGGAAACACCAGTAGTGTCAGAGGCAGAGAAAACACCAGTGATTTCAGAGGCAGAGGAAACACCAGTGGTGTTATGAAGCAGAGGAAACACCAGTGGTGTTATGAAGCAGAGGAAACACCAGTGGTGTCAGAGGCAAAGGAAACACCAGTGATTTCAGAGGCCGAGGAAACACCAGTGGTGTCTGAGGCAGAGGAAACACGAGTGGTGTCAGAGGCAGAGGAAACACCAGTTATTTCAGAGGCCGAGGAAACACCAGTGATGTCAGAGGCAGAGGAAACACCAGTGGTGTCAGAGGCAGTGGAAACACCAATAGTGTCTGGGACAGGTGGAGAGCAAGACGCTGGATGGACTGAGACAATGGCATGGACGAATGATATCTGTAGGAGGTCAGCATGGCCGAATGGACAAGCGCGCTCATTCTTAAACTTCCGGTGCGCTGATTGTGTGGTAGCGGGTTAAACCCCTACACAGGTCAGCTGAGCTAAAGTCTTGACTTCTCGTCCTTGACTTGGAGCCGTAAATTACAAATATATCTCAAGTGGAAGTGGGTTCGCCTAATGGCGAGGGACACTAGTATTATGAAAAGTTAAACAACATGGAAAAGTCAGTCCAGCGTGGACTATGCTCGAATTCAAAGCCAGCTAACTAACAAAACATATCAGCAGAGTGAATGCAGAAAACCGATGTCCGAGATCTGTGGAGAGATGAACGCTTACGCAAGTTGGCAGGGCACATAACGATGATAATCAACCCCTGCTCTTATACAGGGTGCATTTTCAATGACTGTGCAGTGTTTGAATATATTGCCGGTCCAAGTTTTGTATTTACCAATTATGTTGCATGAACATTAGAGATGGTGAATAGAAAACATGGACCGGCAATATTTTCAAACACTGCACAGCCATTAAAAATACACCCCACGTGGCCAAAGGCTTGCGAACGCTGTTCGTGAGCCGCATACCAGGCGTTTGAAACGCAGCAGCAACCGATTTGTGCAGCAGATCGTGTCGCGTTGTGTTGGTATGGGAGCCGGTCGTTCAGAAAGCAATGGCAAACTGCTGAACGTGAAAACTTGTCTAGTACATCAACAGCAGCTGAAAAATGCTGGTGTTGACTGCAACGTCCTAAAAGGGATATGCAGCATTAAAAAAAAGTAGTCGATATGTTGTTTAATCTTCTCAGACAAGGGGGCGGGGGAGGGGAAGAGGGAGGGGGAGGGGAAGAGGTCACGGATTATCCATGTACACGTTATACCAGACTGGCAACTTGCCATTTTGACAGACGATAGTTTGTAAAATGGAGATTACCACTCAACGGCACATAGCTGCCATGTTAGGATTGGGTGCATAGAGGCTCGTTGATATTATTACTTGATGTTGTCCGGGTCGTTGTGTTATAGCAGATACGTTCACCTGGCTCAAGCACACTGTTGTGCTTGCTGACATTCGTAACAGACTTAAATAAACAGAATGCGCAGCGGCAGCTCAACAAATGTTTATTCATGATATTCACCACATCGGGCCCTCAGCGACCAGCCACGCATTCCATTCACGGTTTCACCACTGACAATCCGTCCCGTGGCAATCGGTTTCTATGTTACTCTGGATCTGGTGCTGTCGTTAACTGTTCGGGGCAGATCTGTGTGAAGCTGCAGGTGAATTCGACTACTTAAACTGTTAAACGAACAACTTACGATTTGACGCTGGCTGTTGGATTGATTAATCTGCTTGGGTCTCACTGTAATCAATTCTTCGTTAATGGTGTAGATGACTTGATTATAATTCTGGGTTGAAGGTTAAGTGTGAGTGTGTCTGTTCTGTAGGCTATCCCACGCCAGAATGACAACTCCAGCTAACCGTGTTGCTCAAGTCGCTATCTGTGACCTACATTCCTCGTGAACCGGTGAGCTGTTTGAATCTTACTAACTGGTCTTTGTTCTAGTCAGCCCTTAGTCTGAACCCTTGTTGTACCTGTCTTGTGGGTTGTCGTGAGTGATTACCACTCTCCTGACCGTTGTCTTCGTTAACCAATTTCTGTCCATGACAACAGCCTGGGCAGAATTAAGATACCATGTGTTGCCCATGCAGCATGATCCCTCTCTCGGCCTGTCTAGTTTACTCCAGGGGAAAGGCGACACCAATATGTCTGGAACAAAGCAAGCTGCAGGAGCTGCCGGATCAGCAAAGCAATGCTATAACTGTCAACCTGTCGGAGCTTCCATCCTAGACCAGTTTCCGACCAAGGCTTAGAGCCTGGTCTGGCCTGCCGTGACATTTAATATTTAAGTTGCATTTCCTTAAGCCCAACAATAATTATCCATAGGCTGTTGTAACCGAATATAGAGGAGGCCTTATACACAGTTGCTATGGTAGAATTTCCCGAAAGACAGAAAGAAAGAAAGAAAGAAAGAAAGAAAGAAAGGTTGCCAAGAAGACCAGAAAGAAAGAAACAAAGAAAGAAAGATTGCCTAGAAGACTCGAAGAAAGAAAGAAAGAAAGAACAGCACCACCAAAAAAAAAAAAAAAATACAAGAATGGTTACACCATCTGTAATTCTGCAAGACATATTACTTCGCTACTACTACGGATTTTGTGCACTGCACCGAAATTCTCCATTTGTGTAATGATTTAATGAATGGTAGGAGACTGCAGCACCAAAGAAAATATCGGTGTGCAATGAAAGTTTAGCAAGTACTGTCACGTGACTCAGCTTAATCACAATAAACAGTCGCATGTCAACTACAAGGTGACAATATGACCTCGTTGGTGGAGTTCACGAAACCGAAATAAGTGTGTCAACAGTGTGTGTGTTACGTCTTCATGGAGTTGTTTATAAGTTTGTCTTTAATAGCTTGCCATTGAAACTGACTGTATGCCTAGATCCGTATTGGGGACTTTGCTATAATCGAGTATTCTTATGTTGTGTTAAGTAGGTGAGGATAGTAGTTGGGTTATTTATGTTCAGAGTTTGTGCTTATGGTAAAGACTACAACAAGCCACACGTGTATGTTATAGTGGTTTACATGTCATCACCACAGTTGTGATTGGATCACAGGTGAGTACAGCATCCGTGTATACGCTTTGAAGCATGTTGGTTGTATGGCGCCAATGCCATATTTCCATAACCGATGGGTGATATGGCAGGTAACACACCACCCGACTTGACCTTCCTATCATTTTGTGGTAACCAATGTAAGCTTGGTTCGACCCCCGCTGGTGACTTGCGGGATAACTGAACCGGCCGCTCAGAAAGCAATGGCAAACTACTGAGCGTAATCTTGCCAAGAAATCAACATACAGCTGAAAGATGCTGCTGTTGACAGCGATGTCCTGTAAAGGATATGCAAAAAAAAAAAAAAAAATGTAAGCTTTGGTGACCTGAGCGTCAGGACCAGCTTAAACAAAACCAATCCGCATTGATCCGGTACGAACACATGGTCTTTGAGCAGACGAACGAACGAACGAACTTTATTTTCAAAAGATCACACATTGGGCACGCAGGCCCGTCTTACATTCGGCCCTTCCAAACACTCATCTTTCGAACATCAATTAACTATTGTGCATGTTACATTCACATAGGAAAATAAGCAAACAATGAAAGTTGTCAACATAAACAATGCATATTGCCATGTTATGAGACAAGCAGACAGCCAGACACACATACACACATGCATAAGCACATACATACATGCCTGCATATATACCTGCATACACACCTGCATACATACTTACATCATTTACATAATCTCTTACAGTTATGCACCAACTCAATAACACACAAATACACAATCCCTCGCATACTAATGTTGTGTTGTTGTTGCTGTTGTTTGTCCATCAAGAATGATGATGACCTTTCATTTCATCCAGTGGGGTTGAAGGTATGGAGCCGTGGGTTCTAAGATGGCTGATAAGGCCTATTTTGGCTCGAAATGTTCTTTGACAATGTGGGCAAGGAATGCTTGACGTTTCTGGAGGAGGATTTCCTGCAGTGGTTTTTCTGTCCTGCCTTTTCTTCACAGCTCTTGCAGTCCTGGTTGCCTCACATATGACTGCACCCTTGCGTAATGATGCACGCCATGAATTTCGGTCTCTGGCTGCAGCCTCCCAGTTGTCATGATGAATTCCAAAAGCCTTCAGTGAAATTTTCAGAGTGTCTTTAAAGCGTTTCCTCTGGCCACCTTGGGAGCGTTTACCACAACGCAGTTCGCTGTAAAAAATTCGTTTAGGGAGCCTGTGATCTGGCATGCGAGTCAAGTGGCCAGCCCAGCGAATATGATTCTTCATCAGTAGAGTGTGGATACTGGGCATGGATGCTCTTTCTAGGACTTCAGTGTCTGGAATCTTGTCTTGCCATTTAATCTTCAGTAGCTTCCTTAGGCAGACTGTGTGGAAGTGGTTTAATTTCCTAGCGTGTCGCTGATAAACAGCCCAGGTTTCACAAGCATATAGCAGTGTGGATAATACAACTGCTTTGTAGACTTTCAGCTTTGTTTGCAGGCTTATTCCAGTTCTGTCCCATACATTCTTGTACAGTCTGCCAAAGGCCGCACTGGCCTTGGAGATTCTTGCATTCACTTCGTCATCAATTGTGGCAGCTTGTGACACAGTGCTGCCAAGATAGGTGAATTTGTCCACAACACTTAGTCTATGATCATTCACTTTGATATTCGGCACAGTGTGATTATTCCCTGGAGCTGGCTGGTACATAACTACAGTCTTCTCCAAGTTGATATTGAGCCCAAAGTTGGCACAGGCATGTGAGAAAGCTGAAACATTATGTTGCATGTCCGCCTCTGAGTTGGCGTATAGAGCGCAATCATCATCAAACAGGAGCTCTCTGACGGTGTCGCTGTTAATTTTGGTTTTAGCTTTCAGCCTTCTGAGATTGAATAACTTTCCATCCATACGGTAGTTGATGTCTATTCCAATGTCGTCGTTCTCGAAGGCATTCATCACATCAGCATGGCTGAAAACATGAGGCTGAACAGTGTTGGTGCCAGGACACATCCTTGCTTCACTCCATTGGTGACAGGAAAGGGTTCAGACAGTTCGCCATTTTCCTGTACTCTTGCCTGCATGCCATCATGAAATAGCCTCACTATTTGGACAAACTTTCGTGGACAGCCATATTTTGCCATAATCTTCCACAGTCCTTCTCTGCTGACTGTATCAAAAGCCTTGGTAAGGTCAATGAAAGTGGAGAACATTTCGCAGTTCTGTTCCTGACATTTCTCTTGCAGCTGCCTTGCAGCGAAAATCATGTCAACAGTTCCACATTCTTTTCTGAAGCGACACTGACTCTCAGGAAGAAGACCTTGATCGCGATGGGCTGTGAGGCGATTGAGAAGAATTCTGGCGAGTATCTTCCCTGCAATTGAAAGCAGGGAGATGCCTCGGTGGTTGTCACAGGATTGGCGGTTTCCTTTACGTTTGTAAAGGTGGACTATTGACGCGTCCTTGAAATCTTGTGGCATGAACTCGTTCACCCATATGTTTGTAAAGACTTGGTGAAGCTGCTCTGTTAGGACCGGCCCACCTGCCTTGTATATCTCTGCTGGGATGGAGTTAGGACCAGGTGCCTTGCCGCTGGAGAGTTGCTGGATGGCTTTGTTTACTTCCACTATGGTTGGCATGTCATCAAGTGTCTCATTGGTAGGAACTTGAGGAAGGCAGTTGATGGTTTCATCATCGAAGAAGGAAGTTGCATTTAAGGTGTTTGCTGAAATGCTCTGCCCAGCGTTGAAGGATTTCTTTCTTATCGGTGATCAATGTTCTCCCATATGCACTGAGGAGGGGAACTATGCCTGGTGATGTAGGACCATAGACCGCTTTCAGTGAGTCATAGAAGTTTTTCATATCATGTCTGTCAGCAAAGCCCTGAATTTCATCAGCTTTGCTGCTCAGCCAGGAGTCCCGCATGTGCAGACATTTCTGCTGCACTACTCTCTGAATGTTCTTGAAGGCATCTTTTTTTTAATGTTGACTTTGGGTCATTCAAATGTGCCTTGAGGAGAAAATGTTTCTCGGCCAGCAATTGGTTGATGTCTTCGGAATTTTCATCAAACCAGTCTTTATGCTTTCGGGGGGCTGGCCCCATGATTTCCATAGCAGTGTTGTAAATTATATCCTTTAGGGCTCTCCATTCTGTTTCTGTATCCTGTTTAGCTGCAGCATTTAGTTTGAGGCGGTCTTCCAGCATATTTTCAAACGACTGCTGCATTTTCTTGCTGTTTAGGCGGGTGACATTTAGCTTTTTTTTTTGCATTTTCACCCCTTGAGGACGCCGTGGTGGCCTGATGTGAATGTTTATTTTTGAGACAATGAGACGATGCTCTGTCCAACATTCGGCACCACACATGGATTTTGTCATTCGAAAGTCATAGTCAATGAGGTGCCAGTGTTTCGAGCGAGGTTGCATCCACGATGTCCTATTTCATGGGGAGACGGAAAATTGTGTTCGTAATCAGGAGATCATGTTCGGCACATGTCTGAAGGAGGCGGCCTCCATTGCTGTTATAATTTCCGACTCCATGCATTCCAATAATGCCACTCCAAGAGGTGGTGTCCGTGCCTACTCTGGCATTGAAATCCCCAAGGAGTATAAGTTTGTCTCCTTTGAGAACAGATGTTAATACATTGTGCAGGTCCTCATAGAACTTGTTCTTGACATCATCTTCGTTGGTCATAGTTGGTGCGTAGACACTCACAATGGTTGCGTGATTCCTTCCATTCAGCAGGGGCAACTTCATGGTCATGAGCCAGTCGTTTATAGCCTTTGGAAATCCAGCTAATTTGCCGACCAGGGCCGACTTAATGGCAAATCCCACACCGGATTGGCGTCTTTCCTCGATTTTCCTTCCACTCCAGAAAAATGTGTAGCCGGCACCTATTTCACAAATTTGGCCTTCTTCTGCAAGTCGTGTCTCGCTCAAGGCTGCAATGTCGATGTTGTACCTGCCCAGCTCTCTTCCAATCAGTGCTGTTTGTCTCTCTGGACCCGACGCGCCGTCTCTGTCAAGTAGGGTGGGTACATTCCAAGTTCCAATTGCTAAGGGAATATGGTTTACTCTTTTAGCTTTGCTTGTTTTATCTTTCTTTGTATGTCGACCGCAGTTAGGGTACCCACCAACCGCGGCTAGCTGGTTAGGTAGTGGTTGAACAGACAATGTTTAGGGCACCTTTTCTAGCCCCTACCTCATGCTATGGAGGTGAGCAGTGTGTTCCTATTGAGGGCTGATCAGTCGCTCAGTGGGCTGCCGAATCGCACTGCTGCTCCGGTCAGTAGAAGACGACCATATGGCCTGAGCCGCCTGTGTGCAGGTCTGCGACTACGGCTGCCAGCGTACCCACGCCTGCCGCTTCGCCGCTCGCCCATCGCCACAGGGCTTGAAGGAGATATATGACGTTGGATGAAGAATGACTTGCGCGATGACTTGGATTAAAGTGAGGAAGATTTGCGCAATTCGTCGACCTCACTCTCTCGCCTGAGTCCATCTGAGTCCTGTGGCAAGACAAGTCGAGACGACTGGAGACGAATACAGGTGCAGTGGATGACCAGGGCGCTCTATGTGCCTTGCCGTGCTCATTACGTTCCACAACGCTTTGCAGGTAAACGCCGTCCTGCCCGTTGAATCAAAGTCCTCCATTAATATATATATATATATATATATATATATATATATATATATATATATATATATATATATATATATATATATATATATATATATATATAAGTCCTCCATACTAATATACCCACTCACAATCGCAAACTCTCACAATTATGTACCCACTCAAAAACACACAAAAACACAATCCCCCGCACACTCATACGGGGGAGCAAAGAATAGTAACACTGTTGCCTACCATGCATGTCGTAAAGAGGCGACTAAGGAGGATATGGTACCGTCATCCTGCTACTGAGTGAGTGCGTGGCGCGACACTGTGAGCTGTGAGTTTCGCGTGGAATGCTTTTACATCTGTCCGCGGTTGTGTGTAGCGTGAACTGCATGTTCGGAACGATGGCGGCCGGCTGTTGCTGGATTGACTGGTTTGCCTTTTCAGCCCACGAGTGCATTTTTCAGCAGACTCCTGGGAGACGCCGCTGGAGTTACGGAGTTCGTGCTTTGTGCGGCGCTTTTGGCGGGTGGTCCTGTGGAAAGAGACCGAAGCCATATGGGATAAAACCCGGGTCAATCAAGTCTTTCTGGTGACTGCCATTTCCATCGACGATGAACTGTATTATTTTTCATGGAGGACTTTTGTGTTGGCATTCTGGCGGCGGCATTATGCACAGTGTACCTGTGCGAACTGTTGGCTTGCGGATACTCCTCTCTGTTCCATTGTTCACTTTTGACAGTGAGGAGCATTTTGTGTGATATTCACTGGCACAGGAACGGAGCAATATGGGGACAACCCGTTGCCGTGAAGTTGGAACCACGACTAACTAACTAACTAACTAACTCATATACTCACTCACAATCACAAACCCACTAACAAAAGTTTACTTATACATACATACTTACATCATTTACACAAACTCTCACAGTTATGCACACACTCAATAACACACAATTACACACTCCTGGTATACTCATTTACCCACTCACAATCACAAACTCTTACAGTTATGCACCCACTCAATAACACACAAATTAATACACACTCGTCGCATACTCATATACTAAGTCACAATTACAAACTCTTACAGTTAGCATCCACTCAGTAACACACAAATACACATTCCTCGCATACTCATATACTAAGTCACAATTACAAACTCTTACAGATAGCATACACTCAGTAACACACAAATACACACTCCTCGCATACTCATATACTCGCTCACAATTACAAACTCTTACAGTTAGCATCCACTCAATAACACACAAATACACATTCCTCGCATACTCATATACTCACAACCACAAACTGTTACAGTTATGCATCCACTCAATAACAGACAAATATACAAGTAGTATGTCAGGGGGTAACTAAGGAGGAAATAAGGATCCGGATCCTTCTGGTGACGTCATTTTTTACTATACAAAAGTCATGATCCTATGCCCTGACGTTATCAAACCGGATCCTTTTCCGACCACATTTTTTGAAATTTTCGCGGGTATTTTCTTGGGTCTGGGTGACTACTTCTGGTTGTCCTGATGACTACTGCCTGTTGACTACTTCCTGTTATCACTTCCGGTGTCTCCCGGGGGCGGGCGGCGGCGTACTAGCGCGAACCGGACGTCGTCACGCGAACCGGCGCGATCCTAGGCGACCAGGGGCACCACGGTGGCGCGATCCGGAGCATCACGATGGGGGTAGTGGGTGACCGAGCACGTGATGTGATCGAGCCACAGTCATGTAGATATGGAACCTTTCGATGAGGAGACTGAAGTCAATATGACAGATTGGAAAAATGATTTATTCCATCACGAGTTGCCTCGAACATCCAGACATGGATTGCATGAATAAACTTTCCACGATGATAGTTAATTCGGTAGAAGTCCATACCCAGACTTCATCTCTAAGCGAGTGGTGAAAATCTGGTTTAAATAATATACTAGACAGGCATACATTATTATTAAAAATTAAGCACAATAAAATAATAAACGGCTAAATTTCTTGTATGTAAAGCGGAGAATATTAATGTGAATATAAACATACTATTCTCAATTAATATAAGACAAGATAATCATAAAAAATATGTAATGAAATAATACTCCATAGTTATATCCCCTTAATAAACAGAATAGGTTGTCCCCCTTCATTGCACTGTAGCAAATGCTACAACAGGTGAAGGTCATCCAAAGTTCAACTATATGATCTATAGTCGAGTAATGAAAAGCCCAAAGTCTATTTGCTGTCAGGGATTCTTAAAATATACCAAGCGGCCCTGATTCTGCCATTATTTTCTCTTTCTCTCTTTTCTTTATTTCTTTCTTTCATTCTTTATCTGTTTATTTTCGTTATTTCTTTATTTCTTTCTGTCTTTCATTACCCCCCCCCCCCCCCTCTCTCTCTCTCTCTCTCTCTCTCTCTCTCTCTCTCTCTCTCTCTCTCTCTCTCTCTCTCGGTGGACTTCTCACACTCCTCAGTAACTTTAGAATCGTTGTGACCGACCTTGACACCATAGCTGTCTGCCATGTCCGTGACCGGTCAACCTGTGAGTCAGCGCTGAAAACATGTCTGAACACGCTATGTTGGCATTCTACAACCTGGTATAGCCATGTCAGCAGTTCTCTATGTAGCAACAGACCGGTTTAAACTGTTTATGGCTATAGCTATACTCTAACATTCCAAATTCCTGCCTTCAATTATAGTAATCTTTTGCATCTAGTAGCCTGCTGACGGTCTGGAGTCCCTTGGTGCACATGACTATCCCTACCGGGCGAGGCTGCTCCTATGGAGTACCCATTTGCACCGTTTCTCTGATTTTCGACGAGACCGCACAACATAATTTTCTTGGTATCTGTAAAGACGGTAGTTTGCCATTACTTTCCTTCTTAGCAATGACCACACTGGTAAATGACCGTATCCATTGTCTCCTCCAAAAAAAGAAAAAAAAAGAAAAAAAAAGAGAAATCCTCTGCCTACCGTCGTGAAGCTGGAGACCATAACCTACAACTATCTGTCGGCTGCTCTTCAGCTTCATCCACCACCTGCACGATGGCTTCACGTAACCTTGATCGGAAGGCTAAACGGGTATTCCACCTTGCTCAGGGGTGTCCCGTAGGCTAGCGGATGGAAGGAGACACCTTACTTCTCCTTTGATGGGAGATACCCCTACCCCGCCACCATATTCAAAACCAGGATACAGATAATTAACTTTTATATTTATATTTTCATGTAGTGTTTTTATCGTGTTCTTGTAAAGCTAAATGTCTATTTCTCGTTCTTTGGCGACTCGTTCACCAAACTGAATGGTAGAAGGGGTGACAACCGCTTACCATGGGAGTCTTCATGGCGAAGTGGTCAAGCCATCGGACTCGGGCTCCGAAGGTTGTGGGTTCGATTACGGGCCGCGTCCTTCGCTCACGAGTGCATTATTTTCGGAGACTCCTGAGGGTCGTCACTGTAGCTACGGAGTTCGTGCTTCATGCGACGCTTTCCACGCTGTGGAAAGAGATTGATCCAAATGGGATAAATCCCAGGTGCAATGAAGTCGACCCTGTTGACTTTTAAGACTTTGAGACTTTCTACCAGTTAGGCTGTCAAAGGAATGTTATGTGTCAGTTTTATATTGGCGAGGCCCGATAACCGGGTGATTGATTGATTGATTGATTGATAGAGGAACCGACATCACAGCATTCGGGACATTCCCATAAGCGCTCCTCCCCCATCCTCAGCAGCCAGCGAAGAGTTCCAACACTAATAGTTCCAGTAGCAATCTGATGATATGTCCGTCTCGCCTTTCCTCTGAGCGTCGAGCGTCGGCCAGATCCTCTCGTCACTCCTCGCTGTCTCATTCTTACCAGACTATGGTGATCCATTTGCTCCTCCGAGGTGTACACGTGCTCCCACAAGGCCGCAACCACATCTGTTTTGTCATACATCAATACTCCACCAAGTTTTGCCGAGCCAGCCAATCTGTCCGCCTGTTCATTCCCTAGCACACCGGCATGCCCAGGAGAAAAGATCCAGGTGATGCTGATACTGACTGGAACCTTGCCATCTTGACAGACGATAGTTTGTAAACTGGAGTTATAGCTCTCCATAACACAAAGCCTGGGCTGAATTTAGAGATTATGTGTTGCAACATGATCTCTCTCTCGGCCTAATATTTGTTTACTCCATAGGAAAGGCAACATCAATACGTCTCACCGGGTGATAACAATGTTTTATATAAGCATTGACTTAGAATCCACCCACCCCAACCCCTCTTAGATCGTCTTCGGGAAGTATTAGGTAAATAGCTATTTAAAAAGAAAAAATATGTGTATATCCTCAGTAGTTAAATGGCAATGTCTTTAAGGCAAAAGATGGCAGAATAGACAGAGCAATCGAAATCAGATATCAAAAAGCAGGTGCGCTTATATATCAACTATCACCCATACTGAAACATCCAAATATACCAATGTCCATAAAACGACAGGCACAAAATAGCACATTCATACCAACTCTATTCTACCAATATCAAACTTGGATTTTATCCAAATCACACTTACCAAAAATAAACATCTGTGAGATGAAATGCTTGAAGAAATCTGCCAACTTAACTATGCAAGACTCAATAAGAAATGATATTATCAGAAAGACAGCGGGATCAACACGTTGTGCCACATAATTCTTCTCAGACACTGCTTATAAGAGCCATTTAAACGATTGTCTTGGCGTGAGTAAAGCGACTGCTATAAAGAAGAGTACCAAGGACACAGGTTAGTCTTTTGCTTACGTCTTGACAATAACATATAAACACACGAAACCAGATGCTAAAATATGTTACTTGTTCTATTCATTTCCACAGACAAAGAAGACAAAGGTACAGCAATGGTCACCGGTTGCAGTGTTGCCATTCTCCTTTGCTTGTTTATATGCTTGGCAAGTTGCCACGTGAATACCAACGATCCTTTCATTATGGATTTATTTCAAAAGGTGGCAGACGATCAGGTACCACATTAAAATTGCTTTAGCCAGTGGGTGTAATTGGAAGATTGTTTGTAGATGAAATAACGAACCTTTTCACAAGCTTTAGGGCGCATGAGGATTACGGTGCCAGACCCACATTTTTATAGGCCACACCCCCCCCCCCCCCACATGCATGTGAACATCCCCAGGCGTGCAAGCCGTGAGTACTGATTGCATGCAATCATCGTATAGAATTGTTATGACACTCGTGCAGTCTCGCACCGTGCAAAATGTGTAGTCCTTGGTAGGTTTTTATGTGTAATCCACTCTCCTTTCGGTAGACAGACTAGTGTCTTTCACACACCATAGGGAGCTTTAGTCATATTATTCTAGGCCCGTATTTTCATAAACCAATCGGCGCTAGGTGGATTATATGGGTGATGCCTCGCCCACCGCCTTGACTTCCCAAGGCATTTCTTAGTACCCATTTTTGTCGAAACTATAACCACTGGGCAACATGCGAGCGTCTAGCCACTAGCCTACATGGGCTTCCATTCTTTGTTTAGATAAATGTTTAATGTATAGTGTGATTGGAAGATTCTTTGTTTAGATAAACATTTGACATGTCTATTCTTTATTTAGATAAACATTTAATGTACTGTGTGATTGGACGATTCTTTGTTTAGATAAACATTTAATGTATTGATGATTGGAAGATTCTTTGTTTAGACAAACATTTGACATGTCTATTCTTTATTTAGATAAACATTTAATGTACTGTGTGGGACGCAGAGGTGTTTCCAAGGCACCAGGGCCAGGTTATATACTGGCCAAGACCTATTGATGCGTCCTCGTCGAGCGTCCTGGGCAACAGGTGCCTTCGGGGTCCTGGCTAAAGTCAGTAGGATCGCCGATTCCTCTGAAGTCGGAGAGTGTCTGCCTGTACGGCGAGGAACCACCAGTCTGCACACAGATAAGCCAAACGTGGGACAACGGATACTCACGCAAACCTCAGGTCCTGTATGACATCACACTGATGTTGGAAAACAGGATGCCTTCATCCGACATACAGGACTTCGCGTTGGAGCTCAAGCCAACGAACACAAGCAAGCAAGCAAGCAATGTACTGTGTGATTGGACACCTTTGTTTAGATAAACATTTAATGTATTGATGATTGGAAGATTCTTTGTTTAGATAAACATTTAATGTACTGTGTGATTGGAAGATTCTTTGTTTAGATAAAGATTTAATGTACTGTGTGATTGGAAGATTCTTTGTTTAGACAAACAATTAATGTATTGTGTGATTGGAAAATTCTTTGTTTAGATAAACATTTAATGTATTGTGTGGTTGGAAGATTCCTTGGTTAGATAAACATTTAATGTATTGTGTGGCTGGAGGTTTCTGTGTTTAGATACATATTGAATGAATTCTGTGACTGGTCTATTCTTTGTTTAGATAAACATTTAATATTGTGTGATTGGAAGATTGTTTGTTTAGATAAACTACGTCCGTAACTCCTTTGCCACGAAACGTGCTGATGATGATAGCATGCATGTAAATAACATGGCCTTCTTCTGTATTTCTTCTTCTTTCATCCTTTCTCTCTCTCTCTCTCTCTCTCTCTCTCTCTCTCTCTCTCTCTCTCTCTCTCTCTCTCTCTCTCTCTCTCTCTCTCTTTCTCTCTCTCTCTGTCTCTCGCTCTCCACCCACCCCTCAACCCCCCTCCCTCCCCCTCAACCTGTGTATCTTCTGCATTTTGAACGCTTGTTATTAATATAATTTTGTAGGCTATCCTCGTCGCCGATCGTCTGCAAATAAAAGTAAGTTTATTGTGGCGGATATGTTACTTGGATAGTAACAATGAAGCTTGAAAGGTGTGCAAGGCGGGCACTGTAACTTTACATATAAGATGAGTAATTTAGGATGTATCAAGTCATCAACGTATCAAGAAGAGAGAAAATCGGAAATGACGAAATCAGGACTAAAGTGGGAGTAATAGCAATGCTGGATTTCATTAGAAAACAGCAAGTGAAATTGTTCGGTCACATAACTAGGCTACCAACTGACAGTATACCACAACAAGCAATGATGTACAGACCAAATGGAACCAGAAGAGAGGCCGTCCATGTAAACGATGGAAAGAGAGAATAACAAAGTCCATGGAAGTCTCGGTAAATGAAGCCCTTAAACGGGCACTCTCCCTCTGTTTATGCTTCACATCGACACCGCAAGGTACAAGAGGAACATGATGATGAGATGAGATGACATGACATGAGAAGTGTGGAGATTAAATGAGATGAGATGATCAAGTCATGGTTCTATACTGCACACGCGGAAGCTATTGGATGAGACCTGAGTTGGTTTCCTCCATGGTATCTAAGTATTTCGTAGATAACAGACATCTGCTCAACGCCTGAAGAGAACATGTGGTTATAACAAGCCAGACAGTGCCCGTTGTCAAGGGATGTAGCATTTTATTAACATATTTCATAGCGCAGAAGATTTCCTGCCGCCCCGGCCGTCAAGGGTTCCATCCTCATTGAAGTAGACTGGGATGTGTAAAGTTGACATCTGCTCCCAGGGTGATCCAGCCTAAAATAGGTACCAGGAATTGTCTTGGGACGTAAAGGCCGCCAGTGTGATTTTGATAATATAACCCAAGAGTTCCCATTGATAATATCACCCTGGAGTTCCCATTGATAATATCACCCAGGAGTTCCCATTGATAATATCACCCAGGAGTTCCCATTGATAATATCACCCAGGAGTTCCCATTGATATTATCACCCTGGAGTTCCCATTGATAATATCACCCAGGAGTTCCCATTGATAATATCACCCAGGAGTTCCCATTGATAATATCACCCTGGAGTTCCCATTGATAATATCACCCAGGAGTTCCCATTGATACTATCACCCAGGAGTTCCCATTGATAATATCACCCAGGAGTTCCCATTGATAATATCACACAGGAGTTCCCATTGGTCTATGAAAGTATGGGTATAGCAACAAATGCCCAAAGCGCCTTAGGCGTGTACAAGTGTACTTTACTTTACTTTACTTTACTTTACTTTACTTTACTTTACTTTTTACTTTACTTTACTTTACTTTTTACTTTACTTTTGACTTTATTTTTTAATTTACTTTTTACTTTACTTTTTACTTTACTTTACTTTACTTTACTTTACTTTACTTTACTTTACTTTACTTTACTTTACTTTACCACATATTTTTACTTTTATATTCCCATTACTTCCAATAGGCATGAATAGAGATCCTGTATTTACTTTTTTTTTTAATGCCATGGTCTAGTGATGTATTGGACAATGACCATTATTTTTGACCTCTCATATTCAGATACTCAGTGACGAACATTACAGGAGCCTTATATCATGGCACAAGAGCAAAGGCGGTTACCCTAGCTATATTATTTTTAACCTTCACGGGAACTTTCCCCTGGCCAAGGCCCGTCACGTGGTCCAGATATTCGACAACAATATGTTTACCACAGCGTGGGTTAGTGTATCTCTTCTGGAGGCGTTCGTCTACGGCGGAGCTCCGCGACCTTCAGATGACCAGTTAGTTCGGTCTCTAAATGTGAGTTCTTATCTCCCGTGTAATTGTAGTTAGTCTAACTTTACATTGACTGACTGACTGGCACCTGGCCGTCTCAACAGAGACAGTTTGTAAAATGGACTAATACCTTTCCATAACACAAAGCCTGCGACAAATTTAGAGACCATATATCGCTCATGCAGCACGATCCTTCTCTCGGCCTGCCTAATTTACTTCAGAGGAAAGGCAACACCAATATGTCTGGAACAAGCTGCAGAAGCTGCCGGATCAGCAAAGCAATACCCTAACGGTCCGCCTGTCGGAGCTTTGGTTCTAGACAGATGCCGACAAAGGTTTTTAATGTGGTCTGGTCTGCCCTAATATTGCATTACTTTACATTGGTATCGCAGTATATTAACTTGAACTAATTAGTAAGTTTATTTGGACTTTAATGTTGACTTCTCGTCCTTGACTTTGGGACGTTGACTGCAAGTACCTTAAGTCGGAGTGAGTTCGCCTGATGGCCAGGGACACTTGTAATAGAGTAGTAACAACTAATGCTAGTTGTAGGTAGCAGCGCGAGTGTAAGCTATACTTGAGTCTCCAAGCCAACGATCGAAAACAAAAAGAAAGTTAAAGTATTTTCATTGCAAGTAAATATAATTTATCTCCACAGTACATTACATTGATGAAAGTAGTCTGTAACAGTGATTATTACAAGTCACTCTACACGATGATCACAGTACATTGATTTGATAGAAGTAAGAGTATTTTAATTATTTTTTTAAGGCTCTTTACAGTCCACAATCTTTGGGTATGTTATGAGAAAGGGAACGTTGGAATTCTTCGTGGCAACATGAAAATTAGAGATGGAGCAGAAACAAACAGACCAAAAGAGATGTTGCTGGAGAGTTCAATATCATACATAAAGGAACATCAGTGTCAGAAATGATTGGCAGCACACGAGAAGGAAACCTGTGGACATACATAATCACCAACACCACACAGTATGGACCATAAAAGACTGGCAGTACACGAGACAGAAGGCTGCAAGACAGACATGATCACAACCAACAAAACCAACCAACCAACCAATACCACAACCCATCAACAGACTGACCGACTGAACAACCCACCAGCTAGCCAACCATCCAATACCACAACCCATCAACAGACTGACCGACTGAACAACCCACCAGCTAGCCAACCATCCAATACCACAACCCATCAACAGACCGACCGACTGAACAACCCACCAGCTAGCCAACCATCCAATACCACAACCCATCAACAGACCGACCGACTGAACAACCCACCAGCTAGCCAACCATCCAATACCACAACCCATCAACAGACTGACCGACTGAACAACCGACCAGCTAGCCAACCATCCAATACCACAACCCATCAACAGACCGACCGACTGAACAACCGACCAGCTAGCCAACCATCCAACCAACATAACAATAATGGTAAAAAAGCAACAAGCTTGACAGCACTAAAATAAAGACAAAAGGCTAAATGTCCCTTTGACACGCCTCAAGGCTTAACGTGTCCATGGTGCTAGCCTCATGTTGTTTATAGACCAATCGGTACTCGATGAGTGACACGGACAATATCACACCAACCGGCCGCCTTTACTCTCGAGGACATGTTCTAGTACCCATGTTTGACGTTGAAGCCCAGGTCAATGTAACAATATAAACCACAAAAAGGGGGATCCAAACTTATAACAAACGGACCAATGGACAAGCCTGCTAGCCACTGCGCTATATTGTCTCCCTAGGCGTTAACCCCCTCCCCCTTCTCTCTCCCTCTCTTCCATTCATCCACTGGTGCACACACCTTCAACCAACTCACCCCAAGCCTCCCTATCCTTAACTACACCATGTCCTCTCCTCATATCATTCATTTCGGTCTCAACTTCTCTTCTCTGTGAGTGTTTAGGTCTTCCTCTGTTTCATTTGATATGTGTGTTCCAGACTAAGACTTTTCTAGTTTCACTATTCTCAGGTTTTCTCACTGTGGTGTCCTATCCAGCGTCAGTGTCATTTCTTCACTTCTTGATTTATTGGTATTTGTCTAGTTCTCCCCATGACTCCACACTGGGGATTCCATCATACCATTTTAGTCCTTCTATTCTTAGCAAGCGCCAATTAATGCATGTTTGTAGTTTACTTGTAATTATTTTGGTCTTTTCCTATGTTTTTGATCCATACTAGCTACCATGACATTATTGCATACTTTCCCCAGGCAATGAAAAAATATCAAGATAGGAATGCGCTGTATAACACTTCACTAGTGACATTCTGGCAGCAGCAGTACAACTACTCAACAAACTATTGGCAAAGCAAGCCAGTGAATCTTTTAGTAAGTATGTTCATCAAAACTCGAATTAAACTTAATCTCTTCTATAGAATAGAGCTATGAAGCACTGCTCCCAACTGAATGTGGAGCATGTCGTGGGCAACATCCATATCCGGTAGAACCTTTCTCGTCCTTGACAAATGATGAAGACCACTCCTACTTTAATCTGTCACAAGGTCATGTTTTGTTGTTTGTGAGTCCGGAGATAACTTATAAGTCCGGAAACGACCTGTAAGTCTGGAGATGACTTGTAAATCCGGAGATAACTTGTAAGTCAGGAGATGACCTGTCAGTCCGAAGATGACTTGTAAGTCTGGAAAATCTTATAAATCCGGAGTTGACTAGTAAGTCTAGAGATAACTTGTCAGTCCGGATGTGACCTATAAAAACCGGAGATGACCTATAGGTCCGGCAGAGATGACCTATAATTCCGGAGATGACCTTAAGTCCGGAGATGACCTATATGTCCGGAGATGACCTATAAGTCCGGAGATGACCTATATGTCCGGAGATGACCTATAAGTCCGGAGGTGACCTAAGAGTTCGGAGATGACCTATAAGTCCGGAGGTGACCTAAGAGTCCGGAGATGACCTATAAGTCCGGAGGTGACCTAAGAGTCCGGAGATGATGACCCGTAAGTTCAGAGATGACTTGTAAGTCCGGAGATTACCTATAAGTCTGGAGGTGACCTAAGAGTCCGGAGATGACCTATAAGTCCGGAGGTGACCTAAGAGTCCGGAGATGACCTATAAGTCCGGAGGTGACCTAAGAGTCCGGAGTTGATGACCCGTAAGTTCAGAGATGACTTGTAAGTCCGGAGATTACCTATAAGTCCGGATATGACCTATAAGTCCGGAGATGACCTATATGTCCGGAGATGACCTATAAGTCCGGAGGTGACCTAAGAGTCCGGAGATGACCTATAAGTCCGGAGGTGACCTAAGAGTCCGGAGATGATGACCCGTAAGTTCAGAGATGACTTGTAAGTCCGGAGATTACCTATAAGTCAGGAGGTGACCTAAAAGTCCGGAGATGACCTGTGAGTGCGGAGTTGACTTGTAAGTCCGGAAATAACTTGTAAGTCTGGAGATGACTTGTAAATCAGGAGATGACTTGTAAGTCCGGAGATTACCTATAAGTCCGAAGGTGACCTAAAAGTCCGGAGATGATGACTTGTAAGTCCGGAGATGACCTGTGAGTGCGGAGGTGACTTGTAAGTCCGGAAATGACTTGTAAGTCTGGAGATGACTTGTAAATCAGGAGATGACTTGTTCGGCTTGTCTCTGCTGTTCAGCCACCTTATTTCTGGACGCCTCTAAAGTCACTGCCAATGCCAAGATGGATGCATTCCAGGTGGTCTGGTCTTGTACGACGGCCTCCCATGTGTCAGGGTTTATGTCGAAGGCCTCAAGTGATGTCTTAAGCTTATCCTTGTAGCGTCTGTTTTCTGACCTCATTGAAAACGTCTGCCTCTCTATTGTTGTTGCATATCCTTTACAGGGTGTGGCAGTCAACCCCAGCATTGTTTGACTGTTCGTGATTCCTACGCAAGATTACGTTCAGTAGTTTGCCATTGCTTTCTGAACGACCGACACACATACCATTTCGTTAAAAAAAACAACAACGTAACGCGGTTTGCTGCCAAATCGCCTAGAGCTGTGTTTCGAACGCGGGTATGCGGGACTACGACCTGCGTCCGTAACCTCTTCGCCACGGAGCATTTTTGTATTTCACAATAACAGATTATGTTTCGAAGCCGATGGTCTGGCATTAGAACTAAATTATCTGGCCTGCGTTTCTATGTCTGCATAAGGATTGTATCGATACTGGAAGGGTGGGGGGGGGGGGGGGGGGGAACTAGACGACCTGTCCAGCAAATCTGTGTGTGCATCAAGATTATATCGATGCTGGGGAGGGGGAACTAGACGACCTGCCCAGCAAATCTGTGTGTGCATCAGGATTATATCGATGCTGGGGGAGGGGGGGGGGAACTAGACGACCTGCCCAGCAAATCTGTGTGTGCATCAGGATTATATCGATGCTGGGGGGGGGGGGGGGGGACTAGACGACCTGCCCAGCAAATCTGTGTGTGCATCAGGATTATATCGATGCTGGGGGGGGGGGGGACTAGACGACCTGCCCAGCAAATCTGTGTGTGCATCAGGATTATATCGATGCTGGGGGGGGGGGGACTAGACGACCTGCCCAGCAAATTCTGTGTGTGCATCAGGATTATATCGATGCTGTGGGGGGGGGGGGGGACTAGACGACCTGCCCAGCAAATCTGTGTGTGCATCAGGAATTATATCGATGCTGGGGGGGGGGGACTAGACGACCTGCCCAGCAAATCTGTGTGTGCATCAGGATTATATCGATGCTGGGGGGGGGGGGGGGAACTAGACGACCTGCCCAGCAAATCTTGTGTGTGCATCAGGATTATATCGATGCTGGGGGGGGGGGGGGGGGGGCTAGACGACCTGCCCAGCAAATCTGTGTGTGCATCAGGATTATATCGATGCTGGGGGGGGGGGGGGAACTAGACGACCTGCCCAGCAAATCTGTGTGTGCATCAGGATTATATCGATGCTGGGGGGGGGGGGGGAACTAGACGACCTGCCCAGCGAATCTGTGTGTGCATCAGGATTGCATCGATGCTGGGGGTACCAGCCCTGTCTAGAACGACAGTATCTGGGATCATGCCCTGCCACCTGATGTTTATTATCTGTGTAGACTTACTGTATGGCAATGGCAGAACCTAACGTTTTTATGGGTGCACATACTGTGAATATTCGAATCCTAATTCTAAGGTTAAATCAGTACTACTGCATGTATCAGAAACATGGAGAAAACGATTACAAAGAAACTACCAACATTCACTCATTGGCGCCTGCGCAAAATAGAAGGAATACAATGATGTGACAGACTCACCAATGTAGAGCTTATGGCGCGAATTAGACTAACGCCAGTGAACGAAGAGGTGAAGAAAAGACTCTGGACAGGACATACACTGAGAAAATCCGAGAATAATATAACTAGAAAGGTCTTCGTGTGGAATCCACAAAGAAACAGACATAAAGGAAGACATGAAAATACAAGGAGGCGAGAAGTAGAGACAGAAATGAATAATTTGGGAAGGACATGAGTGGAGAACGAAATATGATGCCCGTAAATGGGCACTCTCGCGCTGTTTATGCCTCACCTCGACACCGCAAGGTACAAGAGGAGTAAGATGAGATGATGATGGGATTAGCTGGATGGGGCTGCATGAGATAGCTCAGGATCAAGGGGCTTTTAGCGAACTAGTTAAAGGAATGTGCCCCAATGGGGGACAAAGTGCGAAAGAAAGAGAAAAATTGCGTTGGAGTCACCTGAGCCTCGATAATGACTTGCATCTATAGGAGTGACTTTGGTGTTGAGACTTCTCCATGGGGAATGTGTTACATGGCTCTCCATAACCCCGACGACGACCCCCAGGAGTCTCCGAGAAAATTGCATGTCCCGTAATAATACCCTAGAAAATTGTCAGTCCCCTATTAGCAGTACAGTATACCCCGCATAGCTACTGACAATTGTCACATTAATCTATATCTATAAAACAAAGTGTATGTATGTAAATATATATGTAAATATATATGTATGTCCTTTATTTGTTCGCGAACGGCCCATCCGATTGAGATGAAATTTTCTACACGCCTTCCTTTCATTCCAGAGCTGTCAACTGTCATAGTTTTTTTTTCTTCTTCCTCCTCCTCCCTCCTCCCCCTCCCAAAATACGTACGTAAATATATGATGATGATGATGAAAGAATCCCCGAACCAAAACGCTAGGGAAAGGGAAGAAAATGACGTGACTACACAGAATCGTCACACGGCAATCATCATCATCAAGTGCCGTGCCGGCTGGCGTAGGCGTTCATGGCTCTCCGTAGATCTCAGTCTTTGGTTTTTTGGATCAACTCTGCTGCTGATATTCCTCCATGCCACGGCAATATCAATAACAATTCATCTTTTTATGTGTAAGGAAGTTATCTACAGTCGTGTAGAAGGGAAGAACTAGACGAGTATGAATTCGGAATGGCGAACTCTCTCCTCCTCTCTTCTCCTCCCTCCACCCTTCTCCTCTTCCTCCTCCCTCTCATCCCTCTCCCTCCTCCCTCCTCCTTCTCCCTCTTCCTTCTCCCTCTTCCTCTCCCCTCCTCCTCCATCCTCCTCCCTCCTACTCCCTCCGCCTCCTCCCCCTCCTCCCTCATCTTCCCTCCTCCTCCCTCTCCCTCCTCATCCCTCCTCCTCCTGCCTCCCTCCTCCTCCTCCTGCCTCCTTCTCCCTCATCATCCTCCCTCCTCCTTCTCCCTTCTTCTCCCTCTTCCCTCTTCCTCCTCCTACCTCCTCCCTCCTCCTCCCTCTACCTCCTCCTCCTCCCTCCACCCTCCTCCTCCCTTCTCCTCCTCTTCCTCCTCCCTTTCCTTCCTCCTCCTCCTCCCTCTACCTCCTCCTCCCCCTACATCTTTCCTCCTCCCTCCTCCTCCTCTTCCACCTCCCTTTCCTTCCTCCCCTCCTCATTCTCCCTCCTTCCTCTCCCTCCTTCCTCCTCCTCCTTCCTTCTTCTCCCTCTGCCTCCTCCCTCCTCCTCTCCCCTCCTCCCTCCTCCTCCTCCTTATCCTCCTCCCTCCTTCTCCTTCCTCCTCCTCCCTCTTCCTCCTCCACCATCCTCCTCCCTCTTCCTCCTCCTTCTTCCTCCTCCTTCCTTCTCCTCCCTCTTCCTCCTCCTCCCTCTTCCTCCTCCTTCCTCTTCCTCCTCCTTCCTCCTCCTCCCTCTTCCTCCTCCATCCTCCTCCCTCTTCCTCCTCCTTCTTCCTCCTCCTTCCTTCTCCTCCCTCCTTCTCCCTCTTCCTCCTCCTCCTACCTCCTCCCTCCTCCTCCTCTCTCCTCCTCCCTCCTCATTTTTCCTCCCTCCTCCTCCTCCTCCCTCTATCTCCTCCTCCTCTCCCCTCCTCCCTCCTCCTCCTCCTTATCCTCCTCCCTCCTTCTCCTTCCTCCTCCTCCCTCTTCCTCCTCCACCATCCTCCTCCCTCTTCCTCCTCCTTCTTCCTCCTCCTTCCTTCTCCTCCCTCCTCCTCCCTCTTCCTCCTCCTCCCTCTTCCTCCTCCTTCCTCTTCCTCCTCCTTCCTCCTCCTCCCTCTTCCTCCTCCACCTCCTCCCTCCTCCTCCTCTCTCCTCCTCCCTCCTCCCTTTTCCTCCCTCCTCCTCCTCCCTCTATCTCCTCCCTCCTCCTCTCCACTCTTCCTCCTACCCTCTTCCTCTTCCCCTCCCCCTCCTCCCTATTCCTCCTCCTCCCTTCACATTCCTCCTCCTCCCTCTTCCTCCTCCTCCCTCCTCCTCCTCATCCCTCCTTCTCCCTCCTCCTCCTTCTTCCTCCCTCCTCCTCCCTCCTCCCCCTCCTCCTTCCTCCTCCTCCCTCTCCTCCTCCTCACTCCTCCTCCCTCTCCTCCTCCTCACTCCTCCTCCTCCCTCCTCCTCCTCCCTCTACCTCCTCCCTCCTCCTCCCTTCACATTCCTCCTCCTCCCTCTTCCCCCTCCTCCCTCCTCCTCATCCCTCCTCCTCCCTTCTCCTCCTCCTCCTCCTCCCTCTACCTCCTCCTCCCTTCACATTCCTCCTCCTCCCTCTTCCTCCTCCTCCCTCCTCCTCCTCATCCCTCCTTCTCCCTCCTCCTCCTTCTTCCTCCCTCCTCCTCCTCCTCCCTCCTCCTCCCCTCCTCCTCCCCTCCTCCTCCCTCTCCTCCTCCTCACTCCTCCTCCTCCCTCCTCCTCCTCCCTCTACCTCCTCCCTCCTCCTCCCTTCTCCTCCTCCTCCTCCTCCCTCTACCTCCTCCTCCCTTCACATTCCTCCTCCTCCCTCTTCCTCCTCCTCCCTCCTCCTCCTCATCCCTCCTTCTCCCTCCTCCTCCTTCTTCCTCCCTCCTCCTCCTCCCTCCTCCTCCCCTCCTCCTCCCCTCCTCCTCCCTCTCCTCCTCCTCTCTCCTCCTCCATCCTCCTCCTCATCACTCCTCCTCCCCCCTCCTCCTTCTTCCTCCCTCCTCCTCACTCCTCCCCCTCCTCCTTCCTCCTCCTCCCTCTCCGCCTCCTCCCTCCTCCTCCTCCCTCCTTCTCCCTCTACCTCCTCCTCCTCCCTCCTCCTCCCTCTACCTCCTCCCCCCTCCTCCCTTCACATTCCTCCTCCTCCCTCTTCCTCCTCCTCCCTCCTCCTCCTCTCTCCGCCTCCCTCCTCCTCCTCCTCCCTCTACCTCCTCCCTCCTCCTCCCTTCACATTCCTCCTCCTCCCTCCTACTCCCCTCCTCCTCTTCCCTCCTCCTCCTCCCCCTCCTTCTCCTCCTTCTCCCTCCTCCTTCTCCCTCTTCCTCCTCCCTCTTCCTTCTCCCTCCGCCTCCTCCCTCCTCCTACTCTCTCCTCCTCCTCCCTCCTCCTCCCTCTCCCTCCTCCTCCCTCTCCTCCTCCTGCTCCCTTCTCCTCCTGCGTTCTCCTCCTCCCTCCTTCTCCCTCCTCCTCCCTCTTCCTCCTCCCTCCTCCTCGCCTCCTCCACCACCCTACTCCTCCCTCCTCCTCCTAATCCCTCCTCCTCCCTCCTATTCCTCCCTACTCCTCCTGTCTCCTCCCTCCTCCCTCCTCTTCCCTCCTCCACCTCCCTCTTCCTCCTCCCTCCTACATTTACCCAAGACAGACAGACAGTCAGACAGATAGTGGGGAACGGGATCTTATATGACTACTTATATAATTTAAATGAGATGCTCTCGACCATGGGCTGGGCCGGGTCAGACAGACAGACAGATAGATAGATAGATAGACAGACAGACAGACAGACAGACAGACAGACAGACAGACAGACAGACAGACAGTCGGGAACGGGAACTTATATGACTACTTATATGAATTAAATGAGATGCTCCCCACCAGGAGTTGGGCGATGCCGGGCCGGGTCAGACAGACAGACAGATAGATAGTCGGAACGGGAATTTATATGACTACTTATATGAATTAAATGAGATGCTCCCCATCAGGGTCTGGGCGAAGACGGGCCGGGTCAGACAGACAGACAGACAGACAGACAGATAAACAGACAGACAGACAGACAGATAGTCGGTAACGGGAACGAGAACTTATATGACTACTTATATGAATTAAATGAGATGCTCCCCACCAGAGTCTGGGCGAAGCCGGGCCGGGTCAGCTAGTAATTAATATTCGTAAGTCATGAAGTATTGATTTGTGCACATTTCCCACGCTTTTATAAAGCATATTTTTATACTGATGTTGTTGTTCTCGGTTAGCCTCATTATTGATATATTGATGAAATAATGTATGAAAGAGAGTGATAGAAGGGCAGAATGCCAGACGGGCCTACGTGCCCAATTCTTAACCTCTTTGAAAATAAAGTTTGTTCATTTCCCATTCCATGACCACAGAGCCAGCAGGCGAGTATCTAGCCATTGGGCTACCGCGACGCCCATTGTGTACTTGGCATTAATTTTTATAAGGCTGGTCTCCTCAGGGCCTTACGTGTTGAAAACAAAGCTTGCCTTCAATGAGGATGTTTTTTGTCTTCTCCTTTTCTCTCTTGGGAAGACTGCGTCACACCTGTGTATGAACTTCGTAGTTCAGGTAACTTGAGCGCCAATGCATTGGACTTAATCGTTTCAAACTAAGTTTTCTAGAAGATTCTTAATCAACAAAACAACAAATCAACCAATCAATCAACCAAACAACAAACCAACCAACCAACCAACCAACCAACCAACCAACCAACCAACCAACCAGCCAGCCAGCCAATCATCCAACAAATCAACCAAACAACCAAAAAACCAGCCAACCAGCCATCCATTCAACAAATTAACCAAACAACCAGCCAATTAACCAACAAACCAATCAAACAACCAGCCAACTAACCAATAAACCAACCTAACAACCAGCCAACTAACCAGCACACCAACCGAACAACCAGCCAACTAACCAACAAACCAACCAAACAACCAGCCAACTAACCAGCACACCAACCGAACAACTAACCAACAAACCAACCAAACAACCAACCAACTAACCAATAAACCAGCCTAACAACCAGCCAACTAACCAACAAACCAACCAACTTACTGAACAACCAGCCAACTAACCAACAAACCAACCAACTTACCGAACAACCAGCCAACTAACCAACCAAACAACCAGTCAGCTAACCAAGCAACCAATCAACAAACCAACCTACCATCTAAATAAAAGTAAAAACAATAACACTTGGTATCTGCTATTTCGTCACTGAAAATAACGTTCAGTTTTCTTGTTCCCACTACGTCTTTAAGGCTCAGTTGTAATGGCTCGCACGCTTGCCTGTCCGGCCGGTGGTAAAGTATTCGAAGCCTCATTGATGCGGATGTTGGTAAAAATGACCTGGCCTCCTACGTCGACCCATCGTAAAATAGATACCAGGAAGTGCCACGGAAAGTAAAATAGATACCAGGAAGTGCCACGGAAAGTAAAATAGATACCAGGAAGTGCCATGGAAAGTAAATGCGCCAGGTGTGATATTGGCCACATCGCCCATCGAGTGCCAGTTACACTAGAAAAACATGGGCTAGCACCATATACTCTACACCCCTCATGGCGTGTAAGAGAATCCATTACGACTTTTACTTAACTAATTAAATGCCATGGGATGATAAATCGCCTTAAGGGACTTCCCGTATCTGCCATGGATGCACATTGGATCGACTTGGGAACCTAGGTCAGTTTTAAAAATCCGAATCCGCTCCGATGGGGATTGAACCCGAATTAATTGGACAGCCGTAATGAGCAATCAGGAGTTTTGAGGGATACTAAGTCGCAAAGACAACTTATCACAAACATAGAAAGAGACAGTCATCGTTTTTGGCCACATTATGAGAAGACAAACACTGGAACATGTTGTGAAACCGGAAATATTTGCGGAAAGGGAGATAGTGGACGACAGCGGGAGAAGAGACTCCTGACAGTCGTATGTCATGGCATGGAAGGGATTCAACACACGACTTGATCCATGCTGTCGGAGATCGTAATTTGTGGAGAGGCATGATCGACCACTCCAGCCGGCAAGGCACTGGGTGATGATGATTATGACATGCACATTTGATTTGTGTACCTGTCTTGTATTTTCGTTTCTGCCATTTAGGGATCTATCCAGCTTCTGAACAGTCTCCCGCTACATCTGCTTGACGTTCTTCTGAAAGCCATGGGTCTCAGGGAGCTGGCTAGACTGATTGACTCAATAAAAGAAGAGGTGTAAGTGTTCATTATGATTAATATCAAGTTGTGTTGCCACTAATATCCAGTTGTGTTGTCACTAATATCAAGTTATGTTGTCACTGATATGACGTTTTGTTGTATTGTCACTAATATCAAGTTGTGTTGTCACTATTATTACGTTGTTATTTCACTAATAATTACTAATATCAAGATCTGTTGTCACTAATATTAAGCTGTGTTGTCACTAATATCAAGTTTTGTTGTCACAGTTATGTTGTCACTAATGTCAAATTTTGTTCTCACTAATATCAAGTTGTGTTATGTATCCATGAACCGATTGACGGGATCCAGAAACGAACGCACGACCTTCTGAGTGCGAGGAGGGCGGCATGACCACTGAACGGAACCGACCAGAAACAAGTCAACATATTTAAGTATTGTGGTACTTTTATAACAGCAGATGAAAGGTGCATTCGGGTATTCAAATGTAGAATAGCCCGGGCAAAGGCAGTGTTTCACAAGATGAAGAATATTCTCTGCAATTTACATGTGTCAATCTGGGTGGGGAAAAGGGTTCTTAAGAGCTATATCGAGTCACTCCTGATGTATGGAAGCCAATCATGGACAATTAGCAGACAAGTGAGGATTTATGTTGAAGCTGCGGAGATGTGGTTTTATAGAAGAATGATGAGAACATCTGCTACGAGAGGACGCTAGAGAAGAAAATGGACATTGTACAATCACATAGAATGTTATTATCCAGTGTCAGCCATTGGTCGATGGAGCGCTACGTATTCCTGCCCACGTCACTTGACAGCAAAAGTGGAAGATGATGATAATGAGAACACCTTGGGCTGATAAAAAAATGCAATGAAGATATCTTGAAAGAAGTTAACTCATAAAGAGAACTGGTTACTCGCATCAGATATAGACAGTCCAAATTTTCTGGGCATATCGTGAGAGGAGGAAAGCTGGAGTATGTCGTCACAGAGGGAAGGTTGAAAGGGAAGAGAGGCAAGGGAAGACCAAGTGGGGGAAGTTTGACATCATGGGATGGAGGAACATCGGTATAGACATGATTGGAGGCACACGAGTTATTGTTGAGTTGAGTTGAGTCAAGAACCAACATCATTGCACCCGGGGCATTCCCATAAGCACTCAGTCCTCATCTTCCGAAGCCAGCGAATAGTTCCAATACTAATGGGGCCCGTTGCAATCTGATTATATGTCAGTCTTGCTTTACCTCTGAGTGACGACTGTCTACCAGATCCTCTGACCCACTTGCTGCCACATTCTCTCTAGAGTCTAGACCAGTGTTTCCCAACGTGGGGCCCACGCCCCACAGGGGGGCAATTCGACTGTTAAGGGGGGCAATTCGAAAATGGAAGAAATCGGCTGAATATAACAAAACGGGGAGACTTGACACTGAAGTTAACTAAATTGGAACCTGACATAAGATCTCTTTGCAGCAAGCATCAAGCGCAAGGATCTCACTAAATTTAAATAATAAATAATTACTAATAATTAAAATAATATAGAAAAATCTTTCATTACAATTATTTTGTACTTGAATTTCAGTTCTCCATTATATGTTTTGAAAATTTACTTACTGTGTTTGCTCAATAATTACCTAGTGATTTCTTCCTAAAACCTATCATTCAAGTTTCTTTAGTGAACATTTCAATTTTTGAATATTAAAAATAATGTATATGTTGAGGGGGGGGGGCGTGGGGCAGGGGAGGGGGGCAATATGAATTTTAGAAAGGTTTAAGTGGGGCATGGCACAAAAAAGGTTGGGAAACACTGGTCTAGATCATGATAGTCTATCTATTCTTCTGCACTACTCACATGCTCCCAGAGGGCCTTCACAACATACGCATTATCATGAATCAAATCACCCCTTAATTATACGGCTCTATCCAATCTGTCTGCCTGTTCATTTCCGACCACACCAGTGTGTCCTGGAAAAAAGATACAGCGAATGCTCCCAACCCGCGATCTCTGAATAGATGCATGCCATTCTGCACGAAAATGCCCGTCTTCGCTTTTGTCAGCCTGCTTTGTGAATCAGGTACAATCACAACATGCCTATATTGTTTGCTCTCCAACCAGCGGAAAGCTGCAGTAACCGCCTCCACATTCATTCTCAAACTTCAAATTCCCTTCTGCCGTGTGTCCACCTTGACGAGGTAGAGGGGCTTGTGCGTTCCAATGACCCCATGAGCTATGCCGACGGTAGCACAGCTACTGGTAGGGTCACCCATGTCCGACATGTCAAGGGAGAGGAACCAGACGAAGAGACACACAAACCTGCTGCCTTGTAGGTAGACTGGGGACAGTCAAAGGCTAGGGAAAGCACCCCGAAAAATGCTTGTCGAAATCGGATGTACTGAGCCACAGGCTTGACAAAGCAGTGCAACGTAACTTAATTCATGATGTCACAAATTAAAATTAATCGTTATGGTGCTAATCCCGCGAAGTCCCATCAGGCGGTGATAGTGCCGGGCCCCCTGCCTCGAGGGGGTCCACCCATGACTACTGGTGGTCACCTTCCCCTGTGCTGTGGAGTCAAGGCACAGAGGAGTAGGTTAAGAGCTATTGACCAAACACCCCGGACACTCAACATACTATCAGTGGAATGCCGATGGAGTTTATAGCAAGAAAGTCTCCCCAACAAAGCGTCTTCATAAAGATAAAATAGATGTGGCATGCTTTCAAGAGACACACCTCAACGCCAATCGCAAATTCTCAGTCAGAGGATATCAGGCCACACGTTTCGACCGCTGAAGGACACAAAGGAGGAGTTCTAATACTTACACGAAATACAATACCTTGCAGCTGAAGTATCTGTGATCTCTGACAACCAAACGGAAATTATAGGTGTTTATATAATGATAAAGGACGTGAAAATAAGAATTTACAATCTGTATAGCCCAGCAGATAAGGATCTTACACTCTCAAACATGAAAATAACTGACACAAACTGCATTATTGTCGGAGACTTTAATAGCCGTTCAGAAAGATGGGGATACCCAGATACTGACAAAAGAGGAGATGAAGTGGAGGACTGGGAAATAGACTCAAATCTCCATCTACTCAACAAAGTGGACGACACACCGAGCTTCTACTCCTGAAGATGGTTTACCACTTCTACTCCAGACTTAGCTTTCTGCACAGGAGACATCCTCCACAAAATCGATCGCCATGTGCTTGACCAATTAGCAGGTAATGACCACAGACCAATCAAGCTTGTAATGAATATGGAGTATGTTCCACAGGAGCAAAAGCCTTTGTCTCGTTGGAATTACAAACGAGCTGATTGGAACAGATTTGCCGTACTAACAGACAAATATTGTGAAAACATAAATACACGATATGACAACATGAAGCAAATGGTGGAAAGTCTAAACAGAGCAATAATACAGGCGGCCACTGAGTCTATTCCAAGAGGAGCGAGGAAAAATTACAAACCATACTGGACTGAAGAACTACAAATTTTGGAGGACAAAATTGAAGATGCCAGGAAGACAGCAGAGAGAGAACAAACAACTGAAGCAAACATCTCTCTCAAAACTATCTCAGCAAAATATAAAAGAACAATAAATCAAACAACAAGAGATTATTGTTGGGAACAAACAGAAAACCTGAATTTTGACAGGGATGGAAACAAACTATGGAAACTAGTGAAAGCCATAAACAATGAAGGACCTAGAAACAAACAACTGACAATTAAACAAGGAAATGCCTTGCTTACAGGAAAAAAGGCTGCAAATGCACTAATGGAACACTATGTCAGTGCAAACCACATTAATATTATAAATGAACAGAAGAAAGCAATCAAAGATAAACAGATACATAATAGTAATACAGAGACAGCAGCAGAATATATGATGGCAAATCGACAATGGAAGAAATGGAACAGGCAATGAACTCCCTAAAAAAGAAGAAATCACCAGGAAAGGATGGAATCACAAATGAAATGCTAATAGGACTAGGCACTAAGGCAAAAAAGAAACTACTAGCAGTCCTAAATTACAGCTGGAAGAGAGGAATAGTCCCACAGACATGGAAGGAAGCTATACTAATACCAGTCCCAAAGAAAGGAAAAGACCTGGAAGAACCAAATCGACCTATGTCTACTTAGCTGTCTAGGAAAATTAATGGAACACATTATCAATGGCAGGCTAACATGGCATCTGGAAGAAAACCAACTCTTAACACCACACCAAGCAGGATTCAGAAAGTACAGATCCACTGAAGATCAAATAACCTATATAGCTCAGGAAATAGAGGATGCCTTCCAAGAGAAAAAGCACACACTAGCGGTCTGGATAGATTTAGAAAAAGCATTTGATAAAGTATGGAGGAAGGACTGAAAGTAAAACTGCAAAAAAATGCATGTTTGTGGAAAAATGTATACATGGATCAGCCACTACCTTGAGAACAGAACTGCCAGGACAAAAGTACAAGGACAAACCTGCAAAATGATGCTGTTGGAGCAAGGTGTCCCCCAAGGAGGAGTTCTTTCACCAACATTATTCCTAGCATATATAAATGACATCACAGAAAATTTTCCAGCCAGAGTACACACATCCTCCTTTGCAGATGACCTAGCCATATGGACATCTGAAGAATATATTAGTACAGCTAACAGCAGAATACAGCAAGCCTTATTAGCGCTTGAGGACTGGTCAAAATCATGGCTAGTGAAGATAAGTGAGGAGAAAACAACATGCACAGTGTTCTCCCTCTCAAATAAAACTCAGCAACCTCAGCTGGTATTGAATGGGAAAATATTGCGCCATGAAGAAAATCCAAACTATCTGGGAGTCACATTTGATCGTCGCCTGACATGGAAGACACAGGTTGAGAAAAATCAAACAAGAGCAAGGCAAAGAATGGCAATCATGAAAAAGCTTGCTGGTACAACGTGGGGAGCAGATGAGAAAGTTCTCAAGAAGTTATATACTGGACGGGTGAGGCCAGTACTGGAATATGACATCGCAGCTTGGGCAACAGCAGCTAAGTCAAACTTTAACAAAATAAGTAGAGTCCAAAATCAAGGAATGCGAATCATAACTGGAAGCCTGAAGACAACGCCTATTAATGAATTAGAAAAGATCACTTGTTTACAACCAATGCAGGATAGAAGAGATAGCAGAGCCCAGCAACAAGCAGAAAAATGTAGAAGATTGGCAGACCACCCTATGTATAACAGGTTTAATGGATTTGGAAAGGGAAGACTGAAGCGAAGCAACTTTGTAGAAGTTGCAGAACGAAAGATTAGGGA
Source organism: Cepaea nemoralis (assembly GCA_014155875.1). Classification (NCBI taxonomy): domain Eukaryota; kingdom Metazoa; phylum Mollusca; class Gastropoda; order Stylommatophora; family Helicidae; genus Cepaea; species Cepaea nemoralis. The sequence goes on along the minus strand of JACEFZ010004875.1, from coordinate 257,657 downwards.
AGATCCTATACTTAACATATCATCAGTCAAACGCATTTACAATGCACACAAGTTCCCAGCTTGGAGACAGCAGCAACTGCCTGAGATGATATAAAACATTCCTGGTATTGAGACAAAGAACACTCAGAATGAAACCGAAAGAAGAGAAATAACCCTAAACTACATAAAAGAACATTACCCAAGTAGCAATTGGACCCATGCATATGCAGATGGATCAGCCAAAAATTCAATAGAAAATGGAGGAGGAGGAATTCTCCTAAATTTAAAAAATGGAGTGGAAAAAAAAAGTCAGTGGCAACTGGAAAATTTTAAAGTAACTTCAAAGCAGAGGTAGATGCTTTGAAAACTGCAGCAGAAATGCTCTTGATGGAGGAAAATAAAGAGAAGCAAATAGCTATCTTCGCAGATGCAAAGTCAGCTGTCTCAATACTGATGAGTAAAAACAGCACAGAACTAGCTGACCTAAGAACATTACCTAAGCAGCAATTGGACCCATGCATATGCAGATGGATCAGCCAAAAATTCAATAGAAAATGGAGGAGGAGGAATTCTCCTAAATTTAAAAAATGGAGTGGAAAAAAAAAGTCAGAGGCAACTGGAAAATTTTAAAGTAACTTCAAAGCAGAGGTAGATGCTTTGAAAACTGCAGCAGAAATGCTCTTGATGGAGGAAAATAAAGAGAAGCAAATAGCTATCTTCGCAGATGCAAAGTCAGCTGTCTCAATACTGATGAGTAAAAACAGCACAGAACTAGCTGACCTAAGAGTAGCACTCCATGATCTATGCCATACATCCAAAAAAGTTGTAATACAGTGGATCCCATCACATTGCAGTATACCTGGAAATTAAGAGGCTGACAGACTAGCAAAAGAGGGTGGACGACTACCACAGCCTGACATAGACATAACCTAAAATGAGGCAAAGAGGTTTATAAAAAGCACTTACAGAACCAAATGGGAATCAGAGCATCCAGGCCACCTGAAGGATGATGCATATTACAAACTCGACCGAAGAGAACAAGTAGCAATCTTCAGACTCCGCACAGGACATACCAGGCTGAAATACCACTTGTTCAATAAACTAAAGATAGGAGATACCGATGAATGTAATTATGGAACTGGTAAAATGACAGCTAAACATTTGCTGCAGGAGTACCCAATATATACAAAACAGAGAAAGATATTTTGGCTCACACCTGCTTCATTTGAGAACAAGCTCTATGGAGATATCAACAAGCTCAAGTTGACTGCAGCTTATTGTAACTACATTCATGTTGACATTTAAAGGTGCATGAAGAAGTATTTAGACTGCCACACTTCATATCACAGGTATGTCGGTTACAAAAGCGTCCCAGTGGCATGAAATGGAATATTGCTTGGATAGCAAATCCATTAAGTGGAAAGTCCGAATCAAAAGCTCACTGTGTGGGCTTCATAAAAGGTGGAAAAAGTGTCCTAGTGGCACGAAATGGAATATTGCTTGGATAGCAAATCCAATACGTGGAATGTCCGAATCGAAAGCTCACTGTGTGGATGTCATCTGCAGACTGCATTCTTCTGGTTTCCGGAAGAACAGCCTATGGTGAACTGAAGGCTCAATATACGGAAGTGAGGCTAAGCAGCCATGTGCAGGACGTGACGATTCCTTGGGTGAGCCCAGTACCAGAGTGCTGTGTGTCGGCTTTGCAAGTATGGAAGACTCTTTGGATGGTGGGGAATGCCCATGGTCTGCCCCTGCCTTCCCTAGAGGGCTGACCAGGATGTCTTTGGCTGTTCTATATGGGCCAGCTGGGATGGGGGATAAAACCACAACAGTGAGAGTCAAACGTCCTAAGAAACCCCCGTGAAGGTTAACACAGTCAACAAATGCCCGCAGAAGTCGGATGTGTCGGCCTAACGGCGCAAGAACGCAGCTCTGCTGTAAACAGGCACAACACAATCACGTCCGGAAAAAACAAAACTCTGGATGAACGCAGAAGAAGAAGAAGAAACTTGAAATTGTGGTATCATATATCAAGCTTTCCGTTACTAAACATTGGCCGTTTGCTTTTGCTATGAATCCCCAGGCATTTTCTTTTCCTTCTTAATACAGAGCCATCGGTATGGATAACCACATCGCCAGGACGAGCGTAGTCATGCATTAATTGCTGAATTTCTGCTTCCGAAGCTCCTGATGGCCACTCCGTACACTCACTTCCCAATGTGATTATAATCCCACACATGTCTGAATTTCTATTCGGCACTCTGACCCATTTCTTGGCTCTGCCAATCTTCTCAAATATGCACACTTCTCTGATGGTATCTTCTGCCTGAGCCAGCCATGATCTTCCTCTTGACAGCCTGTGGCCCTTGACTGCACCCAGGGAATCATGTAAGAGTTCCTTGGCCGCATCTACCTTAAGGTATGACCCACAAGAGACAGAAGGCCATGGAAAGACATGATCGTCAACGCCACACGACATGGACTATAAGAAGAAGAATGAATTGTTGACGATGTTGAGGTTTTCTGTAACATAATGTTACATGCTAAATTTGACAGATCATATTCAGAAATAGACAGCAACTGACATACATAAGAGATTCTTGTACACACTATAAGGCGAATTAGCCATACATTTCCAGACCCATATTGTATAGACCAATGGTCACTCGATGAATGATGTGGTCAGTATCGCCACGGCCGCCTTTACTTCCCAAGACGTTTCTTGCTACTCACTGGATCGACTTAGCAACCTAGGTCAGTTTTAAAAATCCGAATCCGTTTCGATTTGGATCGAACCCATGCTCACCGGACCTACAGGCGAGTGTCTAGTCATTATGTTGCTGCGACTACCACACAGACTACGACCAGGTCTGAATCCTATATACCTTTTCGATAGCAGCCAAGGGACACAATAATTAAGGTAGTCTGTATTGAAACTGTCTCTTAACTGATTAATTGCCATGGGATTATTAATCGTCTTAGGCGACTTCCCATATCTGCCATAGGCTTATATATATATATATATATATATATATATATATATATATATATATATATATATATATATATATATATATATATATATATATATATATATATATATATATATATAGTAGTTGTCCCTTTACAACCCCCTTTAATTTGATATATAATACAACATGTCTGCAACAATATTAACAACATTTAAACCATAACTGTAACACACCCTTACTTTCCATTTCAGTCATCCATTTTTGTTTGGTCCAAAACTACTTTTTGTTTGGCACTGAATCTGTTAAGCCTACGTTGCTAGTTTCTCTCAATCTCCACGAATAGATCCACATTCTCGACGGCCGTCCGTGTTCCTCCAGATTTTGATGACACGTTTGTGAACCTGGCGCTGGGATCCTTGCTCAGTCAACAGAAAGAAGACTTCCCTGTGGCCTGGACATTGTGGTCCAGCCACAACCCTAACGTCACTTCAGGTAATGTATTGTAAGAGAATTGTCATACTGTATTCAATGTGAAATTCTCCATTCATCCATAATATATATATATATATATATATATATATATTATATATATATATATATATATATATATATATATATATATATACACATATCATGTGCCATGCCGGAAAGCGTGGACGGTCATGACTCAACATTTCACTCGATCACCAGAATCGTGGATCAGCTCCGTGTTCATGTCGGCCATGTCACGTGGCCAAGCCATCCAGGTATTTACTTCTCGTTCTTCCCCTTAGTCTATTCCCTTGTCACCAAGTTCTCCAGTTCATTTCTTCTCATGACATGTCCAAAAATTGTGATTGTCTACGTCTGATTTCTCTAATCAGTTTACGATATTCATTTGTTTCTTGTAGTACTTAGTCATTGGTTTTTCTGTCTGTCCATGATATTCTTTGCATTCTCCCCAGAAACCATATTTCTACAGCCATCAGATGTTTTTCAGCTTGACTGCTTATTGTCCAAGTTTCACATCCATACAAAAGTATAGGCTCTTTGTAGCACCTCAACACTCTTTGTCTCGTTTCATTTGACATCTTTTTATTGGTCAGTATGTTTTTGATCTTGCTAAATGCTACTTTTGCCATGGCAATTCTTGTTCTAATCTCTTCAAGGCATCTTCCATCAGATGCTATGATTGTTCCGAGATAATTGTACCGATTCACTTGTTGAAAAATATTCCCATTTACTTGTATTATTACATTTTAGTATTTCTTCTTCCAAGTGACGACCATAATCTGTGTCTTTTTACAATTTAATTCTAACCCCAGTTGTTCACTGTGTGCAACAACCGTATCTACTAATTGTTGCAGATCCTGCTCATTGTCTGCAATCAATACTGTATCATCAGTATATCTAATGTTATTGATGTTTCGTCCTCCAATGATGATTTAATTTATATCTTCTACATTTCTGAAAGTACTTTCACTGCATAGGGAAAAAAGACCTGGAGACATTACACATCCCAGTCTCACACCTCTCTTAATAGACTGAAATTGACCTACTTCATTATCAATCCTTATGGCAGCTTATTGTTTCCAATATATATTTTTTAATAAGTCTAATGTCTTTCCCATCAATTTGTAGATCTGCAAGCATATCTACCATCTTGATATGTCTTACTCTATCGAAAGTCTTTGTTTAGTCAATAAAGCAAAGGTGTATATCCTTGTTTACTTCTACCGAACGTTCAATAACTGATTGCAGCATATACACATAATTTACTGTACCCTTTCCTTCTACAAACCCACATTGTTTTCCCCCTATTTCGGGTTGTATTTTCTTCCTCTCTCTTTGCATGATAATTCGTAGCAGAATCTTCGTGATGCGACTCATTATACTAATTGTTCTATGTTGGTCACATTCCAAGGCTCCTGATTTCTTTGGGATTGCAATAAATACATAATTACATAATTCAGAAGGTATATCTCCAGTATCATATAATGTGTTCAGCAGTCTGGTGACTTGATCTATTCCATATTCTTCTAAAGCTTTAATCTTTCTACCTACCGTTCTGTTATTGCGTGGTGGTTTAATTCCAGATTCTTGCACCCATCGACGAGATTACCGTTTACTCAAACCCAATGCATGCACTGTTCTTTTTTCGGAATTTGTAATAGTATAAAACAGTTTCCTGCGATCAGCTTCTTAACAAAAATATGTGTACAACTTCATAGCGATTCTTTGAAGTGTACAATTTCGCATTCAATCCCATTGAAAAAATATTCACACATTTAAATGTTAGCGATAAGTGGTAAGATTTTAAAAACAAACAACATATTAATCAGGTTTCATGAAATAACCCACATTTTGAGACACCTCTGAACAGTCCTAGTTTGAACAACGCGGGGAGTTGGCATAAGGCCAATCCCTTCAAAACACGTACAATATTCAACATTGAGCGCTGATTGTCTGGCCACGCTGTAATACATTTAAAATTATGAATTTCATCTCAGACCCGTAAATTATATACCGCATATAAACAAACTTTGAAATCTGCTGTAAAATCTCCAGAACAAAAATTATTTTGTTGGGTGGACATAATGATAAGGTTATATACTAAATCTCATAAATTTCCCTCAGTTGGTTACTGAGATATGGATGTTTATATTGGGGCCAAAAAAAAACAACAACAGACTATAACACCACATTCCTAATATGCCTGTAGGCGCGCAAAGGTCCTGTACTTAAGTGTAGCAACCAGGCATGAGCGGTCTGAAGATTCTGTGACCAAGTCACGAAAGTACAAGCACTGGACTACACGTGACAAGCAGAAATAGAAACAGAAGATGGCTCAAATAAAAACAAAATACTAGAGATGAGGACTGTGAAAAAGGTGCATAGCATCAATACATTGTAGTATTTTGAATTAATAAAGATCATTGAAGAATGATAGTTATGGAGAAACATTATCACATCATCATTATCATTCCCCATTTTTGCAGTCAAGCGCCATGAGGAGGAATAGTCCACGCTCAGAGCTCGATGGATGGCACTGGATTGTGTCATTCCGTGTGATTGTACAATATTTTTGATGTTGTATACCCAGTTTCTTCTCGTATGAGATCTTCTTTGATGTATCGCCAGTGCTGGTAGTTGATGGTGTTGCATTCTAATGAGATGGCCAAACGGTTCGGTCTTCTCCCTTTCAATATCTGTGGCACAAGGTTTTGATCCCACTGTCTGTCAACATAATTTCATCTCGGTCTCGGATAGTTAAGTTGGAAGCTCTCCCCAAGCATCTAGTCATCATTATAACTAGGCACAACACTTGAAGAAGAAAAGGTTGTAAAATCATGTGTAACTTTCATTTAGATCGGTTAATGATTAGAGTATTTGGTACCCCGAAAAAGTATACTCACACGCCTTTATCCTCAAATGCAAGCTTGAATACATCCGACCAATTATTGTAAGATTTGATGCAGGTTTAAAGGATTTTAATGGCGCAAGAATCTATTTCATTGCACCTGGTGTTGTCCCGTACGTCCCAGTCTCTTTCCACAGAGTGGCCTGCTGAAAGCGTCGTATAGAGCATGAAGAATGTTGCTCCAGCTACGCCCCACGGAGTCCCTGTGTATTTTATGCCCTGAAGAGATGTATATATGCACACACCTTACTTCCTCCATTACAAGTTTGAATGCTTTTTTCCCTGTTCGCTCCCTTTGAACCCGAGTGTACTTCACACTGGACTGATTTTTGCGTGTGGGTTAGCTTTCCCTATTATCAGTGTCCCTCGCCATCAGGCGAACCCACATCAGCTTCTGGGGTACTTGTAATTTACGTCACAAGGTCAAGGAGGATAATTCTTCTTCTTCTTCTTCTTCTTCTTCTTCTTCTTCTTCTTCTTCTTCTTCTTCTTCTTCTTCTTCTTCTTCTTCTTCTTCTTCTTCTTCTTCTTCTTCTTCTTCTTCTTCATCATCTGCGTTCATCCGGAGTTTTTTTTTCCGGATGTGATTGCGTTGTGCCTGTTTACAGCAGAGCTGCGTTCTTGCGCCGTTAGGCCGACACATCCGACTTCTGCGGGCATTTGTTGACCGGGTTAACCTTCCCGGGGGTTTCTTAGGACGTTTTACTCACTGTTGTGGTGTTATCCCCAATCCCAGCTGGCCCATATAGAACAGCCAAAGATTCTGGTCAGCCCTCAAGGGAAGGCAGGGGCAGACCATGGGCATTCCCCGCCATCCAAGGAGGCTTCCATACTTGCAGAGCCGATACATAGCGCTCTGGTACTGGGTTGACCCAAGGAATCGTCACGTCCTGCACATGGCTGCTTAGCCTCACTTCCGTATATTGAGCCTTCCGTTCACCATAGGCTGTTCCTCCGAAAACCAGAAGTATGCAGTCTGCAGATGACATCCACACAGTGAGCTTTCGATTCGGACTTTCCATATATTGGATTTGCTATCCAAGCAATATTCCATTTCGTGCCACTAGGACACTTTTCCACCTTTTATGAAGCCCACACAGTGGGCTTTTGATTCGGATTTCCACGTAATGGATTTGCTATCCAAGCAATATTCCATTTCATGCCACTAGGACACTTTTCCACCTTTTATGAAGCCCACACAGCGAGCTTTCGATTTGGACTTTCAACATAATGGATTTGCTATCCAAGAAATATTCCATTCCATGCCTCTGGGAGGCTTTTGTAACCGACATACCTGTGGTATGAAGTGTGGCAGTCTGAATACTTCTTCATGCACCTTTAAATGTCAACCTGTATGTAGTTAAAGTAAGCTGCGGTCAACTTGAACTTGTTGATATCTTCATAGAACTTGTCCTCAAATGAAGCAGGTGTGGGCCAAACTATCTTTCTCTGTTCTGCATATGTTGGGCAATCCTGCAGCAAATGTTTTGCTGTCATTTTTCCAGTTCTACAATTACATTCATCGGTATCTCCTATCTTTAGTTTATTGAACAAGTGGTATTTCAGCCTGTTATGTCCTGTGCGGTGTCTGAAGATTTCTACTTGTTCTCTTCGGTCGAGTTTGTAATATGCATCATCCTTCTGATGGCCTGGATGCTCTGATTCCCATTTGGTTCTTTAAGTGCTTTTTATCAAACTCTTTGCCTCATTATAGGTTATGTCTATGTCAGGCTGTGGTAGTCGTCCGCCCTTTTTTGCCAGTCTGTCAGCCTCTTCGTTTCCAGGTATACTGCAATGTGATGGGATCCACTGTATTGCAACTTTTTTGGATTTCTGGCATAGATCATGGAGTGCTACTCTTAGGTCAGCTAGTTCTGTGCTGTTTTTACTCTTCAGTATTGAGACAGCTGACTTTGCATCTGTGAAGATAGCTATTTGCTTCTCTTTACTTTCCTCCATCAAGAGCATTTATGCTGCAGTTTTCAGAGCCTCTACCTCCTCTTTGAAGTTACTTGAAAATTTTCCAGTTGCCACTGAATGTGTTTCTTTTTTCACTCCATTTTTTAAATTTAGGAGAATTCCTCCTCCTTCATTCTCTATTGAATTTTTGGCTGATCCATCTGTATATGCATGGGTCCAATCGCTGCTTGGGTAATGTTCTTTTATGTAGTTTAGGGTTATTTCTCTTCTTTCGGTTTCATGCTGAGTGTTCTTTTTCTCAATACTAGGAATGTTTTCTATCATCTCAGGCAGCTGCTGCTGTCTCCAAGCTGGGAACTTGTGTGCATTGTAAATGGGTTTGACTGTTGATATGTTAAGTATAGGATCTGCCCTAATCCTTCGTTTTGCAGTTTCTACAAAGTTGCTGCGCTTCAGTCTTCCATTTCCAAAACCATTAAATCTTTTGTACATAGAGTGGTTTGTCAATCTTCTAAATATTTCTGCTTGTTGCTGGGATCTATAACAGAGTCTCTCTGATAGGGGATCTGGATGGGTGTGCAAGGGAAAGGGTCTAGTATTCAACAATGCACGGGTGAGCACCCCGCTGGGACGTAACTAGGGAATGTCATGCTGTGACGTGAGGGTAGAGAAGAAGTTAGTTACCAACGATAGCTCTTGCTGGCAAGACGTGTGTGTCAACATCTGGAGAGTCAGTTTATATTTGATAATGCCAACTGCATGAGCTAATAAAGAGAAACTCAAAGACACTACTGCTATGACTTCTCGTTTGCTCTATTTACACCTCATCAAATTAGTCTCCACCACTGTTACAGGAGACGAAATGGTGCCGTAGACAGGATTCGAAGTCTTGGTTTGTCGTGGAACCTATACGACGCCGTTTTGAAAAAAAAACTACAATGATTACCCAGAGACAGGATTATATCACAGTTCTACACGTATATTGAACGTTCAGATGAAATTGAAAAAAATGGCCTCTATTTTTATAACGTCGTCTGTGAGAGTTACAGCAGCCAAAAGCCCGGCTAGGGGTGGCTGTCTGTAAGTATTCTTCAGTGAACCTTGCTGTACAGACCTGCTATCAAGTGCCTGGGAGAATCCTCGCTGTACAGGCAGTCGTTATCAGTCCTTGCTGTACAGACCTGCTATCAAGTGCCTGGAAGAATCCTCGCTGTGCAGGCAGTCGTTATCAGCCCTTGCTGTACAGACCTGCTATCAAGTGCCTGGGAGAATCATCGCTGTACAGGCAGTCGTTATCGGTCCTCGCTGTACAAGACTTGCTGCCAAATGCCTGAGAGAATCCTCGCTGTACAGACTGTAGTTATCAAGTGTCTCAGTTGCCCAGCCAAGGGTGAAGTCACCGCAGAAGATACGTTTTCTCAGTTGCCCAGCCAAGGGTGAAGTCACCGCAGAAGATACGTTTTCTCAGTTGCCCAGCCAAGGGTGAAGTCACCGCAGAATATACGTTTTCTCAGTTGCCCAGCCAAGGGTGAAGTCACCGCAGAAGATACGTTTTCTCAGTTGCCCAGCCAAGAGTGAAGTCACCGCAGAATATACGTTTTCTCAGTTGCCCAGCCAAGGGTGAAGTCACCGCAGAAGATACGTTTTCTCAGTTGCCCAGCCAAGGGTGAAGTCACCGCAGAATATACGTTTTCTCAGTTGCCCAGCCAAGGGTGAAGTCACCGCAGAATATACGTTTTCTCAGTTGCCCAGCCAAGGTGAAGTCACCGCAGAATATACGTTTTCTCAGTTGCCCAGCCAAGGGTGAAGTCACCGCAGAATATACGTTTTCTCAGTTGCCCAGCCAAGGGTGAAGTCACCGCAGAAGATACGTTTTCTCAGTTGCCCAGCCAAGGGTGAAGTCACCGCTGAAGATACGTTTTCTAGACCCATTGGAAGCTCGACAACCAGAGATACTGGCTTTCAACTGACAGTGGACTGAAATCTCGCATTTAGTGGACTTTACTAATTTTCTCCATACGGTATTGTAATTACTTTTATAATTTAAATTTGATTGAGATAGTTATAAATATTGCAGCATGGCGCAAGAAGAGGCTTCGTTAACGCAAGTACTAGGGGGAGTAGGGAGAGCCATATCCAGACTAGATACAGCTTTAAAACAACAGGGTGTAGGCACTGATACAAAAATGTTTAACGGGCAGGCAAAGCATTTTAAGAAGTGGATGGTGGCCATCGAAAAACATGCTTTCTTGGTGGGAGCCACAGAAGAAGAGAAGAAGAAAATAGCATATCAAGTTAGTTTGACACCGGTATCTGATCATATCAGACGTAAGTTAGAAGCAGGAGGAGATGAAAGTTGGAAACAGTTTAAAGACGATCTGTCACTTAAATATGCAGAGATCACAGATCCCCAACACGCATTCTCTGTGTTGAGGCAATCTAAACAGGACAATGGAGAGTGCGTACAATTGTATAGCGATAGACTAATAAATCTGACAGAAGAGGCATTTTTAGGACAAAATGTGCAGGGTGAAGAAGTAGAAAGAATGCTGGTGGGAATATTTGTGGATGGAATACGGTCAGACGGACTAAAATTTAAGCTGATGAGAGAAAATCCAGCAAGATTATCACAGGCAGTAGATATAGCCATACAAGAAGAAAGTTTAAGGAGGAGGTTTAGATTACGAGTAAGAAGAGAGATAGGAAGCAATATTGAACAAAGAATAGAAGAACCTATGGAAGTAGGGCAGACAAGGTATGGATGGAGAAGACATGGAGTTAACCAGACCAGGGCTGAAATACAGACAGTAGTAGGAAATAATGAAGGTGCTCAAGGTAGAGGAAGACATATGAGAAATTATACAAGAGAGACAGCGGGTAACACAGGCATGGTCTGTTGGAATTGTGGACAGAATGGACACAGTTATAGATGTAGTGGCAACAGACGCGTTCAAGTAAAAACACGGAATCCTCCTGTTAATGGGAGGCCAAATAGAAATTATGGAGAAATGCAAGGGGATTTTAGAAGGCCAGGGATTCAGAGAAATATTGAGCAAAGAGTAGAAGTACCAATGAGCATTGGTTACGCTGGAAATAGCTGGAGACGGAATAGGATAAGTAATATAGAAACACGGACACATAATAGAGGTCGACATAGTCGGGGTTTCAATCAAAATAGTCAATATAATACCACTACGCTAAGGCCACGTCTTGCTTCAACCTGCTTTAACTGTGGGCAGGAAGTACATTTTTATAGACCGTGTCCAAATAGAAGACAGCCGCTTTATAACAATGACAGAGGGTACCGCAGGCGAGATATTAACTGTATAAATATTAAGTCTGACGTGACAAGGACACGGAGGTATATGGAGAAACAACATAACAAACCAGAAGTCAATGCTTATCAGAGAAAGAATTTCAATAAGAAACGATGGAACTGGCCATCTAATAATGAAGGGGTGAGAACATTGCGAAATCAATGGTTCGAGATCAGACGGTTGAGATATTCACTTGCAAAGTCAAGTAAAGGAGAAGATCAGGTCAATAGAACCTCAGGTAGTCGGAAGGTGTTTTCAGTTTTTAGGGGCAGACAGGAAAGAGAGACACAGACTCAGACAGTTAGTAATGTGGAGAAGAGTACCCAGACACCGATTGACAAAGTAGAAAAGAAAACTCAAGTACAATTAACTAAGAAAACTCGATTCAATGCAGTGGAAATTTCAGAGCAACCTCAGGTGAAATCAGAAAAGTCAGACACAGTTAAAATTGAGAAAGATAGACAGACAAAGACCAAGAATACCAGGAGGAAAGTTAGAAAAAGCGTTAAGGATAGGTGTGCAAGCAGTCTGTTGGTAAATGTAGGGGATTATACGACAGATGGCTCAGACTCCTCGGAGTTGGACATAAATTATATACCCGACCGAAGTACGAAGCGTGGTAACAGAAATGAGAATACCAGAGGTGTTAGTTCTGATTACAAAGACTTTGCTTCCTCTTCTACAACATTTAGTAAACAGGTTGGTGGAACAACTATAGGCAATGATTATTCAGAGGATGAAATGGGAAGATATGAGACATATAATGAACAGACTGACGCGGTAAAGACACAAACAACAAATAGAGGTAATAGAAAGAAAGTACTTAAGAAGAAGAAGAGTAATAGGCAGATAGCAGGAATGGAAGTTGACCCGACTTATACAGAAGACGACGAGAGGAAGATCAGGGAATATAGGAGTTTAAGGCCTGAATACTGTACTGACAGTTACAGATATTGAAAATGAGGTAGATGAAGAGAGACACTATGGTCAGAAGATACTTTGCTATGATTAGAGCTGAAAAGTTGAGTGAGAATTAACTGATGGGTGACGGAACGCGTCGAGAGAATCTGAGTCGTTGATGGTGTAAGATGAGCTGATGAGGAGGTTGATGAGAAGCTAGTGAATAGTTGAGTATCGGAGTGATCTGTCTGGTTATGTTGTAGATACGTAGGGTGTGTCTTTGCGTGCGTAAAAGTGTAGACAAACCTGTGTTCGTCGCGCTGATTAGAGAATGAAGTGTAGAGTGTTGAAACGCCGTCTGGTTAGAATGCATGGGTAGAGCGATGTCAGGTTCTTAGTAATAGCGCATGGCATGGCGGCTGATATACTTCAGAGTTGAAACAGTGTGAAGGGAAATTGTGTAAGAATCACCAAGAGGATGCACTGTCTGAGCGAGCATAATATACGCGTGTTAAAAGGAGAAGTTGACGGTACGCTTATGGTGCGTTGAGTGTGTTTGATTGTATTTCCGAGGAAACAAAATGTTGAATGTCGGAGTGGTTTGCTATAGAGAATTAGGTAGGACAGAGAGTGTCATGCGTGCATATCTTGTGTTTGGTTGTGGTGATTAGAGAGTAGACGAATTAGAGTTTGAAACGTCCCTTGTCCGGAGTGGCCAGATGGAGTGGGATGCTCACGTTGAGTGATGTGTGCTGGAGTAGTTGACGTAATGTAAAGCTGACACGGAGAGATGTAGGCTGGTTATGAATGTTGATTGCTAGAGTTAATGTGTTGTTTGAGTCGGGTTAACTCTGAGCTTTTGAAAGGGAGTGAATGATTGAGAAAAAGTTGAAATAAGAAAGTAGTTGGATTGTGAAAGTCTTATGTCAGATATTGAATTAACGTTTTGTTTGTCGTTTTATGAAGCAGATACAGTATCGTTGGCGGAAGTATGCTGAGGTGAGATTGCCTGATGCAGAGGAATGAGAGAATATAGCGAGGACGTGATTAGTATGTCTCGTCGGAGTGAGGTTTGTTGTGAAGAGCTGTTGATAAATTGGATAATGATGGTTAGTGTATAAAGGAGATAGACAGTACTGTGCTAGATTGTCCGTGTTGAGCTGGTCATTAGTCGTATGCGTATTTGGATGTTGTTTCCGAAAGTGGTCCGAGAAACGTGAGTTAGAGCGAGAAGACATATGAAAGAACCAATGTGTTAGATGAGGGATGAGAAGTTGTTGAGGAGATGTAGATTGAGGAAGAATTGAGTAGCCTGTGTAAAATAGCCAGCTGAGAGTGAGAGAGTATTATGGGTAGAAGACTGTGGAAGGTGATGGTTGAAGAATGCTTAGATTGAGAAAAACCAGTGAGTAATAATATAGTGATGCGGGAGAATGAACGTTGGTTGCGTCGGGGGGACGAGAGAGTTGAATTGAGAGAATGTCCTTATGAAGTGGAAGTTGTAATAGTTGGTGGTACAAATTCAGGGGAAACAACTAGATTAGAAAATAAGTGCGAAAATAAATGGGCTGAGTTACACTTACCCTTAGTAGGTGGATGAGCTTCCAAGAAATCGTTGTACGTTGAAATAGCCACACTAGTTAGTGAAAATGCTGGTCTCTCTGGCTGAGGGTTATTAACACTGTCTCCGTAATTATCTGCAGGTCTGTAGCGGTAGAACAGCGTTCACCCGCTGCTTGACTGAGATTATTGGCCGGCGCTGTAATCGTGGCAAACTACTGACGTATCTGCCAAGAAATCACGACTGCTGCTGTGACAGCGATTGCTGTATATGCAAAAAAAAAAAAAAAAGTATTTGAGCAATCTACGTAGTTACGAATTGCTGATATTGGACTTTTCTTCAATATGGTGTGAATGATTTGTTTTATAGGTACTTTCACATGAATGGGGCGAAATGTCATGTCTATGTTACATTATGTGGGAATTCTGGTCCTTAAAGCGACAGAATTCGAAGGAAAACGGTGTTTTTAAAATTGTTGATTTGGTTATTAATTGGTTTATTATAATTACTGTGTTAATCAGTTTTTCGATACATATGTTATATTATGTTGGGGGATATATGTGTCCATACAAGTGACAAATATTGGGGAGAAAGGGGTGTCGTGTTTTGAATTTTCGTCGTCTCCATTTACTTTTGATTTGTGGTCTCCATTTCCCTTTGATTTGTTTAAATATTAGCATATTACCTCGATCAGTTATTTTTACTTTTAATTATCACTTTCAAAAATTGTAATGATTTTGGTCCTTATGATTGAGTTGTCGTTGACCATGTGTAAAATTAGTTTTGAGTAAAATAGTTGTTTTTTTTTTTGGTGGGTGTTCAATTTCGTGTAGTTATAAAACAGAAACGATAGTTGCTCATTAAGACTTGTCCATATTAAGTAGACATGTTAATAAGGTCCTTGGGGGTTGTTATACGGCTGGATGAAGAATTACGTCTTGCCTGGATGGGATTAGTTTTTAACAAACCTGGAGTGAACATGGATTGAGTGCCATGACGTTTTAGATATTTTATAAGTGCCCTGGGGATTGATCGGTTGCTGTGGTTAACGGCGTCACCATAGATACTGTTGCAGGGTTTTAGAAATTAGCTATGACAAAGGGGTATTAAAGTCGCTGCGGTTGTCAGCAATAACAGGAGCAACCATGGACTGAGCGCCAGGTTCAGGATGTGGGGGTTGGTTTAACAAGGGGAGTGACCATAGATGGGGCTGTGGATATCAGCACAACTTATAATGGTCGAAGATTAAGTACAATGAATGACAGGGAGTAGTAGTTATGTTCATGATAGATGAACAGTATTATTATAAAAAAATTTTTTGAGTGCTGTGGGTGCAGCATAACTCAAGATAATTATAGCTTGAATGACAGGGGGTAGAAGCTATGTTCATAATATATGAACAGTAATATTATTTTTAGGGTACTGTGGTTACAGTGAACATGAAGTGAAAGCAGGAAATAGAGGTTGGTAGTAAGGGTCCGTGGTACGTGGCCTAATAAAGAGTAGAGTTGATTGCGGAGGAAGTTACAGACATAAAGTCATTAGTAGTATTTTTACTGGCTGTGGATAGCAGCATAACTTGTACTGGTCAGAGATTAGGTGAGCTATTTTAGATGGTATTTTACTTTGGTTATTAACATAAAATGCGGATGGTTAGGGCTTTCAGATTGCACATACTAATGGATGTTGTAGATAACAATATATGGCATAGGGAGAAACATATCATTTTTAGATTATAAGATTTGTATAAGGTTTTATTTGAAAAACTTTATTTCATAAAGTTTCGTGTGTGAAAGGGAGGATAAATGTTACTGTTTTTCTTGCTATCTTTTCTATTCTTGGTGCGCACCATCTCTGTTTTTCTATCTTGTGTCCAATTGTTTTTAGAAGAGTATGATATGTGATATTTTTATGATAAAAATATACATCTACACATCTACATGATCATGATGCCAGTAGGGTAAAAATTTGGATTTGAATTTAGTAACGAAGAAGAAGTAATTGTATGTACATAGGAGGGAGTTTTATAATGGCTGAGAAAATAGTTTAATTAAGTTAACGAAGAAGAAATAATTGTGTTCGCTTAAGGGGGAGTTTTATAGTGGCTCTTCTTTTTTAGGGAGTTCATTGCCTGTTCCATTTCTTCCATTGTTAGATTTGCCATCATATATTCTGCTGCTGTCTCTGTATTAGTATGATGCATCTGTTTGTCTTTGATTGCTTTCTTCTGTTCGATTGTAATATCAATGTGGTTTGCACTGGCATAGTGTTCCATTAGTGCATTTGCAGCCTTTTTTCCTGTCAGCAAGGCATCTCCTTGTTTAATTGTTATCTGTTTGTTTCTAGGTCCTTCATTGTTCATGGCTTTCACTAGTTTCCATAGTTTGTTTCCATCCCTGTCAAAATTCAGGTTTTCTGTTTTTTCCCTCCAACAATCTCTTGTTGTTTGATTTACTGTTCTTTTATATTTTGCTTAGATGGCTTTGAGAGAGATGTTCGCTTCAGTTGTTTGTTCTCTCTCTGCTGTCTTCCTGGCATCTTCAACTTTGTCCTCCAAAATTTGTAGTTCTTCAGTCCAGTATGGTTTGTAATTTTTCCTCGCTCCTCTTGGAATAGACTCAGTGGCCGCCTGTATTATTGCTCGGTTTAAACTTTCCACCATTTGCTTCATGTTGCCATATCGTGTATTTATGTTTTCACAATATTTGTCTGTTAGTATGGCAAATCTGTCCCAATCTGCTCGTTTGTAATTCCAGCGGGGCAAAGGCTTTTGCTCCTGTGGAACATACTCCATATTCATTACAAGCTTGATTGGTCTGTGGTCACTACCTGCTAATTGGTCAAGCACATGGCGATCGATTTTGTGGAGGATGTCTCCTGTGCAGAAAGCTAAGTCTGGAGTAGAAGTGGTAAACCATCTTCTGGAGTAGAAGCTCGGTGTGTCATCCGCTTTGTTGAGTAGATGGAGATTTGAATCTATTTCCCAGTCCTCCACTTCATCTCCTCTTTTGTCAGTATCTGGGTATCCCCATCTTTCTGAACGGCTATTAAAGTCTCCGACAATAATGCAGTTTGTGTCAGTTATTTTCATGTTTGAGAGTGTAAGGTCCTTATCCGCTGGGCTATACAGATTGTAAATTCTTATTTTCACGTCCTTTATCATTATATCAACACCTATAATTTCCGTTTGGTTGTCAGAGATCACAGATACTTCGCTGCAAGGTATTGTATTTCGTGTAAGTATTAGAACCCCTCCTTTGTGTCCTTGACGGTCGAAACGTGTTGCCTGATATCCTCTGACAGAGAATTTGTGATTGGCGTTGAGGTGTGTCTCTTGAATGCATGCCACATCTATTCTATCTTTATGAAGACGCTGTGTTAGGGAGACTTTCTTGTTATAAACTCCTTCGGCATTCCACTGTAGTATGTTGAGTGTCCGGGGTATTTGGTCAATAGCTCTTAACTTACTCCTCTGTGCCTTGACTCCACAGCACAGGGGAAGGTGACCACCAGTAGTCATGGGTGGACCCCCTCGAGGCAGGGGGCCCGGCACTATCACCGCCTGATGGGACTTCGCGGGATTAGCACCATAACGATTAATTTTGATTTGTGACATCATGAAATTAAGTTACGTTGCACTACTTTGTCAAGCCTGTGGCTCAGTGCATCCGATTTCGACAAGCATTTGTTCGGGGTGCTTTCCCTAGCCTTTGACTGTCCCCAGTCTACCTACAAGGCAGCAGGTTTGTGTGTCGCTTGGTCTGGTCCCTCTCTCTTGACCTGTCCGACATGGGTGACTCTACCAGTAGCTGTGCTACCGTCGGCATAGCTCTTGGGGTCATTGGAACACACAAGCCCCTCTACCTCGTCAAGGTGGACGCACGGCAGAGGGGGGAGGATAATTCAAGTTTAAGTCCAACTGACCGGTGTAAGGAGAAAACACACCACCCCACTATCAGCCCATCGGACGTTTAAGAACAAGCGCTCTGATATCGGCCACTCTACTCCCACATCTTTGAACGCTACTGATTACTTATTGCAGTATTTGATTACCTTATTTTTACTACACTGCTATCAGCGCATCGGAAGTTAAAGAGCGAGCTCTCTTAACATGGCCACACGACTTCCAAAGGTTTAGATGCTACTGAATTACTGATTACAGTATTTGATTTCCTGTTTTCCACTACACCACCATCAGCGCAAAGGAAGCTAAAGAACTAGCGCTCTTAACATGGCCACACGTATTCCAAAGGTTTAAACGCTACTTATTAGTTATTGTAATATCTGATTTCCTGAAGAATTATGCATACAGATAGTTCTCCTTCGACACCAGCTTGAATGGTATTCTTCAGTTATTACAGCATTTCATGCCTTTAAGAAATATTCATACAGATCCTTCATGAGTGTGATCACTTTGAAAGCTATTGATCAAATGTTGCAGTATTTGACGCGCTGAAGAAATATGCATACAGACCTTTCTCCTCTGATACCAACCTGAATTCTGTTGATCCGAGAACATACTTTCATATCAGAGGATTCCTTGACCGAGCCGAGACAAGTGGACAGGATGTCGCCTTGGTTCCGACCTGGGTAGGTGCATTTTTGGGGTTATATATATATATATATATATATATATATATATATATATATATATATATATATATATATATATATATATATATATAACACAGAGCTGATCCACGACTCTGGTGATCGAGTGAGATGGCAGAACATGACCGCCCACGCTTACCGGCATGGCACATGACGGATGGATGGATGGAGGTTACCAGTCAACAGCATACCACAACAATCAATGATGTACAGACCAGATGGAAACAGTGGAAGAGGCTGACCACGTAAACGTTGGACGGAGGGAATAGCAGAGTCCATGGGAATATCGATATATGAAGCCCATAATCGGGCACTCTCACGATGTTTATACTTCACCTCGACACAGCAAGGTACAAGAGGAACATGATGAGATGAGATGATGAGATTATGTATATGTATATATATATATATATTGGTTACAGAAAAGAACACATGCATCCATACCACAAGATCTACTAAAGATGATACTGTTTTAAAAAAAACCACCCACAACAATCTGTTATTTACTGACAATCTGCCTCCGGGCGAGTGTAGTCGCCGCGAACTGTGCAGGTTAGAGTTTTATTTTTTGCCTCCGACATATAAAAAAAAAAAAAAACCTTAAACCTTACCGAGAATTCGAACTAGGGTCTCCCTAACGAGGATAAAACAAAGAAAATTAAAGTATTTTGATCACTTGAAACGTCACGAAAGTTTGGAGAGAATAATGGAGGGGTATATGCCTGAGAAGAGAAGAAGAGGAAGGTGAAAGAGATGATGGGTGCAGGATGTGGCAGATGATCACTAGATGTGCGTATCGGACGCGGGACATCTTGCTTATGATCGATAAGTTTTCCGGCAGGTTGTTATGGGAGCGAGGTTCTGCAAAGAACATGCTACTTAATGAATTGGAACATAAGAAAAAGCTTTTAGATAAAGCGTAAACTTGCTACTTGGATGATTTTGGATAAGTTACACTTTGTATAAGATGGATTTCCGTGTAAGGTATGTGCATTGTGTCTGTGTTTAGTATGTCTCTTCTTTTCGCAGGAGCTAAATATACCTAATAGTTTTCAATTCATACTGAATGAATATATATATATATATATATATATATATATATATATATTATATATATATATATATATATATATATATATATATATATATATATATATATATAATATATATACGTGTGTGTGTGTGCGTGCGCGCGTGCGTGCGTGCGCATACTCGCACGCACTCACACACATTGTAGCATACAGTTTAAAAATATAACACATAACAAAAATCAAGTCCCTTAGCAGGAATGTGAAGTGTGCGTATGTGAAGTGCTATGGCCATCACGCGTCTGTAAGAAGGAAGAAATACCACAATGTGATATACAGGTAAATAGGAATATTTTTAAGCAAGTGAATCGGTACAATTATCTCGGAACAGTCATAACATCTGATGGCAGATGACTTGAAGTGGTTAGAGCAAGAATCGTCATGGCGAAGGTAACCTTTTGCCAGATGGAAAACATACTGATCAATAGAACGATATCAATTGCAACTAGAAAAAGAGTGTTTACGTGCTATATAGAACCTATACTTTTGTCTGCATGGGAAACGTGGACGATGTTCATGCCCAAGCTGTTTGCAATGTCTTCGTGCTGGATGGTTCCTGCTCCCTCTACCAGGAACCACACCTCCCATGGCTGTTCTCTCCAAGCCACTGTGATGTTTAATACGGACAAAGTATGTCACTTTCCGAGACGTGACGCTGTTCTGTTTTAAAGCCAGCCCGCCCCCTTCTCTTCCCCGTCAATATTCACATCTTGTGGAATGTCTATATGTGGTGGTAAATTACTCTACATCATGTGAGACGATTTCCTGCCGGTTCGGTGGTCAAGAGGGTACGGACGCAGATTGTAAGCCTGCTCGAAACACAGCTGCGGGCGCTTTGGCAGCAGACCACCATGCGTTGATTTTCATACAATTGTAGGAGTGCCGGTCGTTCAGAAATCAATGGCAAACTACTGAATGTAAACTTACCAAGAAATCACAAACAGCTAAAAATACTGGGGTTGACTGCGATATCCTGTAAATTGTATACACACACACACACACACACACACACATATATATATATATATATATATATATATATATATATATATATATATATATATATATATATATATATATATATATATATATATAAACTGTATGAAACAAATTTCAGATGTAAGTTTTAGTTTAAGTGCTCAAATGTCTTTCATACTTTCAGTTTCAAAATATAGACGAAGAAAGTTAAAGTTTTCAAATGTCCTTCATAATTTCAGATTCAAAGTATAGACGAAGAAGTTCTAGTTTAAGTTTTCAAATGCCTTTAATACTTCACATTCAAAATATAAACGAAGAAGTTCTAGTTTAAAGTTGACATGTCTTTCATACTTTCATATTCAAAATATAGACAAAGAAAGTTAAA
This sequence comes from Cepaea nemoralis, assembly GCA_014155875.1. Taxonomy (NCBI): domain Eukaryota; kingdom Metazoa; phylum Mollusca; class Gastropoda; order Stylommatophora; family Helicidae; genus Cepaea; species Cepaea nemoralis. The sequence continues at coordinate 236,543 of JACEFZ010004875.1, read as the reverse complement.
TTTTTCAAATGCCTTTCATACCTACAGATTCAAAATATAGACAAAGAAGTTCTAGTTTAAGTTTTCAAATGTCTTTCATAATTTCAGATTCAAAATATAGACGAAGAACGCACGGAGTTCGACCTGGGCGCTGCAATGCCGTTTGGTGTCAACAATATTGACGTGACAGTCTCAGCAAACACCGTGTATGGAATCACTTCAGGGGTCCTCGGTGGGCTGCTTAGTCCTGGTGTTCTGGAGGATCCAGCCATAGAAGTGGGTTTGTTTGGTTTTTGTCAGCATCATCAGGTATAATGCCTAGAGGGTTTGAGAGGAAAAATTACGCATGTTGAGAATCCATGGGAGTCTCGATATATGAAGCCCATAAACGGGCACTCTCCCGCTGTTTATGCTACACATGAGCATTGCAGGGCACAAGAGGAACAAGATGAGATGAGATAAAATAATATGATCGAACGAACGAACAATGAATAAACTTTATTTTCAAAAAGTTATGAATTGAGCCCGCAGGCCCGTGTAACATTATACCTTTATATCGCTCTCTTTCATACACTATTTCACCCATACATCACTTGATGCTAATCGAGAACAACAATAAAAATATAAAAGATATGAATGATAAAGGTCTGGGAAATATGCACAAATCAATACTATATGACTCACTAATATTAATGAATGTAGATGAGATGAGATGAGATGAATTACACATATAAAATAAGTATCCGCAAAGTTATTCTTCGGTGTAGGATTCTTACTATAACACAATGAGCCGCGGTGGTCTAGTATTCGGCGCACTAGCCTGCCACGACATTGGTCTGTATTAATCCTCAAGAGAGTCAGGATGATTTTTGTTTCCGACCAGTACGGCTTTGGGCTCACCCAGCCTCAATGTTAATAAGACTTTTTTTGGGGTATTTTCTAGAGGAGGAAAGACGACGAGGAAGGGAACCGATCACGCCACTTCAGATTTTTTGACCTAGAATATGTGAAAGCCTAACACTTCACAGTCCAACGGCGAGATCTGCTTCGGGACGCTTAACTTTTGTGACTATAACATAGAACGTCATACACGATTGTGTTTAGTTTAACAGCTTAATACAAACAAACAAACACACACACAGGATGCAGTATTATTTCGTTTAGTCTAACAGCCCCCCCCCCCCCCCCCACACACACACACATGATGCAGTATTTCGTTTAGTCTAATAGCCCCCCCCCCCCCACACACACACACAAACACACACACACACACACACACATATATATATATATATATATATATATATATATATATATATATAATTCACCTACTTGACTTTTGAAACAGCATATACACTCACTGACGCGTGTAAGTAGGTGACAGAACTAGAGATCAGAGGACACAATGGAGACAATATACACATTGCATGTTTTTTTTTTTTTTTTGGCTGTTTGTGATTTACAAGGCATGTTTACATTCATTAGGTTGCCGCTGATTTCTGTACGACCGACGTTCATACCATTGTTAAAAAATCAACACAAGGCTTGCAACTCGCTTGCAGCTGATCTCAAACGTGGTATGCGGGATAGCCAATTATGTTCGCTACCAGTTTCGCCGATTTTGCTAATGTATACATTGTATTTTTAAAGCTGTACAGCTTTCCCACCAATTTCATTTCTCATTCCTTCCAATTTGGATCTGTATCCCAGTAATTGCTTGGATTTCTATCCCAGTAATTGCTTGGATTTCTATCCCAGTAATTGTTTGAATTTCTAGTCCAGTAATTGCTTGGATTTCGATCCAAGTAGTTGCTTGGATATCTATCTATCCCAGTAATTGCTTGCAGAGTTAAGTGGATTAGATACTGTCATAAATTATAGCGTGCAGCCGCCAAGTTAAGTACTATCAGGGGCGAGCAATCCAGTTTGTCAGAAGTGGCTATTTTTGTTCTCCCACTAGTGTTTCTTTTAGGGCGACGGATAAGATCATTAACACTCCAGATCACAGAGAGAAACTCGACAAAATCTATATGGCTGAAATAAAGATCAAGCCCCTGGATATCCAAGAGTACAGCCGATAATGGCTCGTTTAAAAGGTAAAAGTAGCTGGTCTTGGTACCCAACAAGGAGTGGGAAGGAGAAGGTTAGAATTAGATGCCAAGGTTTATGTCTAATACTGGACAACTAGACAGAGAAAGTTACCCACCCCGAGAATACCCCGTTTCCTTGGTTTAATTAAGCTTCCATCCAGGTTCACACACACACGTATGCACATTTGGAAGATAACAGTTAACTATAATTTAAAATACAACTAAAACTACAACTCTTTATTACTATCGCTATGAAAAACTGATTTTTTGCAGGATGATAATTGTAGCGTGCGTTTGTTTATGCAAATCTGGGGTTAACGGGCGAGGTAGGAATTTAATAATATTAGGGTTAACTGGGTCAGATAAGAATGAGACGGATGTTAATCAGAAAGGCGGAGATAGGAATTCCAATACAAAGACGGATCCTAAACACTATGGAGTATATGTCATGGAGATGTCAGGCTAAGTCACGAAGGTACATAGAAATACGTGACAGAAAACTAAGAGACACAGTGAAACTAAGAAAGGGTATGTTGGAGGATTGTAGATTGGGGTTAAAAAGGGGTTATATGATGTTTCTTAGCAGGTCTGAGAAGAGTGAATAACGAAACAAGGCTGAGAAAATTACGGGGAGTTGAGTTGTGGCGTAGTTAAGTACTAGTCCGCCTGGTGGTTTTTGTTAGTTAAGTCGTGGAGACTTAACTAGTCGAGTTGATTTTGGAGCTGAGTCGAGAGAGAAGATACTCAGAGGAGGTGGTTCAAGGCACGGACGGAGAAGAGTCCATAACAAGTGTGCTGATTGATTGATTTAAGAACCGACATCACAGCATTCGGCGCATTTCCATAAGCGCTCCGTCCATCCTCAGCAGCCAGCGAAGAGTCCCAACACCAATAGTGCCAGTAGCAATCTGATTATAAGTCCGTCTCGCCTTTCCTCTGAGCGTCGAACGTTGGCCAGAACCCCTCATCACTCCTCGCTGCCTGATTCTTGCCAGACCATGGTGATCCATGTGCTCCTCCGAGGTGTGCACGTGCTCCCACAAGGCCGCAATCACGTCTGCCTTGTCATGCATCAATATTCCACCAAGTTTTGCAGAGCAAGCCAATCTGTCCGCCTGTTCATTCCCCAGCACACCGGCATGCCCCGGAGAAAAGATCTAGGCGATGCTGGCCACCCGTGTCCTCCGAAGTGTGGCAAGCCACTCTGCACGAAGCATGCCTGTCCTCACCTTCCTCAGCATGCTTTCTGAGTCGGTTACAATCACGATGTGTGTGTCGTATTCTCCATCCAGCGGAAAGCTGCAGTGACCGCCTCCACCTCCATTCTAAAGCTAGATGTTGTGGTATCATATGCCAGGCTCTCCTGCACCAAACGTCGACCATTAGCTTTTGCTACGAACTCCCCGGCACTTCTCCTACCTCTTGCTTTTGAGGATGGGGACGGAGCGCTTATGGGAATGTCCCGAATGCTGTGATGTCGGTTCCTCAATCAATCAATCAATCAATCAATCAATCAATCAATCAATCTCCTACCTCTTGACACCGAACCATCTGTGTAGATAATCACATCACCCGAGCGAGCATTATCCTGAATTAGTTGCTGAATTTCCACTTCCGTGGCCCCTGCTGGCCACTCCCTGCACTCCCGGCTCAATGTGATTATGACTCTGCAAAAGTCTGACTGCTCCGCTGACACTCTGAAACACTCTTCTCCTCCTCTAATGTTCTCCAAGATGCACACCTGTCTGATCGTATCCTCCGCCTGAGCCATCCATGGTTTCCCTCTTATCAGTCGCTGACTCTTAGCTGCTTCCAGCGCCTCCTGTAAAGGGTGATCTGTGTCTGCAGCTACTCTAGGTATGCCTTCGCCTGCACCACCTTGAGCCTACCTGCAACAGTCGGCAAACCAAGGATGTAACACACACACACTACTGGGGTGTCTCTGGTGCATCCCAGAATGACCCGCATAGCTTCGTTCTGTATGCGCTCTAACTTCACCAGCTGACTCTTTGAGACAGTGAGCAGTCCTAGTCCATAATCAATCACCTCTGTTGAGGCTTCTACCATCTATCGCGAGGCTTGGGACATCAGCTCTCACAATCCTGTTGTCCAGAGAGCACCACAAAACAGCTGCCTTTTCTGGGTGGATGACAGCACTCATTTCTGTGCACCAGTCAATCACTTTGTCTACTGTCGCCTATAGCTCCTGGGCTGTTTGCTCCGTATCTCTCCCCTGCATGTATGCAAGAATATCATCTGCAAATGTTAGTATCCTTCCAACCTCTGGTGCTTCTAGGTTTGCGATCTTGCTCGTATACACGTTAAAAAGCATAGGTGAAATTGCAGATCCCCGTGGCGGTCCCGGGGTTAAAATATGTGGCTCTGAGGTCCATGCACCCAGACGGAGAGCAATCCGACGAGAATACAGGACAGCTGCTATCCAGTTCACCAGCCAGGGATTGACCCCCTTCTCCATCAGTGCGATCATCAAAATATCATATCGAACTGTATGTGAGGCTAGTAAACGGCAATAGTGTGGTCGCAGGATCGTATTGGGTTAAATTATACTCGGAGTGTGCTGTAACTGTGCAGATGCAATATATGTAGATATAGTTCTATGCTGAAGTGTTCCTGATGAGTGTTGTATCATCAAGTGTGTTCCAATTAAAAATCGTGTGTGCGCAGTCTGCTTTTCGATATTGATTCTTCGTTGTTGATCAGTCGTCCACCACAATATTCACACTGACATCCTCTAGACACAACCAATGCCACTTCTATCTCTCACTCTGTCATAACCACCTTGTGACAGTAATGATACGTACTGTGATACAACAGTTACAACATTCACATATAGCGTTTAAAATGCAAGAGGATCGATTTCATCGCACCTTGTTTTATCCCATATGGCTCTTTATCTTTCCTCAGGACGGCCTGCTGAAAGCGTCACACAGAGCATGAACGCCGTATCTTTAGAACGATCCCGGGGAGTCTCAGAGAAACCTGCACTCGTGAACCGAACGACGTAAGCCGGAATCGAACCCCCAACCTTCGGAACGCAAGACAGGCGGTGTAACCACTTCAACACAAGACTCCCACATTAAAGTTAGTTGCATATCCTTACACGATGTAGCATCAACCCCAGCATTTTTTGGCTGTTTGTGATTCCTGGGCAAGATTACTTTCAGTAGTTTGCCATTGCTTTCTGAACAACCGACACTTATACCATTGTATGAAAACCAACGCAAGGCGACTCCCACATTATGAGAAGAGAACAGCTGAAACATATTAGACCTGGATATATTTGTGGATAGCGAAGTAAAGGAAGACAGCTGGAGAAGGTTTCATGACAACCTGATGTCATGGCACGGAAGAGTATGAGGATACACATTGATAAGTGCTGCTGGGGATCGCAAGATGTGGAGGAATGATCGCCCATACCAGTCATCAAGGCACTTGAAGATGAAGCTAACAAGATTATACATGGATTAAGAATTGAGATTTCCGTTATAACTTTTGCTTTATTTGTATCTTTTGCTTTAATTATTTGTAACTTTTGCTTTAATTATTTGTAACTTTTCTTTTAATTATTTGTAACTTTCGCTTTTATTATTTGTAACTTTTGCTTTAATTGTGTGTAACTTTTGCTTTAATTAATTGCAGCAAATATACCACAACACGTCGGCATTAATTGTCTTCGAGATCATGAATAATTTTTCTGGTCGTCCTGACCTAGCCTTGACATATTACCCTTCTAAAATGGAATTTTACTGGTTTGTGACGAGAACTCTGTCTGCACTGGAGACATACAGGAGAACCAGAACTCTCCCCGTTAAGGTAAACTGAGATCATTACGTAACATGATATAGTTAACTATTTTTAGTCATCAGCTTCCACATTTCCCATCAAACGGGTGTCTCGCTTGCTTGCTTGCTTGTGTTCGTTGGCTTGAGCTCCAACGCGAAGTCCTGTATGTCGGATGAAGACATCCTGTTGTCCAACATCAGTGTGATGTCATACAGAACCTGAGTTTTGCGTGAGTATCCGTTGTCCCATGTCTGGCTTATTGGTGTGCAGACTGGTGGTTCCTCGCCGTACAGGCAGACACTCTCCGACTTCGGAGGAAAAACGGGTGTCTCGAAATACATGATGTTCCAGCGCGCTATGGGTGGCACTGGTCATTCCGTGCAATTGTACGTATTTGATGCCACCAATCCATTTTCTTATCGGGCGACTCTTGCTCTCGTATCAGATCCTCTTTGATGTAGCGCCAGTGCTGGTAGTTGACGGTGTTGCATTCTAACGAGATGACCGACACAGTTTCATTGGTGGTAATTAGTTCATGCAGTAGACGGTACTACCTGGTTTTTGTTAGCGCCGAGTGTTGGGCGGCTCTCACCAAACCCGACACCCTACATTGTGCCAACTGCTTCGGGCGGAGGATTGGAAAAGTACAACACGCCTTACCCTAGTGCAAGGAAATGCAACCTAAAGACTAAAGGTCATGGCAGTTTAGACCAGGCCCTAAGCCTTGGTTGGCAACTGATGTAGGATGAAAGCTCAGACAGGCGGACAGTTTGAACATTATTTTGCTGATCTGGCAGCTTTTGCAGCTTGTCTTGTTCCAGACGTATTGGTGTTACCTTTCCTCTGAAGTAAACTAGGCAGGCCGATAGAGGGATCATGTTGCGTGGGCAACACATGGTCTCTAAATTCAGTCAAGGCTTTGTGTTATGGAGAGGTATAACTCCATTTACAAACCATTGTTTGTCAAGACGGCAAGGTGCCAATCAATTAATTCACGGGTATTTTCCGCGGCAACACATGCGAAACTTGGATAACAAAAGAGCTGAAAGAACACACGCACCTTCGAATACAAGTTTTATAGAAACGTATTATTCATTGGACAAATAAAGAGACAAACTATAACAAGCGAAAGACCTCATTACTGAAGAAGACTGGTTGTTTAGAAACATACTATTGAATACGATAAACTATACTGGGCATGTAAAAAACATGTATGTGTGGAAACTGGTTGTTTAGACAAATACTAGTGGATAAAATAAAATACGAGGGGGGAGTCAATAAGTAAGTCACAAATGGCTGTAGAAAAATAACTAAATATGATAACAACTTGAAACCAGTTTATTTTTATACATACATTGTTCCTTTATTTCTCAACATAATTTCCACCACCATTGATGCACTTATCCAATCGGTTTATCAGCCCTCCCAAACCGGTTGCATAGAACTGCGTGCTCTGTTTTCTAAACCATGATTTCCCTTCACATTCAACTTCGGCGTCATTCGCGAAATGTCTCCCATCAAGGTGGATTTTCAGTGGATAAAAAAGGTGCAAATCGCTAGGGGCTAAGTTGGAGCTGTAAGGTGGGTGTTCCAGAACTTTCCACCTTAGTTGGTTAATTTTCTCCTGAGTTAATCGAGCCGTATGTGGTCTGGCATTGTCGTGAAGAAGCAACACTCCTCTAGTCAGCAGTCCTGGAAATTCAATCGATCATGCATTATATGCTGTATGCTGAACCACGTGAGCACTCTATTGCAGATGCTACAGAGTCTATCGTTATTCGCCTATCACCTCTAATCATCTCCTCCACCCGCTGCACGGAAGCTTCTGTTGCATTCTCACCAGGACAACCAGATCGGATTTCATCAACAATTTTAGAGCGTTCTTGAGAAACTTTTTCACCCAGCTATGCACCGCTGTACGGGACAAACATTTGTCAGCATAAACAGGAAGCATTTCCTTATGAATGTCCTTTGCAGGCAGTCCTTTTCCCCACAAGAAACGCACAACAGCACGTTGCTCTTTGGTTGTACACTCGGTAAGTACAGTCGCCATTTTGTTTATGCGCTGCGTATGCGCATGAGACATCTAGAGCCACCTGAAGAACGTTAATATAATGTTCGATGTTGCTGTCACCTAATGACACCTGGTGAAAACACCAAATACATTTACCTGCCATCCCTCAGAACAGTGTGACTTACTTATTGACTCGCCCTCATGGACACGTAAAAAGACATGTATGAGTGGAAAAGATAGCTATGAATGGAGGTGTTCCAGGGAGACGGAGGAGAGGAAGACCACAAGGCAGATGGATTCAAGTTGTGGCAGATAACTGCTGCGTGGCAGCAACTGAGGCTGGGCAGCTGGCTTATCATATATGGAGAGACACTTGGGAGGTTTGTTATGTGATTGGGGGGGGGGGGGGGGGGGGGATTTATGTACAGGACAAGTCAGTGTGTGATAAATTGTTTCATTCCTACTGATTACGTTCATATGGGAAATGTCTCACTCCATTCATTAAATAATTCTTTAATTAATTCAATCACTCATTCATTAATGAATGAATGAATTAATTAATTAATCAATCAATCAGTCATTCATCCAATCATTCAATCAGTCTAAGCATTCGTTCATTCAATCATTCATTCATTCAATGAATGGAGTACGTGGTTCATTCCCTACATCTATCAGTTGGACTTAAACGGTGACGTCTCGTTCACAAAGCAATGGCAACCTGCTGAACGTAAAAATTGCCTAGTAAATCAACCCAGGAGTGGGATTTAATGGCAACGTCCTGCAAAGGCCATGCTACGTTTCCGAATCTATAGCTTAAGGGCGGTGAACGCGTTTCTCAATTCCCCAAAATTCCAAGTCGAGGGTTCGATATCAGCTGCAAGCGATTTGGAAGCAGACAGCCTTGCGTTGATTTGGATGATACGAGCGTCGGTTGTTTAGACAGCAAACTACTGAATGCAAAAAAATTGCCTAGTAAAATCACAATCACCCAAAACATGCAGGGTTGATTGCGACGTCATGTAAAAGGCATACGGCTAACTTTTAACATTATCACCAAAACCAATAAAAAGCTGTGACGTCCTCTGGGTGTGCTGAAGGGCTATATAGCTACTAGACTGTTGTACGTATGTGGAAAACGGATAATAAGCAGACATGCAGAGAAATATCTAATGACAGTGGACATGTGGTTTCTGAGAAAAATGCAAAGAATACCCTGGGCGAAAGGAAAACTAATGAACATGTTCTATAAGAAAGCATGAACACCTTAAAGTGATTCCATGAATTATGTGCAGACATTAAAAAAAAAAGTCTTAAAAGTCGAGAGGATCGACTTCATTGCCCCGGGTTTTATCCCATACGGCTCGGTCTCTTTCCACAGGGCGTCCAGTCGAAAACGTTGCACAAAGCACGAATTCTGTAGCTCCAGGACGACCCACAGGAGTCTCCGAGAAACAAATTCACTCTTGAACCGAAAGACTTCTTCTTCTTCTTCTTCTTCTTCTTCTTCTTCTTCTTCTTCTCTTCTTCTTCTTCTTCTTCTTCTTCTTCTTCTTCTTCTTCTTCTTCTTCTTCCTCCTCCTCCTCCTCCTCCTCCTCCTCTCTTCTTCTTCTTCTTCTTCTTCTTCTTCTTCTTCTTCTTCTTCTTCTTCTTCTTCTTCTTCTTCTTCTTCTTCTTCTTCTTCTTCTTCTTCTTCTTCTACTTCTTCTTTCGTTCGCTTGAAATATGTTTATAACTGCAATTTTGTCTCTTGTATGAATCTAACAGTCTTTCTTAGTTCACTTAGCGGTCCATAGAGTTTATCTTCCACTGTTGTCTCTCTAGGCCAGAAGGTTCGCCTGGATATGTTGTAGTTTGGTTAGTCTTGGAGTATGTGTTCTGCTGTCTGCGACGTCAAACCACATGTGCACATGGCTGATTCACCAATCTTGAATTTTGTATACATGTGATTGCGTAATCTATTGTGTCCTGTTCTGAGGCGCAGAATAATGACTTATTCTGATCTGTCCAAAACGTGGTAGTCGTCTTGAGTAGGGTTTGGTGGTCTTAACCAAAAGATGAAGCCCGGCATCGAACTCACAGCCTTAGAAATGCGAGACAGACGGCTTGACCACTTCGTCCACAGAATGTTCTATGCACCTTATGAGAAGAAATAAACTAGATAACTTGGTAACAACTGGCAAGACTTATGGGGGAAAAGCAAGGGGAAAGCAGAAAGCTAAACATCTGGATGGCTTGGCCACATGGCATAATCAAAATTACAACACAGAGCTGATCTGGTGGGCGTGTGCCATGACAAGCAGTAACCGCCCACTCGTATGGCTTATCATATGCTAGATACTATTATCTATTTAGAAAAACTTGTATCTTTTGACCCTATCAATCAGAACTAGATCTGGGCATTCGACAGAAGTTTGTCGACAATTAAGCACCAGGGATTGCAAGCACATGATGATAATATCCTGATTGCAAAATTATGGTCATTCCAGAAAGACAATTCGATTCGATTCAATTATACCAATACCCATACCCCGTTCAACCTCAGAAGAGAAGTTATATTAGGGTCCATCAGCCACAAATATAATATTAATTTGAGGATGATTGTTGTCCAAAGGTGGTAATGAGAAAGACAAGATGTTCATATTTCTCTTACACGTCAGGTTATGGAGTCAGTCTACACGATGTTCCGAGGTGTTGCAGAGAACCACATGACCAAAGACATCCTGAATCTGGCTAAAGGAGATGAAGCAGAAGGAGTGTATTTTGATGACTTCCTTGGCGACGGGGATATCACATTTGGGGGAAGACCTTTGGTATGCTATTTGTAGATAATTCTGTGTGTAGATTTGGGGGAAGACCTTTGGTATGCCATTTGTAGATAATTATGTGTATGTTTTGTGTTTTGTTTACGTTCCACCTGTTTGAACTCGGGCGTGTTTTACACAAGTGCTATTACTAGTGAGTGAACTGTACTGATTTTTTGCGATCAGGGAGACGGCTCTGTGGTTTGTTTTTGTTTATTTCTTTGTTTTCAATGACAAGTAGTCACCATCTTGCTGCTGAAATGTTGATATTTATCTCGTTTAGAACCGGGCAGAAGATCGCATTTTTACTACAACCATGGCGGCCCTTGCTTTGACGTCTGCGTGGAGCTACTTTGACACTATCTCCAGAAAATCACACTGGAAGGAAGGTACTTGTTTGTCTATCTGCAACTTTATTATGACTTCTCTGCGGAGCAAGCACGACAGAATATCCCCGATCATCAGAAGCGGCCCCATCTCACCGAATTTTGCGGCCCCTTTACCCTTCTTACGCCAGCTCCGTGGCGAAGGTGTTACGGACGGAAGTTAACACAGCTGCCGGCGAATTGGCAGCAGACCGCCTTGCGTTGGTCTTTTTATAATGAAAATGGTATGAGTACGGGTCGTTCAGAAAGCAATGGCAAACTACTGAACGTAAACTTGCCAAGAGATCACAAACAGCCCAAAAATGCTGGAGTTTACTGTTACGTCCTGTAAAGGATATGCAACTATCTTTTTAACCCCTCTTACACTCTCAGGGTGCGGGAATGAAACGCTCGCATGCATGAACTCTTTCTGTCTTTGTAAAGAGACTAATGTCTAGATATCATTGAGTAAATACATATTGATTTAGATTGTTAGCAGCCGCGGATGTAACGGTTAGTGCGCTTGCCCGTCAATACAGCGACCCGTGTTCAATACCCAGGCAGGTAGGATTACTTTCCCGACCAGTTACTGCTTTGGGCTCGAGCTAGCATCAGGTACCAGACAATGTCCAGCTTTTTCTGTGGCGGAAAATTGACAAGGAAGAGAAATGTCCACCCCATCCATATATGGTGGCCTAGGATATGTGACAGCCAACAACCCCCACCCCATCCCATATGTGGTGGCCTAGGATATGTGAAAGCCAAAAAAACAACACAACCCCCATCCCATATGTGGTGGCCTAGGATATGTGAAAGCCAAAAAACTCTGCACCCCAATTGCAGTATTTGCCGTGGAATTATCTGTGTTAGATTACAAAGAACTACTTTCAAGTTTCTCCTATCTTGGACATGTAATAACAGATGATGCCAGAAGTGAAGTAGAAATTAAAAAGAGAACATGAATGGCCAAAAATGCTTTCAACAACATGACATCAGTATTATTATCTAGAGAGATCAACAACGCATTAAAATGAGAATTGTCAAATGTTACATGTATTCAGCACTATTGTATGGCACGGATGCCTGGACATTGAAAAAGCAGCTAGAAAATCAAATAGATGCCCTGGAGATGTGGATATACAATAGAATATGTCGTATTTCATGGAAACAGAAACAAATACAGAGGTTCTAGAAAGCCTGGGATTGAAAAGAGAGTTGATGAAAGAAATAAAAAAGAGGTAAGTGAAATATTTCGGTCACGTTAAAAGACATAATACTCTTATAAAAACCATACTGGAGGGCAAGGTTGGTGACAAGCGAGCAAGAGGTAGACAACGATACAAGTGGGAAGATAACATCAAAAGATGGACGAACTTCAGTGTGACAAAATTTACAGTCATGGCGAGAGACAGACAGTGTCGGAGTTCCATTACTGCCAACATTCATTGTGGAGACGGTACCTGATTGATTGATTGATTTTCATTGCACATGAATACGCCCATAAATGTTCCATAGATCACTTTAGGAGATTCAGCACCGCACACGAAATCCATGGCACCTACGAAGGTACCCAATATGTGTATACGAAAAAAAAAACACATCCTATAAATATTATTTTGGAAGTTAAAATTGCCTGTCTTTTCCACAACGTTGCAATCAACCCCGCTATTTATTGGCTGTTTGAGATTTACTAGGCAATTTATTTCACTAGTTTGTCATTGCTTTTTGAAATTCCGACTCCTAATACAATTGAAAAGAGCGATGGACGGTCTTCTTCCAAATCGCCCGTGGCTGATCTCCTGGGTAGTCTTTAGAATGATAAATTTATGCCTGGTTAGAGGCATATTCTGACTGCTTATCTCAGTTTCCAATGGACGAGGAACCTCCAAACAAGCAAGGAAATACGCAAGCAAGCAAGCAAGCAAGCAAGCAAGCAAGCAAACAAACAAACAATTTTTTTTAAAGTGTTCAGAATTGGGCAATGCAGGTTCTAAGCAAACAAACAAACAAACAAACAAACAAACAAACAAACAAACAAACAAACTATTTTTTAAAGTGTTAAGAATTGGCAGTGTAGGTTCGTTTAACATTCTGCCCTTCTATCACTCTATATTTCAGACATTATTTCATCTATACAGGCAGCAGTCTTACGCATGCATGCGTGCGCGTGTTGATATTCTTGTCGGGACTACTGTCTGTTCCAAGTTACACGTGGGGCAGTGAGAAGATTTTTGTGTGATGTTCACTGACACAGGAACGGAGCATCTTGGGATGACCCGTTGCCGTGATATTGACACTGTGAAATGGCATCTTATGTTGATCTTCTGTTCTACTCCAATGTTTTCTCTACCTCTGTGATATTGTCCCTACAATTTCCACAGGAACACCCACGGTTGTCATTGAAACAGCGGCAGGCTGTACCAAGTGGCTGAGACAACATTCTCTAAGCGGGGAGTTTAAGCCCTGGAATGCTTTCTTCTCCGGATCCGTGAAGAGTGTTAATGTGAGAATATCCACAATATAGTTCGTGGTCGTAGCTTCAGATGTGTTTATTATTAGAGATTGTCTGTGATGAATACACAAGCAGACACACGCACGCACGCACGCGTGCGCGCGCACACACACACGAGCGCATACACACACGAATACACGTACACACATGCACACAAGCATACACACACGAACACATACATACACGCATTCACGCACACACGCATACATGCATACACACATATACGCGTTCACATACACGCACTAGCGCCACTTTTCAAACACCACGCAGCAACATAACCAAGTTAGTCAATTGTTTATATATATATATATATATATATATATATATATATATATATATATATATATATATATATATATATATATATATATATATATATATAAGGGCTGCGACCGATTAATTTAAATTTAATAGTTAACTTTTGAAAAATTAACGATTAATTAATCGTTAATTTCGATTGAAGCAAAACAATTATAGTCATATAACTCACATTATAGTTGTATATGTCAAACATCGAAATAACACTGGATTGTCTTGTTAATATGCCATCTAATAGCCAACTATGCAAACGGACGAGTATGTTGACAGTATTTGCTTCAAGTGACGAGCGCGTCTTATTAACAATTTAACCAGCAGAGCTGAACAATAGTTCACATGGAACTGAGGTAGCCGGTATGCACAGAATGGTCTTGGCAAGGAATACCAATTTTGGATATAGACATTCATTAATTTTCCACCATTGTAAAGGGTCAACCGATTCAGCAGCTTTGTTATTCATTTCAGACTCAATTAGCTTAATACTCTCTTCATTTGGTTCACATATAGTTTCATTGTCAATGTCAGTATCATTCGTTGCAGCAGTCTCTATCTGGTCATCATGAACGTTAACTGCTATTTGTTGTTCAATACGTGACCAAGTTCGTTCTTTTGCATCTTTTGACAAACATTTCAGGTATTTGTAGCGTGGATCAAGTGCTGTTGCAATCTGTAGTATTTAAATATTTGTCATATTAGTTACACGTTCACTGAAGTCATTAATAGATGCTGCCTTAAATTTAGCTATGTAGCCCGAATCATCAACGTGTACAGTCATATGCTTTGTCAACGATGGTAGCAGTGGAAATATACAACTACATGAAACAAAATCTTGACCGCCAAACAGGACCGTGGTCTGACAGAATAAGTCCCAAACTTTGACATATTTCGAAATCTTCTCCCAATCTAAACCTGACAGTTTTGGACCTTTGTATTGCTTCTTTTCATCTGACATGTAGACAGTTAATGCTTCTCTGACCTGTAGAAGGCTCTGTAGCATAATAAACATACTGTTTCATCTTGTTGGTAAATCTTGCTGCAGCTTACACAATGGTGACTCAGTACAGTTGTGCAACTCGGTTGTGTTTGCAGCACTATGTTTAAAATGTCCGACAATTTTTCGACATCAGGTTCATTTGTATAAGTGATGGGAGAAAAGTTTTCGATTAATCCTTACAAAAAAAATTAATCGTTAAAAAATTAACGATTAATCGATTAATTAATCGTTAACTTCCGCAACTCTAACACACACACACACACGCACGCACGCACACACACACGCACGCACGCTCGCACGCACGCACACACACACACACACACACACACACACATATATATATATATATATATATATATATATATATATATATATATATATATATATATATATATATATATAAACAAATGACTAACTTGGTTATGTTGCTGCGTGAAACTTTGGAAACTGTACAACAGATGCTGTTTATGAAGAATGCTGGTGGTAGTTTTGAATAATGTTGGTGGTGTTTTTGAAGAATGTTGGTGGATTTTATGAAGACTGTTGGCGGTGTTTATGAAGAATGTTGTGGTGTTTATTAAAAATATTGATGGCGTTTATGAAGAATATTGGTGGTGGTTATGAAGAATGTTGTGGTGTTTATTAAAAATATTGATGGCGTTTATGAAGAATATTGGTGGTGTTTATGAAGAATGTTGTGGTGTTTATGAAGAATATTGGTGATGTTTATGAAGAATGTTCTTAGTGTTTATATAGAGTGTTGGTGGTGTTTATGAAGAAGCTGAGAATGGTGAAGACAGGTATGCTTCGTGCAAAGTGGCATGCTTAACTTAACAAAATCAAAGTTAGGGAGTTTCCGTTGGATCATTCCCACAGGACATGTTGGTGGGTTGGGAAATGATCAGGCGGACAGATTGGCTGGATATGCCCCTCTGGGTGTCGTATTGTTACACGGTAAGGCAGGTATAGTCAGTGTCCTTTAGGATCAAGTGTATAGTGTGAAAGAACAGATACACCATCACTGTCTGGAGAGAATGGTGAAGCAGGGAGTGACTTGAGGATCTGGCCGACACTCAGTACGCCGAGTACAGGCCAGACGGACATATACCCATAAACTATTACTATTGAGACTCTTTGCTGGTTGTTGAAGGTGAGGACGGAACGAGTTTGAGAATGTCCTGAATGTTGGGGCGTCAGTTTTTAACTCAACTCAACTCAACTCAGTTTCCAGGTATGAACAATTTGATGACAGATATGGTGTTTGTGACGAATGTAATAAGACAATAATTATAGCTGTTCTCATTGTTAATCTAATTTCAGACATTACCATTCTGGTATCCCGGCAACAGATTAGAATATCTGAATGGTACAATCATCTCTGATTGGTCAGATATTCCAAACTCCACCTTCATCTATGCAGTTCAAGGTTATATACCAGGAAGACAATACAATGCCATGCTAAGAGAAAAACATTTTGGCTACCTCACGCCAATGGACTTTCATGGGTACAACAATGACTCAGCATTTTTTCCGCTGTGGTCTTCGGAAACTTATACACACTCTACTACGTTGCTGGCTGTGTCTAAGATTGATCAAACTATATTGTAGTTACAGCAATACATCAACAAAAAGTGCCTTTATGACTTCCTCTCCACATCTTGCATCTCCATTTAAAAAAATGTATTAAAACCTATGCTGATATTTTTTCATGTCTTGATGACAACAAATTTCTCTCCAACTGTTTTCTCATGTAAGCATCACGAATTACATACCGCTGTAACGGCGGCGGCATTCTGGTGGCTGGAGAATAAGTACAACCCAACTTACGCAGAGTATTCTACGTAAAATAAAATGCTCTTATATTCTGCGACAAGAGTAGTGCATAGCAATATTGGATTTTGTGCCCATGCATGGTATGCGTCTGTGACGAGGAAATAAACTTGTAGCGCGGCTCCTCTATAAGAGAGAATGTTTTGGGTCTAATTATTCGTGTTAAATCTTCTTAAGATCATATCGTCTATATAGACAATAAGGGAAACTGGTCTTTCTGGCACCACAAGACACTCAGTTGTCCTCATTCTCATGTGCGTTATGGTTGCATTGTCCTATCTGCTCCGATTTCCCAGCATCACTTTTCCAATTGCGTTTTTAGCCCCATGTTACTTCTGTATTTGTCAGTCATCCGTCGAAGTCCTCCCCGGATTTGTACGTCTACACCCTCCTCACATTCACATTTGTCCTCCCCACTGTCCGTCCCGTCTACGCCCTCGCCGCATTTGTCGTCTACGTCATCTTTGTCCGTGCCGTTTTACGCACTTCCCCACATTTATCCTCCCCCACCTTACGCACATCCATTTGTCCATCCGGCCTTTCGCACTTCCCCGCATTTGTCCGACCCGCCTTGCCATGTGTCGCAGGACAAATAATGCGATAATTGGGAAGTAGGAAAATACAGCACACATTGAACGCACAATAACTGACTGGGTGATGGAAAAAGCGTCACAAAGAGACAGACGCGGAACAGCGATGAAGAAAAGAAGACACTGTTATGATAAGGACAAGATCGGGTGAAGCGAAGGAAGAGAATGTCTATAATCCAGAGAACTTAAGGAGAGAAAGAAGGAGAAGAGACGGATTGTAATATGAATATGATTCAGCACTGAGTATAGACAGACGTAGGAAACACCCTAAGATACGAAGTCAACATTGTCAGTTGGAGAATCAGAAAAGGTCATACAAGAAGGGACACCCAAGACAGATGTGAGTAATCACGTCTGAAGGTTTTATGAGATGTAATAGTAGGTAAGAATATTGTTACGAATTGTCAACACTGTTAATGATTGCAAGATGAAAAGCGACATGTCTGTATTAATTGTAGGCTTGGTGAGTAAGGGAGTGTGAGTAGGGATGACAGACTGTGTGATGGCACTATTATGCCTGCAGGTCATCTGTTTCACGAGATGCTGCCAGAAATAAACCATCAGCTAAAGATTAAGACATTCTGTCTGTGTTATCAGTTATCAGTTATCAGTTGGGGTATCTTCGTTGCACTCCGGTCATGTCCATAGGTGCTCAGATCCTTCCCCCAGCATATTCATCAGCGTCCGGTGGCTAATAGTGCCAGTTCTGTGTTGGTTGACGAGGCGCTTTGTTTTCCCGATGTACCTCTCGCGTCTGGCTGTGCCGATTCTTACTCCCAGGTCTTTCATCCTGGACAGCGATGTGGAATCACTGATGTCAAAGTCCTCTGTTCTCGCCATATCTTTAAGGACCTTAATAACATCGGCACGATCCATGGGCTGGCCATCCACAGGGGGTGCAGAGCCAGCCAGTTTGTCAGCTCGTTCATTTCCCTCGACTCCCGCATGTCCCGGGACGAAGATGAAGGTGACTTTACGGACAACAGACTTCCGCAGCGATTCAGTCCACTGTCTACGTACAGATCCAGCTTCGACCTTCTGAATCATGCTCATTGAATCACTTAGTACACACACGTTGGTATAATGCTGTGATTCCAGCCATATGAAAGCCTGTGTAACTGCCATCACCTCCATCGTCATGCTGCTCGTGGTCATAGAGTGGGCACCACTGGATTCTTGAACGGTTCGGCCCGCCGAACGGGCTGTAAATGCCCACGCACTTCTCTGCTGCTTTACAACAGATCCATCTGTATAGATGAGCACTTCGGGGCTATCTGAGTGTTCATAGATGAGCGCGTTAACCTCTGCATTGACAGCGGCAGGGTTCTGCTCTCTGCACCGTCTGTCGAGTGTGATAATGCAGGAGAAAGTGCACTTAAAAGCTGGAGGCACCGGCACCCATTCCTTGCCGGGGTTGATACTGGTAAGACTGCAGACCTGTCTGACGACATCTTCCGCCCGACCCATCCATGATTTGCCCCTCTTTAGCCTGTCACCCTTTTCTCTGAATATAGCGTCATGCAGAGGGTGCTGCTCATCTGCACTTATTTTTAAGTATGCACGAGCTCTCCAGATCTTGATCCTGTGTTCCAGTGTCGGGAAGTCAAGGAGGTATCTCATTGCTACACAGCTGGTGTCTCTCGTGCAGCCCAAAATGATGCGCATGGCTTCGTTTTGTACCTTTTCAAGTCTTCCAATCTGTGTAGGGCTGACAGTGAGGATGGCCAGGGCATACTCGATGCGTGAAAGCACAAGTCCTTGGAACAGAAGTATTAGCAGTCTTTGCTCGATATTGGCAGTCGCCATGACTCTCATTGCTGACAAACCTTTTCGAGCCTTCGTTATGACATAATCGACATGATCTCTGAAGGACAGGCTACGATCAAGCCTCACGCCAAGATATGTCATTGACTGGGTTCTACTCAAACTGCTCGCATCCATTCTTACTGCCGGCAGGTCTGTTTTCACAATATGGTTGTTTAGTGAGAACCATGTAACCGTTGCCTTTGCAGGGTTGACAAGGGCTTCGGCATCAGCACACCATGAGGAAATTCGATCTAGTTCGCCCTGCATATCATTGGCAACCGCTTGTCTATCTCGACCCTGTCGATACACGAGGATGTCGTCAACGAATGACAGAGTCCTACCCCTCCCGTCCAACTGTTGTTCAGTGATCGGCACCGTATACACGTTGAATAGTACTGGTGACAGTGGTGAACCCTGCGGCAATCCTGGACATATCGTTATCGGCTCAGAGGACCAACTCCCGCATCTTAGCACCACCTTCTTTTGGAGCAGAACTGCAGCTATCCATCGTACAAGGTGCGGGTGCACTTTCAGTCTGAGGAGGGTTTGCATCAAGTGCTCGAAAGATACTCTGTTATATGCGTCCTCTAAGTCTATGGCGGCCGCACATGTCTCTTCTCTGACCTGAAATCCTTCGTAAACATCTTGAGCAAAGACCGCCACATTCAGCCATGACTCTTTGTTGCGTCTGTATCCTCCAAGTGTGGGTGGGAAGCAGCCGAGCTGTTCCAAGCCACAAGCAAGTCTGTGTGCTACAATTTTCTCCAGTAGCTTGCCAACAGTATTCTGCATCGTAATGATTCTGTAGCCGCTTATCTTGGAATGGTCTTTGTTCGGTTTTGGCAGCGGCAGCAAGTAGCTGTGTAGCCATTCTTCTTGGACCTGACCCCTCTGGATACTGGTGTTGAATTATCTGGCCAGTTCTTCCATGTCATCAGCTGATATCACCAGTAGGTCACCATATCGGATGCCGTCTGGGCCTAGGGCGGTGTTAGGTGATTTCTTGAGCATCGCACGCAATATCTCAGCTGTGATTGTCCATTATTCGTCTGTCCCGACCCCCTCGCACAACTGAGAGAGTGTCGTTGTAGTCCTTTGTCTGGCGGGCTCGTCTTTCTGGTCAGTCTGTTCTATGTAGCGTGCAAGAAGGGCCTTACCTTTATCCGCATCCGACTTTTTCCATGCCAGGTCTGTGCCTTGAAAGTCTGGAGTACCCCTACGTTGTGCAGCACCGTTCATGCTCTTGTGGAGGCGCCAGAATGTCGTAAGAGATCGCTCGGAGCACACCTTCCTGCAGAACTCGTCCCATTTCTCGGCCTTGGCATGTTTGGCGCAGGATTTGAATAAAGTCGTCGTCCTATCGACCTCAGTCTTCAGGTTCGCCAACTCAACCTGTGTCATGTTAGCCTTTCTGGCCTTTGCCAGTCTTTGACAGCCTGCCTCTTTCCCAGCCATGCCTTCTCGACCTCTCCATTCCACCATGGTGACTGCAACCATCTTTCTTGTCTCCTGCGGGAGGAAGTTAGTTTTCTTCTTCTGATCTTGCTTATGGCGTCTTGACCAGTGTTGTCGTACGGGAAGGCATTTGTCTGTGTTATATATATCACAATTGAACAATTACGTTACAGAGTTCCAGTTCGTATGTTTGAGAAGGATGCTAGACAATTAAAGCCAAACTTGCCAAGGAGGAATAAAGATATAGAAGAATAGTATAGTTACTCCGTGGCAACCATGGGAGCACGTTCCGGTAGAGACTAGACCCAGTGGATAAGATGAATGCCCGTTACGGCAGAGACTAAGCCCGAAAGATAAATAGTGAAGCTTGTGACATTGTACGATAATTACAGTCGTTCCATAGGAAAACTTACTCAGAGCCACAAGAAATATGATATGTACATCACGCTGAATAAAAATATTTCCCATCTTTGGAAGATTTTTATGGACCTCATTGGACTACATTGTTTTGGATGAATAATTATACAACATTTTAATGTGTACATTATGTTCGTAATAGACACACACAGAAGTCATTTTTAATTCTGAGTCCACGAGACATTTGATAGGCAGGCATTAATACGTGGATGTAGCCTACAGTCGCCAATACACAACGTCAATTTACGGCAACCATTGTAACGCTATAACGAACACTATAGGGTGTCAGACATTTTGCATTCCAGAAGGCAGATTACAGCGGTGATCAGCAGTTTCGGGATCTACTAGCTGACGTCTACGGACGAGTGAACCTGACAGCAGCCAATACTTGAAGAGGCGTATCTTGACAGGAAGAACGACATCAAGGTGACAAAGGACAGTATCTGAAGGAGCAAGTACGAGCATCTGGAGATCACTACGTACAAGACCAGGACCAGCTACATAAGGTGGTAATCCTTTTAGATTGTCGGTGTAACTTGATCTGTATCACGCATATTTGTTATATTATTGTATAGATATTGATGATAATATTGTTATAACTTATAACACAGCGAGTTAATTTAGTGTACATTAAATATGTCTACATTAGGTGAGTTTATTGCCTTAGGAGAAAAGTGCGGCTTAACTGGACCCGAACTAATAGCTTGGGCTGAGGCCAAGTTGTCCGATTTTCAAATACAAAAGAGGGATGATAGAGTAGCAGCTAGGGAGGCCAGAGAAGCACAAGAAGCAAACTCCGCGTATATAAACGGTGGAAGACTCAACGTTGAACGTGCAATTGTCAATGGATTAGCAGTCAGAATGGTGAGGGACACGGGGACCCCGATTATTGGACTGGACAGAAAACTGGTGAAAGAGGAGGATTACACCAATGAGAAAGTGATATGTAGAACATTTGGTGGATCACTAGAACAATTTGATGTGGCATGGACAGACATCAATTGCCCATACTATCAAGGACGTGTAACAGCCGCAGTACTACCACAACCAACGACGGAATTAATTGTGGGAAACATTCCTGGAGTAAAAGAGTGTACCGCCCAAGAAATAGAACAATGGGAAAAGGATAATATGAAAAGACATGAAGGAAATTACACAGAATTAATTTTCCCGACGGAAGACAAAAAGATACCTGTCGCAAGTGATGATTCAGAAATAGAACCCAACATGTATGAAATAAAAGAAAACTACACGGGAAACCAAAAGCAAACTAGTCAAGCATTGGACACGGAATTGACATATAGTAGTAAAGACAGTACACAAAAGACATCCCATAACAATATACAAGAGTTAACACAGTCAGAAATTACTTGGGATTCATTACCAATAAGATCGAATTTAACTCAAGCAGAACGTAAGAAAGTTGAATTTGGTATTAAAAATTTTAGACGTATTAGTCCTTCATTTAGTGACAGCACAGCAATGATTAAACAATTCTTTACACCATATTTAGATAATAGTAAGGTAGATCATATACACGGATGTGCAGCTATAAGATATGAGTCGAGCTCAGACGACGAGGTGTCATACAGAAAGAATAACATGCAACAACTGTCAAAAAAAAAAACAACTGTCATTTACTGCCAATATGGTACCTTGCGGTGTATGGCAGAGGGGTCTTTGAGCCACAACGTCGGTTAAAAAGGACAGCCAAACCACGACAAACAGATATGGCAGATTATACAAAATCAAACTGGCATGAAGAAACTCCACCAAAGATGTCACAAACCCATTATACCAACACAGACACTTTACTAACAGAATGGAAACAACAAAGTGTTCCTGAAACTCAAATTGACAAAAGAATACGGGATGTGAAAATAAGGAATTGGAATCGGTATTGGAAATATCTAGGTTTGTCCGATGAAGAACGGAAGGAAAGAACACGTCAAATAGATGACTATAAATCAGTAACACCATATGTCACGCAGGAAGATGAGAATCACTGCCCAGTTCTACACATTAAAGAAACATAGATCAAATAGATTAAAACAAGTCAAGACAGATACATACATTAGATTCACATGCAGTACACACAGCGACAGATGAGCATTGTAGTTTTGAACACTGAATTCTGTCTTTATAAATCTGTCGAAATTCTTCTGTCTATAAATTTCACTTATATTCTAATTAAACGACACAATACATATACAGCTAGTTACATATACGATTTATGAAGTACAATTCGTTACAAGCACGTAATACGTCAAACACATAAAACATATCAGTCAACCACATACACCACAGTACGTCAATAATATATACATACAATACAACAATTTACATGGTCGAACAGCTTGTACACATCATCCACAATATAGCAACTCATAAAGGGTGTTTGAACAAATTTGATACTCTGAACAAACGGTTAGGACATTTCGGAAAACAACTGATAGTAATTGATGGTAGCAATTGTTAATAACTATATTATAACTATGTCATAATTGATTTGTCCAGATACATACATATTCAAGTTATTATTGTTACAGACAGTTAGAATACGGTAGTATCTGTATGGAGAGAATGGTTGTAACTACGTATATTATCAAAATAAGATCTGAAGCATGTCGAGCCGACGAAATGTAATCCAACGTTGCAAGTTATCTGCGAGCGAAATTGTCATATTCCAGATAAGTTAGATTAATTATTAAGATATATTAATGATATTTTATTGCTGTTGAAAATGAAATTCATGAAAATTGAAAAAAAAAAATAAATTCAGGGCTATGAAAAAAAAAATGAATTCCTGAAAAAATAAAAAAAATAAATTCAGGACAATGAAAAAAAAAATAACTGAATTATTGAAAATTTTTTTTTTTTTTTAAATGACAAAACAAAAGGAAAGAACACGATTTGTCATTATTTCGTTTAATGCATATTTCAGTATCACATGATGTATTATTGTTGTTTTGTCATGACAATACATATATATTATGTACACTTTGACACAAACTCCACAGGTTTAGTAAACCAAATAGGTAGGGCACATGATGTAAAGGTTACTACTGATTTAATTTTAAGAGGAAATTGGATTAATTTTGATTATTCGGTGATTTCATTTCAATTGTATTATTGCATGGGTTATTATGCATAACTGTAAGATGCATTTATTTTCATGAACAGGATGAATGGGAATGAAAGGAATATTAGCTATCTAGGTAATTAATTTAATAATGCTATTATTATGTGATAGAGTAGGATTAAATATTGCAGGTGAATATTAGACAGCTATACTCATAAGTCACAGAGGTCAACGAAGAATTTACAGTAACAACATTAAAAAGTGCCGACAAAAATATACACATATGAAAACTCCACATGAAGAGTTACACGAAACAGTCGAAGTCGAAGCACAGAAGTTACGTCAATTGTAGTCAGGTCATACGCACATTGGAGTATGGGAAGGTCGACTATGAAGATGCACATGGAAGGCAAGAGCGATTCACTTAACAATGATGTCAGTGGAGGCTGGATGTAATGAACACACACATTTAAGGAGCCACTAAGGATGTCCGGGGAGACATTGGGACTTAGTGATGCTGGACTTCAATTCTCTGAGATAAAAAGGAGTTTGGGAGCCACACATTGTCTACGGGGATAGATGTGAGATGTGATTTTTTTTGGTGATGATGTTCATAACAATTCAACTATTCACAATAGAATAGGTTATAAGGATAAGGGATACGCTTTATTGCAGAGTCACGGACAGTTATGTGCGACCTTTAGTGAACAATGTAGACGGATATGTGCGACCTTTAGGAGACAATGTAGACGGATATGTGCGACCATGGACCAATACGACAGGTATGGTCGACTACTGCGACTCATGTCACAGACTGGAGGACTGAGTTTATAGGTAAAATGTCTACGACATTTTAAATTGACGAGGGGGCATATGTGCCATGTGTCGCAGGACAAATAATGCGATAATCGGGAAGTAGAAAAATACAGCACACATTGAACGCACAATAACTGACTGGGTGATGGAAAAAGCGTCACAAAGAGACAGACGCGGAACAGCGATGAAGAAAAGAAGACACTGTTATGATCAGGACAAGATCGGGTGAAGCGAAGGAAAAGAATGTCTATAATCCAGAGAACTTAAGGAGAGGAAGAAGGAGAAGAGACGGATTGTAATATGAATATGATTCAGCACTGAGTATAGACAGACGTAGGAAACACCCTAAGATACGAAGTCAACATTGTCAGTTGGAGAATCAGAAAAGGTCATACAAGAAGGGATACCCAAGACAGATGTGAGTAATCACGTCTGAAGGTTTCTTCTTCTTCTTCTTCGTTCATCCGGAGTTTTTTTTTCCGGATGTGATTGCGTTGTGCCTGTTTACAGCAGAGCTGCGTTCTTGCGCCGTTAGGCCGACACATCCGACTTCTGCGGGCATTTGTTGACCGGGTTAACCTTCCCGGGGGTTTCTTAGGACGTTTGACTCTCACTGTTGTGGTGTTATCTCCCATCCTAGCTGGCCCATATAGAACAGCCAAAGACATCCTGGTCAGCCCTCAAGGGAAGGCAGGGGCAGACCATGGGCATTCCCCGCCATCCAAGGAGGCTTCCATAATTGCAGAGCCAACACACAGCGCTCTGGTACTGGGCTCACCCAAGGAATCGTCACGTCCTGCACATGGCTGCTTAGCCTCACTTCCGTATATTGGGCCTTCCGTTCACCATAGGCTGTTCTTCCGGAAACCAGAAGAATGCAGTGTGCAGATGACATCCACACAGTGAGCTTTCGATTCGGACTTTCCGCACAATGGATTTGCTATCCGAGCAATATTCCATTTCGTGCCACTAGGACACTTTCCACCTTTTTTGAAAGCCCACACAGTGAGCTTTTGATTCGGACTTTCCACATAATGGATTTGCTATCCAAGCAATATTCCATTTCGTGCCACTAGGACACTTTTTCCACCTTTTTTGAAAGCCCACACAGTGAGCTTTTGATTCGGACTTTCCACGTAATGGATCTCCTATCCAGCAATATTCCATTTCATGCCTCTGGGAGGCTTTTGTAACCGACATACCTGTGGTATGAAGTGTGGCAGTCTGAATACTTCTTCATACACCTTTAAATGTCAACCTGTATGTAGTTAAAGCAAGCTACGGTCAACTTGAGCTTGTTGAAATCTCCATAGAGCTTGTCCTCAAATGAAGCAGGTGTGGGCCAAAATATCTTTCTCTGTTCTGCATATATTGGGCAATCCTGAAGCAAATGTTTTGCTGTCATTTTTCCAGTTCGACAATTACATTCATCGGTATCTCCTATCTTTAGTTTATTGAACAAGTGGTATTTCAGCCTGTTATGTCCTGTGCGGAGTCTGAAGATTGCTACTTGTTCTCTTCTGTCGAGTTTGTAATATGCATCATCCTTCTGGTGGCCTGGATGCTCTGATTCCCATTTGGTTCTATAGGTGCTTTTTATCAACCTCTTTGCCTCATTATAGGTTATGTCTATGTCAGGCTGTGGTAGTCGTCCGCCCTCTTTTGCCAGTCTGTCAGCCTCTTCATTTCCAGGTATACTGCAATGTGATGGGATCCACTGTATTACAACTTTTTTGGATTTCTGGCATAGACCATGGAGTGCTGCTCTTAGGTCAGCTATTTCTGTGCTGTTATTGCTCTTCAGTATTGAGACCGCTGACTTTGCATCTGTGAAGATAGCTATTTGCTTCTCTTTATTTTCCTCCATCAAGAGCATTTCTGCTGCAGTTTTCAGAGCCTCTACCTCCGCTTTGAAGTTACTTGAAAACTTTCCAGTTGCCACTGAATGTGTTTTTTTCACTCCATTTTTTAAATTTAGGAGAATTCCTCCTCCTCCATTCTCTATTGAATTTTTGGCTGATCCATCTGTATATGCATGGGTCCAATTGCTGCTTGGGTAATGTTCTTTTATGTAGTTTAGGGTTATTTCTCTTCTTTCGGTTTCATGCTGAGTGTTCTTTTTCTCAATACCAGGAATGTTTTCTATCATCTCAGGCAGTTGCTGCTGTCTCCAAGCTGGGAACTTGTCTGCATTGTAAATAGGTTTGACTGTTGATATGTTAAGTATGGGATCTGCCCTAATCTTTCGTTTTGCAGTTTCTACAAAGTTGCTACGCTTCAGTCGTCCCTTTCCAAAACCACTAAACCTTTTATACATAGGGTGGTCTGTCAATCTTCTAAATTTTTCTGCTTGTTGCTGGGCTCTGCTATCTCTTCTATCCTGCATTGGTTGTAAACAAGTGATCTTTTCAAGTTCATTAATAGGCGTTGTCTTCAGGCTTCCAGTTATGATTCGCATTCCTTGATTTTGGACTCTACTTATTTTGTTAAAGTTTGACTTAGCTGCTGTTGCCCAAGCTGCAATGCCATATTCCAGTACTGGCCTCACCCGTCCAGTATATAACTTCTTGAGAACTTTCTCATCTGCTCCCCACGTTGTACCAGCAAGCTTTTTCATGATTGCCATTCTTTGCCTTGCTCTTGTTCGATTTTTCTCAACCTGTGTTTTCCATGTCAGGCGACGATCAAAGGTGACTCCGAGATAGTTTGGATTTTCTTCATGGCGCAATATTTTTCCATTCAA
This sequence comes from Cepaea nemoralis, assembly GCA_014155875.1. NCBI lineage: Eukaryota > Metazoa > Mollusca > Gastropoda > Stylommatophora > Helicidae > Cepaea > Cepaea nemoralis. The sequence goes on along the minus strand of JACEFZ010004875.1, from coordinate 208,926 downwards.
TACCAGCTTAGGTTGTTGAGTTTTATTTGAGAGGGAGAACACTGTGCATGTTGTTTTCTCCTCACTTATCTTCACTAGCCATGATTTTGACCAGTCCTCTAGTGCTAATAAGGCTTGCTGTATTCTGCTGTTAGCTGTACTAATATATTCTTCAGATGTCCATATGGCTAGGTCATCTGCAAAGGATGATGTGTGTACTCTGGCTGGAAAATTTTCTGTGATGTCGTTTATATATGCTAGGAATAATGTTGGTGAAAGAACTCCTCCTTGGGGGACACCTTGCTCCAACAGCATCATTTTGCTGGTTTGTCCTTGTACTTTTGTCCTGGCAGTTCTGTTCTCAAGGTAGTGGCTGATCCATTTGTACATTTTCCCACAAACATGCATTTTTTGCAGTTTTACTTTCAGTCCTTCCTTCCATACTTTATCAAATGCTTTTTCTAAATCTATCCAGACCGCTAGTGTGTGCTTTTTCTCTTGGAAGGCATCCTCTATTTCCTGAGCTATATAGGTTATTTGATCTTCAGTGGATCTGTACTTTCTGAATCCTGCTTGGTGTGGTGTTAAGAGTTTGTTTTCTTCCAGATGCCATGTTAGCCTGCCATTGATAATGCGTTCCATTAATTTTCCTACACAGCTAAGTAGACTGATAGGTCGATAGCCATTTGGTTCTTCCAGGTCTTTTCCTTTCTTTGGGATTGGTATTAGTATAGCTTCCTTCCATGCCTGTGGGACTATTCCCCTCTTCCAGCTGTAATTTAGGACTGCTAGTAGTTTCTTTTTTGCCTTAGTGCCTAGTCCTATTAGCATTTCATTTGTGATTCCATCCTTTCCTGGTGATTTCTTCTTTTTTAGGGTATTCATTGCCTGTTCCATTTCTTCCATTGTTAGATTTGCCATCATATATTCTGCTGCTGTCTCTGTATTTGTATGATGTATCTGTTTGTCTTTGATTGCTTTCTTCTGTTCGGTTGTAATATCAATGTGGTTTGCATTTGCATAGTGTTCCATTAGTGCATTTGCAGCCTTTTTTCCTGTAAGCAAGGCATTTCCTTGTTTAATTGTTATTTGTTTGTTGCTAGGTCCTTCATTGTTCATGGCTTTCACTAGTTTCCATAGTTTGTTTCCATCCCTGTCAAAATTCAGGTTTTCTGTTTTTTCCCTCCAACAATCTCTTGTTGTTTGATTTACTGTTCTTTTATATTTTGCTGAGATGGCTTTGAGAGAGATGTTCGCTTCAATTGTTTGTTCTCTCTCTGCTGTCTTCCTGGCATCTTCAACTTTGTCCTCCAAACTTTGTAGTTCTTCAGTCCAGTATGGTTTGTAATTTTTCCTCGCTCCTCTTGGAATGGACTCAGTGGCTGCCTGTATTATCGCTCTGTTTAGACTTTCCACCATTTGCTTTATGTTGCCATATCGTGTATTTATGTTTTCACAATATTTGTCTGTTAGTATGGCAAATCTGTCCCAATCTGCTCGTTTGTAATTCCAGCGGGGCAAGGGCTTTTGCTCCTGTGGAACATACTCCATATTCATTACAAGCTTGATTGGTCTGTGGTCACTACCTGCTAATTGGTCCAGCACATGGCGATCGATTTTGTGGAGGATGTCTCCTGTGCAGAAAGCTAAGTCTGGAGTAGAAGTGGTAAGCCATCTTCTGGAGTAGAAGCTCGGTGTGTCATCCGCTTTGTTGAGTAGATGGAGATTTGAGTCTATTTCCCAGTCCTCCAATTCATCTCCTCTTTTGTCAGTATCTGGGTATCCCCATCTTTCTGAACGGCTATTAAAGTCTCCGACAATAATGCAGTTTGTGTCAGTTATTTTCATGTTTGAGAGTGTAAGGTCCTTATCTGCTGGGCTATACAGATTGTAGATTCTTATTTTCACGTCCTTTATCATTATATCAACACCTATAATTTCCGTTTGGTTGTCAGGGATCACAGATACTTTGCTGCAAGGTATTGTATTTCGTGTAAGTATTAGAACTCCTCCTTTGTGTCCTTCGCGGTCGAAACGTGTGGCCTGATATCCTCTGACTGAGAATTTGTGATTGGCGTTGAGGTGTGTCTCTTGAATGCATGCCACATCTATTCTATCTTTATGAAGACGCTGTGTTAGGGAGTCTTTCTTCTTGTAAACTCCTTCGGCATTCCACTGTAGTATGTTGAGTGTCCGGGGTATTTGGTCAATAGCTCTTAACCTACTCCTCTGTGCCTTGACTCCACAGCACAGGGGAAGGTGACCACCAGTAGTCATGGGTGGACCCCCTCGAGGCAGGGGGCCCGGCACTATCGCCGCCTGATGGGACTTCACGGGATTAGCACCATAACGATTAATTTTGATTTGTGACATCATGAATTAAGTTACGCTGCACTGCTTTGTCAAGCCTGTGGCTCAGTACATCCGATTTCGACAAGCATTTATTCGGGATGCTTTCCCTAGCCTTTGACTGTCCCCAGTCTACCTACAAGGCAGCAGGTTTTACGTTGCACTGCTTTGTCAAGCCTGTGGCTCAGTACATCCGATTTCGACAAGCATTTATTCGGGATGCTTTCCCTAGCCTTTGACTGTCCCCATCTACCTACAAGGCAGCAGGTATTACGTTGCACTGCTTTGTCAAGCCTGTGGCTCAGTACATCCGATTTCGACAAGCATTTATTTGGGATGCTTTCCCTAGCCTTTGACTGTCCCCAGTCTACCTACAAGGCAGCAGGTTTGTGTGTCTCTTCGTCTGGTCCCTCTCCCTTGACCTGTCCGACATGGGTGGCCCTACCAGTAGCTGTGCTACCGTCGGCATAGCTCTTGGTGTCATTGGGACGCACAAGCCCCTCTACCTCGTTACGGTGGACACACAGCAGAGGGGGTCTGAAGGTTTTATGAGATGTAATAGTAGGTAAGAATATTGTTACGAATTGTCAACACTGTTAATGATTGCAAGATGACAAGCGACATGTCTGTATTAATTGTAGGCTTGGTGAGTAAGGGAGTGTGAGTAGGGATGACAGACTGTGTGATGGCACTATTATGCCTGCAGGTCATCTGTTTCACGAGATGCTGCCAGAAATAAACCATCAGCTAAAGATTAAGACATTCTGTCAGTGTTATATATATATATCACAATTGAACAATTACGTTACAGAGCCGGCGTTAATGGTTCATCATCGCAAATGATCAACAGTCTTGGTTCAGGTCTTTCTTTCTTGCCTTGATATGCCATGGTTGGTGGTTGATTGAATGGTTGGTTGGGTGGTTGGTTGAATGGTTGGTTGGGTGGTTGGTTGAATGGTTGGTTGGTCGGTGCCTGGTAGTTTGACCGGCTGGTTGGTTGGTTGATTGGTGGCTGGTAGGTTGAATGACTGGTTGGCTGGATGGTTAGTGACTGGTTTGTTGGGTGGTTGGCTGGTAGGTTGGTTGACTGATTGATTGATTTGGTGGTTGGTGGCTGGATTGTTGGGTGGGTGGGTGGTTGTTTCGTAGGCTGGTTGGTTGGCTGGTAGGTTGACTGGCTGGTTGGTTGGGTGGTTGGTGGTTGGGTGGTTGGTTGGTTGAATGAGTAGGTGGTAGGGTGGTTGGTTGACTAGCTGGTTGGTTGTGTGGTTGGTGGCTGGTTAGTTGGATGGTTGGTTGGTTGACTGATTGGTTGATTTGGTGGTTTGTGGCTGGTTTGTTGGATGGTTGGTTGAGTGGTTGGGTTGGTAGTTGGTTTATTGGTTGGCTGGTTGGTTGGTTGACTGGTATTTTGGTTGACTGGTAGGTTAAGTGTTGTGTGGCAGGTTAGTTGGTTGACAGGTTGGTTGGAGTGAGCCTTCTAGAACGCAAGTGTTAAATCTTATGTCCAATGCATTGCTGTTCAGGTGGTGCGACCCATAATAAAGGGTTGGCATCCATCGGCCGGAGGTTGTACTCTCAACCGCTACTAAAGTATTATCTAAACTGGAACTGTGTTACAGAGCATTCTTTCCTTTCTCCAAGAATAAACTAATGTAACAGTCATCACATGTAGAAGGAGGTAAAGATATTGCTGAGGCATGAAAGACAGAAGGAGATACAGGTATAGCTGGGTCATGAAAGATAGAAGGAGACAACGGTATAGCTTAGCGACAAAATACAGAAAGTGATAAAAATATAGTTTGGTTGTAAAAGATAGGAGATAAAGGTATAGACTGGTCTTGAAAGACTGAAGGAGATAAAGGTATAGTTTGGTCATGAAAGACAGACGGAGATAAAGGTATGGCTTGGTCATGAAAGACAGGAGGAGATAAATGTATAGTCTGGTCATCAATGACAGAAGGAGATAAAAGTATATATTTATTATCATCTTCTTCGTCTTCTTCTTTCGTTCGCTTGAAATATGTCTATAACTGCAATGTTGTCTCTTGTATGAATCTAACAATCTTTTTTATTTCACTCAGCTGTCCATAGAGTTTATCTTCCACTGTTGTCTCTCTAGGCCAGAATTTTATTATTATTGGCCCGCTGTGAAAGTCATCTATATTTATAAAACAAAGTGTATGTATGTAAATATGTATGTATATATGTATGTCCTTTATTTGTTCGCGAACGGCCCATCTGATTGAGATGAAATTTTCTACACGCCTTCCTTTCATTCCAGAGCTGTCAACTGTCATAGTTTTTTTTTCTTCTTCCTCCTCCTCCCTCCTCCGCCTCCCAAAATACGTACGTAAATATATGATGATGATGATGAAAGAATCCCCGAACCAAAACGCTAGGGAAAGGGAAGGAAATGACGTGACTACACAGAATCGTCACACGGCAATCATCATCATCAAGTGCCGTGCCGGCTGGCGTAGGCGTTCATGGCTCTCCGTAGATCTCAGTCTTTGGTTTTTTGGATCAACTCTGCTGCTGATATTCCTCCATGCCACGGCAATATCAATAACAATTCATCTTTTTATGTGTAAGGAAGTTATCTACAGTCGTGTAGAAGGGAAGAACTAGACGAGTATGAATTCGGAATGGCGAACTCTCTCCCCCTCTCTTCTCCTCCCTCTACCTCCTCCCTCCACCCTTCTCCTCTTCCTCCTCCCTCTCATCCCTCTCCCTCCTCCCTCCTCCTTCTCCCTCTTCCTTCTCCCTCTTCCTCTCCCCTCCTCCTCCCTCCTACTCCCTCCGCCTCCTCCCCCCTCCTCCCTCATCTTCCCTCCTCCTCCCTCTCCCTCCTCATCCCTCCTCCTCCTGCCTCCCTCATCCTCCTCCTGCCTCCTTCTCCCTCATCATCCTCCCTCCTCCTTCTCCCTCTTCCCTCTTCCTCCTCCTACCTCCTCCCTCCTCCTCCTCCCTTCTCCTCCTCTTCCTCCTCCCTTTCCTTCCTCCTCCCTCTACCTCCTCCTCCCCCTACCTCTTTCCTCCTCCCTCCTCCTCATCTTCCACCTCCCTTTCCTTCCTCCCCTCCTCATTCTCCCTCCTTCCTCTCCCTCCTTCCTCCTCCTCCTTCCTTCTTCTCCCTCCTCCTCCCTCCTCCTCCTTCTCCTCCTCCCTTCTTCTCCTCCTCTCCCCTCCTCCTCCTACCCTCTTCCTCTTCCCCTCCTCCCTCTCCATCCTCCTCCTCCCTCTTCCTCCTCCTCCCTCTTCCTCCTCCTTCCTCTTCCTCCTCCTTCCTCTTCCTCCTCCTTCCTCCTCCTTCCTCCTCCTCCCTCTTCCTCCCTCTCCCTCCTCCATCCTCCTCCCTCTTCCTCCTCCTCCCTCTTCCTCCTCCTCATACCTCCTCCCTCCTCCTCCTCTCTCCTCCTCCCTCCTCCCTTTTCCTCCCTCCTCCTCCTCCCTCTACCTCCTCCCTCCTCCTCTCCACTCTTCCTCCTACCCTCTTCCTCTTTCCCTCCCCCTCCTCCCTATCCCTCCTTCTCCCTCCTCCTTCTTCCTCCCTCCTCCTCCTCCCTCCTCCCCCTCCTCCTTTCTCCTCCTCCCTCTCCTCCTCCTCACTCCTCCTCCTCCTCCCTCTACCTCCTCCCTCCTCCTCCCTTCACATTCCTCCTCCTCCTACTCCCTCCTCCTCCTCCCTTCTCCTCCCTCTACCTCCTCCTCCCTTCACATTCCTCCTCCTCCCTCTTCCTCCTCCACCCTCCTCCTCCTCATCCCTCCTTCTCCTTCTTCCTCCCTCCTCCTCCTCCTCCCTCCTCCTTCCTCCTCCTCCCTCTCCTCCTCCTCACTCCTCCTCCTCCCTCTACCTCCTCCCTTTACATTCCTCCTCCTCCCTCTTCCTCCTCATCCCTCCTCCTCCCTCCTCCTCCTCGCTCCTCCTCCCTCCTCATCACTCCTCCTCCCTCCTCCTCCTTCTTCCTCCCTCCTCCTCCCTCCTCCTCCTCCCTCCTCCTCCCTCTACCTCCTCCTCCTCCCTCTACCTCCTCCCCCCTCCTCCCTTCACATTCCTCCTCCTCCCTCCTCCTCCCTCCTCCTCTCTCCGCCTCCCTCCTCCTCCTCCCTCCTCCTCCCTTCACATTCCTCCTCCTCCCCTCCTCCTCTTCCTTCCTCCTCCTCCCCCTCCTTCTCCTCCTTCTCCCTCCTCCTTCTCCCTCTTCCTCCTCCCTCTTCCTTCTCCCTCCGCCTCCTCCCTCCTCCTACTCTCTCCTCCTCCTCCCTCCTCATCCCTCTCCTCCTCCTGCTCCCTTCTCCTCCTGCGTTCTCCTCCTTCCTCTTTCTCCCTCCTCCTCCCTCTTCCTCCTCCCTCCTCCTCGCCTCCTCCTCCACCCTACTCCTCCCTCCTCCTCATAATCCCTCCTCCTCCCTCCTATTCCTTCCTACTCCTCCTGTCTCCTCCCTCCTCTTCCCTCCTCCACCTCCCTCTTCCTCCTCCCTCCTACATTTACCCAAGACAGACAGACAGTCAGACAGATAGTCGGGAACGGGATCTTATATGACTACTTATATAATTTAAATGAGATGCTCTCCACCATGGGCTGGGCCGGGTCAGACAGACAGATAGATAGATAGACAGACAGACAGACAGACAGACAGACAGACAGACAGTCGGGAACGGGAACTTATATGACTACTTATATGAATTAAATGAGATGCTCCCTGCCAATAGGTAATTTCTCTCATTGACTGATAAACAACTCGTTACGCTTTGAACAATGTGACGAATGATTAAGCGACTTCAAAATGAAAACAATACTCACTCTTTTATTTCAAGTCGAGCGGAACAAATAATAGCGTACAGTTATCGGGTGATATTAAACTGCCCCCGAGATGTAGGAGCGGCGTTTAATTAATAAATGTTTCACACGAAACTCCCTGCCTTGCCCCAATGTCCTCTTTGAGGTGCAAACTTGCCATTTCACAGTTCAGAGTTGTAGCGCGTCTAGGGTTTTCGAGTCCTGTCTTAAGTATCCATTTGCCAATCGATCTTTCCTCCTGAATTCTATTCGCCTAAGCTCGGAATCAGTCGCATACAGCGCTTCACACACGGCTCTCTGGAAGACACGTCCTTTCCTTTCGAATCACACACACAGAAAGTCCTTTGTTGTTCTGTGACGCTATATTCGTTTCCAATGGTATCTTCCTTTCCTATTTGTCCATTTTTGTGCAGAACTGGGAAAATCCCATTCATGACTTTTGTGGAGTGTACCGTCATATGGCATAATGCCCCCTCCTAGATAAAAAAAATGTTTTCATTTTTTTTTCTATGGATATATGTAGTACTTTGCAAATATATGCATTAACCTTTAACAACGAAACCTGGAAAATTCCTAGTCTCCCCCTTTATCTACTCTCAATAAAAAATAATACTGTCATATGACGGGCACGCTCACCTGTCTAATACCCCATTAGACGTCGTGTGGCTGATCATGGTAGATCATACCAACTAATAACCATATTAGTCCCTACCTTGTCTTAATAGACAAGTGTGTCCTCACTCTTGGTAATACCATAAGTTTTGGACGAGAGTACTAATGGGTTTCCCAGTATTCCATGTTGGTCGTTGTTGTTGTTCCTCTATATAATCCATGTATATTTATATGTTGGTAGGGTAGACGTAACTATCCATGTCTTGCGAGACTTTATGGAGCCATTTGCTATGTACGACTGTCCAATACGTGTGTGTATATCTTTAAACCATCAGTCGATTCCGTGGATGTTAATGGATCGATTGGCAAAATATTTTCCCAAAATTAATTCAACTAAAAACCACTCACTCCATCACAATGAACAATTGAATAATAATTATCAATATACATATTCTAAAGTACTGACTTATCTGCGTAACTTATTAATATAACAAATTAACTCAAACTAATTAACTAAGTAATTCTAATTAACTAAGTAATTGTTCAATTGGAATTAACCAATAAGATTACACAACACAATCTACAAATACTTGACCGCAGTTTTCCACGTAAAATAATGACGGTCAAACATCCATCCAATGTGCAGGACATATTATTGGACCATTGCATCCGTGTATATGTCTCTGTCAATAAATGTAAATTAACCACACATGTATCTATTTGATTATACTATGTATTACTAACAGTATTAATTTAAAGTCACCGATTGTATCAACATTGTTTATTAATTAGGTGCTATTTGATTGACTTTTTTAATTTTTTATTTTTTTAAGTTTATCAACAATTTATGAACAGAACAGATACAATAAACTATAACTGAATAAATTATAATATATATTAGTCTTACTATATACTACAATCGACTTAGAATGTCTGCAAGATTATTATCCTTTCCAGGAATGTGACAGATATCGAATTCATAATCTTGTAATAGTAAAGACCATCTATGAATTCTAGAGTTCTTAGGATGACCAGATTTGAAAATCTGTAGAGGTTTGTTATCAGAAAGAACAAGAAATTTCCTACCAAGTAAATATCTGGAAAATTTCTCAATACTTTCAATTAATGCCAATGCTTCAAGTTCAGTGATAGCATAATTCCTCTGTGTCTCTGATAACTTTTTACTGAAGTAAAGAATTGGATGTAACTTTCCTTCATATAATTGAAGTAATACACCTGAAATAGCGTGTAAACTAGCATCCGTTTGTAATACAAAATCTTTTGAGACATCAGGCAATTTCAGAATAGGATAGACACTGAACAACGTTTTTATCTGTTGTAATAGTTTATCATGGTCATCTGTCCAAACTATTTTTGTAGGCTGACCTTTCTTTAATAGTTCAGAAAATGTTGCTGTCATATCAGCAAAATTAGGAATGAACTTTTGATAATAATTAATCAGACCTAGTATACTCCTTAATTCTTTTTTTTGATGTTGGAGGTTTGATATTAAGAATTTTAGTAACTACCATTGGATCAGTTTTCCTGAATCCGTTAGAAATTCTATGACCAAGGAATTGTATCTCAGTAAAACCTATTTCAATATTACTTGGTTTAGCTTTCAACCCGTGTTGTTGTATTTTCTGAAATACCTGTTTCAGAATTTTAACATGTGTGTCAATATCTGAAGTATGCACACAGATGTCATCCATATAAGTCGCTACATTGGAAATTCCATGTAGTAGTCTTCTCATCATACGCATAAATGTGCTTGGTGCATTTTGTAGCCCAAATGGAAGATATGCCCATTCATATAGGCCCAATGGTGTACTGAAAGCTGTAATATGCATTGATTCTTCATCCATGGGAATTTGCCAATATCTCTTGGTGAGATCAATTTTCGAAAAGAGTTTCGAGTTTGCCATGCCCTCGATTAACTCATCAATGTTTGGCATTGGTTCTGCGTCTAATAGTGTTAATGCATTTACTTTTCTATAATCCACGCATAAACGTAATGAACCATCTTTCTTTTTCACAATTACTACCGGAGAACAGTAGTTTGAGATAGATTTTCTTATAATTCCCGTTTTATCCAGTTCTGAAATCTCTGCAGTAACTTTCTCTAGATACTGTATTGGGATGGGATAAGGTTTCACTTTAACTGGGACATTCGAGAGTAAAGTTATCTTATGTTTGATAAGTGATGTTTGTCCCGGTGTGTCGGAAAATATTGTACTAAACTCTTTTATTGCTGCAATAAGTTTATCTTTGTCTTGGATCGATAGATCCTGACATATTTGTATAGATTGCCAACTACTCTCACTATTAACTATCGGTGTTGGAATCTGTTGTTTGATAGCATCTTCTTGCTGTTCGTTAATAACCCAACAAGCTGCTGCTATTCTATGTGGAATTTGTTTCGTTACCTGTGATGTGTTGTTATCACGTGGGATATATGGTTTTAACATATTTATGTGAAATATTTTATGTTTCCCATTTACATCTATCCTATAATCAACATCACTAATTTTCTTGATCACTTTAAATGGACCTTGCCATGAAGTAACTAAACAGTTTCGAGGATCAGGTAATAATAACCAAACCTCTTCTTCTTCTTTCAAGACTATTGTCTTGGCGTTGATATTATCATACTGTCTGTACTTTTCTCCAGCTTTACTTAGTGCAGATTTTGCGATCTGGCAAGCTGTAATGATTTTGTCTCTCAACTGTGTCACCATTTCGTATGCTTCTCTTTTAGGATAATCATATGTCTTATTCGTAAGCATATCGTTATACAATAATAATGTACCACGTGGATTTGCTCCGTATACTAACTCAAATGGAGAAAATCCCGTACTAGATTGTGGTACCTCTCGGTATGCAAATAGTACCGCTGGTAGTAAAATATCCCAATCTTTGGGTCTATCCGCTGCTACGTTTGCTAGAGTTCGCTTAAGGACTCCATTATAATTTTCGTTGACCCCATTTGTCATTGGGTGCCAAGGAGAACTAAAGACTTGTGGAATACCAAGTATTTTCTTCTTGTATTGCTTCTTGAGTAGCTGTTGATATGAATTGACTACCTCTATCAGATAGTATGCAACTTGGGAATCCAATTCTACTGAAAATTGATAACAACGAATCTAATATGGATCTACTCGTAATATGTTTGAGAGGAATAGCCTCTGGCCAACGAGTACAAAGATCAATCATGGTTAAGATAAACCTATTACCACGATCAGTAGTAGTGTTCAATGGACCCACAATATCTATAGCAATTTTCTGAAATGGTCTAGATGCCAAATCCGTTTTCTGAACGTGTGCTTTCGGATGTTTGCCTTTTTGTGTGGTCATTTGACATAATGTACATGATCGTATATGTGTTGTAATGTCTTTGGTAAAACCAGGCCAATAAAATTGTGTTAGTAATCTGCTGGTAGTTTTGGAAATACCCATATGACCCGCAAACGGTGAATCATGTGCGAGTTTCAGCGCTTCTACGCGATATTTTGTTGGAAGTACTGTTTGTATGCAACGTGTTGTACCCCTAGTGTACCGTCTTGATAAAATATTATTGTCTAGGAAAAATTTCCAATTTCCACGTTTAGCTTGTTTTGACGGTTCTTGTATGTGTTTAAAACATGTTTGTAATGTTGGATCCTGTTTTTGTTCACTCGGTAAGTCAGTTGTCAGTCTGATACTGTTCTGTATATTGTCAATGTCTGTCTGAGAAGGTTGATCACTGTTATTTCGATTTTGAGATCTTGTAACTGCATTCGTTCGCGCGTGTGTTCAATCTCCCATTGCATTGCCTCTTCATGAGTGAACTGATTTGCATTGGGTATATTCCCAATTAGTAGTCCAGCACAAGGGTTAGGTAGTACTGCTGCATTTATTGTGCCTTCAAAGTATGGTGATTGTATTGTAATTGTGGCAATTTTATATCTTTCGATTGTTCCTCCAAAAGTTCTGCAGTCAACTGTTTCACCTGTATAGTCTTCTGTTTTTATCAGTCTTTTATCAACTCCAATTGAAGCTCCTGAATCACGGATACATGTAGTAGGTTCACCATTCACCCATGCCTGGTGAACTTTTATTTTGCCATTTTGAATATTAACGGCATTAGCTTCATGGATTGTCTCGACAGATTCATCAATAGGACTGTCTGCTACAGTCTTGTCAGTCTTGTCATCATATTGTTGTATGATAGCTGCATGTGTCTCTTCTAAGTCATCTGAGTCACTACTCGAAAACACATATGCGGTACTCGCTTCCTTCCACGAATTCTTCATTGGACAAGACCTGCTAGTGTGCCCGTACGCCCGACACGAGAAACATTTGATGCTTCTCTTGAATGTGTCATACTTACTTCTTTTCTTCGCTGTGATGTCACGAAGATAATCTGTATACCCAGGGTGTCGATCACACATTTCCAAATGTCCATGAGACAATTTGCAATACTGACATCTAGATAGGTGTCCTTTTCTTGGTCTGTCACCCTCTCTGTTAGAATACTGGTATGGACTATTTCTATTCCTATTACCACTAAATTTTCTAAATTTGCCATTGCCTTTCTGAATCTAGCACTTGCTCCTATTACCAGTTCTGGCTGTGCACAACTTGCGAATATGTCTCGATGTGCATTGAAATATGATTCTCCTCTCGTTTCCATTTCCTTAAGATCTTTGCATTTATTCTCCACTAGAAATATAGACATGGCCTCTGGTACTGCAGATAGTAATCTATCTCTAATTATTAAGTCTCGGATTTTATTATAATCAGACCCAATATCAGCGGCTTTAGTCCATTTATCAAAAGATGAGGTTAACTCAGAAACAAAGTCAAGGAAAGTTTGGTTAGATTTCGGAGTAAGTGTTTTAAACTTAGTACGTAAGCCCGATTCATCTAAACTAAAGTGTGCCAAAACACGATCTCTCATGTATTTGTAGTTGGTACGTAAGTCCTCAGGTATTAACTCGATTACCTTTAAAGGCTCCAATGCGAGATGCCTGTGGAACAGAATCGGTATGTCTAGTTCCGGTACCTTGTAGTACTTTACAAGCACTTCAAAATTGGTAATCCAAGAACTGACAGAATCACCTTGCTGGAAATTGCGAAAAAGACCTTGATACTTTTTCACTGGATCATTATGTTTTGCTTGAATTCTTACTCGTTCAATCTCAGCTTCACGATCCATTTCCAATGACTTGACTTTCAAATTACCTTCAACTTCCTTGTCCTTAAGAAGTTGTTCGGCCAAAAGTTTTTCTTTCTCAAATGCCAGTTGCTTATCTTTCATCTCCCGTTCCAGCGTTAATTCCTTTTCTCTAGCGGCAATTTTGTCACGTTCCAACGCCATCTCTTTTTCTTTTAACTCTTTCTCAAGAGCCAATCTCTCTCGTTCCTGTGAAGCTTGAAGCTGTTTTGCTTCTTTCTCTGCTGCCAATTTTTCAGCTCTCTCTTCACGTTGCTGTGTCTGAAAATCTTTCAATTCTTGCTTCGCCCAATTCCTGAGGTCTGCACCGGTCAAACCAGACCTTTCACCCATGTCCATGAAGTCTTGAAGTGTTGACATGTTGTCTTAATGATCTGTAAATTATGCCGCTATAATAGTATATATGTGAAACACAGCCGATAGAATGCGTAGGTAGACAATGACAAGCGTATTCAATTATATATACGCAAGTTGAATGAGAAGTCAACTCGAAATCAATAATATAGAAGAGTATAAACACGCGAGAAGAATAGCAACTCGGCGCAAGATAGATAACGTCCTAACCGTTACAAAACGTAAGCACTAGAAATTAGTAGTAAAAATATATATTCAATATAAAGTACAGCGACACAATACTAACATTGACAAAAGACGATTGACGCAAGACGACAATACATATTTTCATTCACAACAGACAAAATTATTGCTCCTAAAAAATTTAAGTAACAACACAATAAACACTTTATATACTACTTACAATTACGATACCAACAATGTGTGTTATCACACGCAAGATCAACACGAACAACTTCGTATTGACCTGACGATAGTCAACACAAACGATTTCTAAAGTAATCAAGCGTGCTTAACCACTTTAGAAATACCCATTCCAACCACCCGCACTGCTAGTTTGTAATTGCTTTTGTCAACATTTATAATCAGCACCTTATTAATATATAACAGATGTTGGACAATCGACCACAATAAACAATACTGGCCTTAACGAGTTTCCAAATCCATCCAGTGTTCCATGAATGTAAACTGTTGATTTGACTGATAATAATTCTGTATTGACGTAACTAGTATTTGCTGTCCGATCGATTGACGTATGAGTAGAACAATTAAACTGTGTCTCCGTGTTAGTTGCTCCTGTTTGCGTATGACGATAGTGTAATAAACTTACACTAGTACCCTGAAACCACGCGGTTCGTGGCCGACTTCAGCGAAACTTAGTCGGCTGTGGTACCATCGACGACCCTTGAATAACTGGAAACGACGCTGACTAACAGCGTGACTCCTATGTATGTCGTCGAACAGCGTAATGATCCAGTTCCCTGGTTTGAGTTACTTCATTGAAAATGGCCATCATTGCTTCCCGTGCGAACGTTGGTGATAAAGTTGAAAAGGCGTGCATGAACTCTCTGGGGTAAATGTCGTTGTGAATTAGTGTCTTGACTATATTATGTTGAGGGTGGCAAAGGTGTGGAAGGGACATCCCAACATGTGCAGTCCATATAGTAATGAAAATAAATATCTTGTGACTGAGTTCTTGATGTCTTCCTGGCCAGTGCAAATGACGTTAGTAACTGGCGCCAGTGGCTAGTTAATAATATTCCTTGTTGGAAGACGATGTACCCAAGGCCGACATATCATAAGTCCGGTGTGTCTATACTTTAATGCGATTAAGTCAATATTATGTCACTTAAATGTCCGATCAGGTATTTTTAGTGCAATATATTGTGCAACATTGATGTGTGTTGATATCTTTCATAACGTTATCAGTGTCCACAAGTTCGTTGTTTGAAGTGTAACAATGTCCGTAAAATCTCTGAGTGTTGCAGCATAAAATCATCCAACACGTAATCAAAATGTTCAGTCTTGTGACGTATATTGTATTTACAATACGTATCTATCCAGTAGTTGAAGCTGTTTCAGTAATAGTTGTAACTATATGTTTCATCTTCCTTGCATTGTACAGTGCAGTGTCCTAACGACGGCCTACTTTCATTTACCATATGTAACGTCCATCGAGTGTGTACTTCATTCATTCGTTTCAAACTGTATACACCAAATAAGTTGTTTACTTCACTGCTGTTTTTCTACTATCTTCAGTTAATCTTTAATTTCTAATGTGTAATAATGTTCTGTAATGCACAATTTATATTGCAACGTTGATCATTCTCTAATGAGTGTTCATTATGTGCACCAGTGTGCGTTTTGCCTTTCGTTTGCTGATGTGCATAAGTATAATAAATGGTTGTGTTCTTTCTTAACGTTCAGCATAATGATTGTTCGTTATAAATACTCTCCATCATATACTTTATATATATATACTTTCCTACCTTCCTTTCTCCTTTGATTGTTCAAGTTGCTCTTATGAATGATTCATTCACGATGTTCTAACCATTGTGTATGGAGGCCGACATTTTTACTTTTCACACTCTTGACGTTCTTCCGATGCGACTCCGTGTGTTCCGGCGCGCTATTTATGTTTCTCTGTGCCGAGTTTCGTTCGTGCGCATTTCTTGTTTACTAATAGCTTTCGCGGGAAATCTTTGTTGACAATTGGATCTTAAAAACCGGCGAGCATCCCATCTTTATGCCAATAGGTAATTTCTCTCATTGACTGATAAACAACTCGTTACGCTTTGAACAATGTGACGAATGATTAAGCGACTTCAAAATGAAAACAATACTCACTCTTTTATTTCAAGTCGAGCGGAACAAATAATAGCGTACAGTTATCGGGTGATATTAAACTGCCCCCGAGATGTAGGAGCGGCGTTTAATTAATAAATGTTTCACACGAAAACTCCCTGCCTTGCCCCAATGTCCTCTTTGAGGTGCAAACTTGCCATTTCACAGTTCAGAGTTGTAGCGCGTCTAGGGTTTTCGAGTCCTGTCTTAAGTATCCATTTGCCAATCGATCTTTCCTCCTGAATTCTATTCGCCTAAGCTCGGAATCAGTCGCATACAGCGCTTCACACACGGCTCTCTGGAAGACACGTCCTTTCCTTTCGAATCACACACACAGAAAGTCCTTTGTTGTTCTGTGACGCTATATTCGTTTCCAATGGTATCTTCCTTTCCTATTTGTCCATTTTTGTGCAGAACTGGGAAAATCCCATTCATGACTTTTGTGGAGTGTACCGTCATATGGCACTCCCCACCAGGAGTTGGGCGATGCCGGGCCGGGTCAGACAGACAGACAGATAGATAGTCGGAACGGGAACTTATATGACTACTTATATGAATTAAATGAGATGCTCCCCATCAGGGTCTGGGCGAAGACGGGCCGGGTCAGACAGACAGACAGACAGACAGATAGACAGACAGACAGACAGACAGACAGATAGTCGGTAACGGGAACGAGAACTTATATGACTACTTATATGAATTAAATGAGATGCTCCCCACCAGAGTCTGGGCGAAGCCGGGCCGGGTCAGCTAGTATATTATATACACCAACAACAGATTACAATAGGACAGACAGAGTTAGTAGAACCTATAATAAAGATTGACGACAGCTCAGAGTAAGACAGACAGGCGCAACCGAGTTCAAAGACACAGACGGATGTTCATGACAAACAACGCATGACAAGAAGGGATGGTAGAGTGAACACGGCTCGGACGAGTGACCCGTTGAAGGGGAGCATGGGATAGAAAGAAGGGACAGAAAGGAAAGGAATAAGGGAGTATTGTTTATTACCGAACAGAAAAAGACGGTTTTCAATGTAGCGTAGCGTCTGCTACGATGATAGAGAATATATCAAAGTTGCTGCGGATAGGCTTTCTATGGATAGAAAGATATGTCACTGGAGAAGACGAGACTGAATAGCTCGTGATTCTTGAAGGATTCAAGGTCCCAGAACAGGTGTAGTCTTCTGCCAGTGTTCAGGCAGACAGGAATGGTGTACAACTATACTTTAGAAAAAGACAGTCTGCCAAAGTTGTACCACTACGCTTCCTGAAATAAAAGCTCGAGCCCCCTAACTGTAATCACTCTCACTGACACGGAGAAAGACAGAGTAAAATATATAAAGAGACAAACTTTCATATCTTCTCACACTACTGCTGAACCCAATCAGAGATATCACAATAACAGACTAGGTTGTTTGTACTTCTAGATGATAACAATTACATTTATTTATACACACTTACAGGTGCTCCACAGGAGGCTACCCTGACATATAAGGGATACTCTTCCCCGTACTATATTAAAATCCTATCTTGAAATAATACTACTCATGCTATGTGCTGATTCATCTAGAGTGTTTCTAATCCTTGATGTAACTTATTTGACCGGAAATAGTAACTTTTGAGCGGAATGTTGATGGTGGTGGCCAACAGGAAATCGTGGCCACTTAACCGGTGAATCGTGTTCTCCGGGAAGTCAGTAGATTTGTCAGCTTTCGTCTCAACCTTTCCTCCTCAAGTGAAATGACGTTCCAGAATTTCCTGTTTTCGGGTTTGACCGAAAGTCACTCCAAAACAAATAACTGTAACCACAGTCCACAAGGTACTAGTGCGCCAAGGTCCTTTAAGTAAAGTCTCTGGTTTTACAAAACTACAACAGGCTCATGATTGTAGTGTGGTGACCAGAATGTCACTGTTAAGTCAAAGTTCTGACTTATTCCAAACGTGATGCTGAAGGTGTCAATTCTGGGGAATATATTCAGCGAGAGCAAGTGAATATTCTGTTAAGACATCTGTACGCATGGGCCATGGGCTATTCACTGATGGCCATTTACATCTCATGCATGCAGAAACAAAATAGCATGTGCCATCTGTGCCTGCTCCCTACCAGTCCCTTTCCTAGGATCAATAACATCACAACAAATTTATTCTATTCCTTCTTCTTATAAGTGAATATAATAATTACTAAGTAATAATTAAAAATATGCCGGTCTCTCTGGCCGAGGGGTTACAACACTTTCTCCGTAATCCCGTTTATCACGCAGAGTCTCGTTGCGGGCGAGAGCTGGGAGCGGTTCGACCCCCGCTGGTGACTTGCGGGATAACTGAGCCGGCCGCTCAGAAAGCAATGGCAAACTACTGAGCGTTATCTTGCCAAGAAATCAACAGACAGCTGAAAGATGCTGCTGTTGACTGCGATGTCCTGTAAAGGATATGCGAATTAACAAAAAATATATTAATATAATAAATGTAATAATTATATTATTAGAATATAATAATTCACAAGTAATCTAGGTGTATATACACATACAATCTATTACAAAGACTACTGGCATAATTATATTTATGTTCTAATTCTGAGGTTATATTCCTGGCATTTATTTAATAATTATTCTATGTAACATATATTTTAAAATACGCACAATTTACTTAATTATCATTACGGAATAGACTGATAGACTGAAGGGTAATGTAGTGACAAGCAAGATCAATGCTGAGAATTGGTGAGAAATCAACGATGAGAAATAGTGAAACTGCCTAGGGTCCCCCACGCTAGTATTTGACCTTCGCACACGTGTTTAGTAAGTTTCCGTATTTTCGCGGCACCACTAATTTTCTCTTAAATATATTTAATTCGCAATCACCACCACATCCTCGAAATATCACACGCTACTGAAATGCCTTACGTTAGTTTCGAAAACTAACCCCTCGATTAGTATAGCCTTATTCTACTTCTATTAGGACTAATCGAACATTCGTTCTAAACGACTTCACTAATTTTGCGACTATCACAATCTCTACATAGCTCTAAATCTCCCGTTAAGGTAATTTCCTACCACGGTTACGTTACCCCTTGTCTCCGCGTGTTTACTAAGCTACCCTTACTACGTAAAATATGTGCGATCGAATTTAGCCTTTTCTTAATTTCTCACAAAAAGATCGGGCGCAAACGACAATTATATCGACACAAATAGATACTAGTTACCCTTCCTAACATGAGACCACACATGTCGGGGTTGAAGCCACACGCAATAGGGTTCTTTGTTTATATTAGTTTCTAGTTTATTAGCGTACTATTTGCCACAGAAAAACTCTGAACACTGTGTAAGTATTCTAAGTGCTTAGTCTACTCGCACATGCTTCTCCCCCGACGTTCTAGCACAAAAATAACGTTTCTCGCCTATTTTCCCCTGACCGGAAGTGGCCGTGCCAGGGAGTTCTTGTTCACTAGTTTCTCAGACCAAACGGAAAATGCCGTAGCCAAAATCTATAGGTTTTTGCAAGGTAAAATAATTTGTACACAGTAACTCCATCACAATCCTCTTGTGGTATATTTATACCTGAATTTAGGGCTATAAGTTGGGAGTATTCTACTACAGACATGTCCCATATACATACATACATACATACATACATACATACATACATACATACATACATACATACATACATACATACATACATACATACATACATACATACATACATACATACATACATACATACATACATACATACATACATACGTACGTACGTACGTACGTACGTACGTACGTACGTACGTCCGTCCGTCCGTCCGTCCGTCCGTCCGTCCGTCCGTCCGTCCGTCCGTCCGTCCGTCCGTCCGTCCGTCCGTCCGTCCGTCCGTCCGTCCGTCCGTCCGCCCGCCCGCCCGCCCGCCCGCCCGCCCGCCCGCCCGCCCGCCCGCCCGCCCGCCCGTCCGTCCGTCCGTCCGTCCGTCCGTCCGTCCGTCCGTCCGTCCGTCCGTCCGTCCGTCCGTCCGTCCACCCACCCACCCACCCACACACACACATAAATAGGTGTAGATACAAATATAAAATCATATACAATTACATAAGCTTGTTAAAAGTTATATAGCCTCAATTTAAGCAAAAGATGATGGGGAAGCTGGAGACTTCGTCACGTACTCCAACCGTTGAAATTAAAGTTCGAGAATCGGACTTTACTCCAGCCAGCACACTCATCAGATTTTCTTGGTAATTACTCCAACAATTTTGAGACAAATCTCCCCCTCTTCTTCAGTAGAGCAATGCCTACTCAAAACCTGCTTCCTCGTTTCTAAGACAACTTCTAAGAAACCTCCTCCCTTGGTGTCGTTTCCATGGAAACCTATGACGACCTGGTCGTTCCCATCAATCCTCTTCTCTATTCTGAATTACATGAGAGTTGTCTCCCCTAATGGAATAATGTTTCCTGTTTTGTACACTAGCATGTAAATGATTTTGTCGGACTGGGTCCGTACGGTTTACAATCGTGTTTACTATGAAGCCTTTAATCTGTCCGGGCTTATCTGTTCGTATAAGAGCTTGAGACTCTGGAATTCGTCTCATCTTCTCTGATTCAGGCGTCTTCGAATCAAGGTTGATAGAGACATCATTATCTGTCTCACGAGGCGTCAGGGGATACTCCACCTCTAAGTTCTCTCCCCCGTCGACCCCAGTTGCCAAAGAGAATGCCATAAGATGCATCGATTGATCATTTAATATTTCCACATGTTTACTAATTAAGTTAACGGGAAAGACTTCAGGGTTACCACGAATGTAAATTTGTAAATGGGTGCGAGACACCTTACCTGTAAAATGAATAGCCTCTGCTAACCAATAACAAAAGGATTATCCCCATTGGGTGAAATACAAACACTTGATCACCTATTTTAGGTGGAGTCCCCCCGTGAGTAGGTGGAACCCGCTGACACTATTTACACGACCTGACATATCGTTTGATATCCCGGGTTATCCCCGGCCAGAAATAGGAGAAAGAAAGCCTTTGGATTGTGTCGTGTCCTCCTTTAAAGTGTCGTCCCTGGAGTGAGGAGATCCGACACCCACATTATAATATTATTTTTTTTTTCCCCTCAATATTCTGGAGAATCCACCAGCTTCCGTCCAACACACTCCATCAGCCTATGGACACCTTTTCCTATCACTCTCACACTGTCGTACTATGCCCCCTTCTCATACTTCCCCAACGCAACATACTCAACAACTCTTACTTCTAGAAATTAATAAAGATTAATTTATTAAAATAAAAGTGTAACGTGTATGAGACGTGTATGCGAAGAAAATGTGTGACGTGTTCTATAAAGTGTAGAGAATCTGACTCTCAGACATCAGATCAGTCCGCTGATCACAGCAAAGATAGACCACAGCACGTTACGTCAGAACAAGTACGTCTCACCCGTTGCCGGAACCATCCTGCCGGATACTGCTTTGCTTCTGTAGACCTCTGGTAATCCCATTTCATGAACATGAGAAATAGACACCGGTGGTATAAACAGTTACTTATGGACCGGATTCACTCTACACAATGTCCGTTCCTAATGTTCTCTAACCAACTGCACAAGTTCTTTTCTAGTGTTTACACAGTTAGTAAAGTTAAGTGTTAGTCGACAGATCATCCTCGTTGCACATCGAACCATTCAGTCCGCAAGTGCTAATTACTAATGTTAATTGTTACTGTACTAACACTAGTTACTCTTAACCGGTTCTCGGTTCGTTACCACTGTTTAATGCTGTATGGTGCAACTGTAATCTTCACTATGTTGGGTGAATCAACCTCCCTCTAGCTTTTAATCACGTCTGTAAGCAATCTTTATTGATTGTCGAACTGGTGTTCTTCCGACTGGGATTTTCTTCCTTCCCAAAACTTTATTGAGCTTCCTTGGATCTGGTAGGGAACCTAGGATAGAAACAACACACCTGGTGATAGGACTAGTTCATGATTCTTTCGGCTGAGTGTAAGCCTATCACCTTGCCTAATGATCGTTAGCTAACTAGACTTAGTCATAGAGCAGATTAGCTACCCACCTAGAGTCGAATCAGGTTATGACAAAGAAAAAATCAGCAAACAGAATGTGGAACCCCTCCCACAAGGGACACCTACGGGAAATCCCAATTATCCCTCATTACTCAATTCTCAACTAGTAAAGCTTATCAACACTTCACTAATCTATTCTAGCTAACAGAGTCAAGTATCACTTCCCTACTCTAGCTAGTTTCCACTAACAGTGCTAATCATCACACTATAGTTTAACAAGGCTACTGCCTAAAGTAATTATAACGAATATATTATAATAGGTTATACCTTAAATGGCACCACTGCAGTCCTATCAATCATATCTACATCTGCCATTATAGGCACGTGTAAAATTAAGTCACTAATTAACACACGGTAGATATTATTTCCACTAGGCGCTGCCGTGCCCTGGCACTCTGACTAAAGCATAATTTCAAGTCCTCCCTAGCTGGTCCCAACTAGAGTTTATATGGCAAACTACCAAAGTTGTCCACGTGACTTTATCCTCTTCTCCCCCACACAGGTGTTATTTGGACATATCAACCATTTGCAAGGATCTATTTTTCCGGGCTTAAATCCTGTCAAAGTTGTCAGTAATTGTTAAGATTCTCAAAACAAGCCAGCGAATTTTATGACGACTTCCAACAAACAGTTGCAAATAACCCCGTCAAACTCTTCATGTTCCGGAAACCAAGAATTGACATATGTACTGTTTTCTCCCTACTAAGTACTTCCGTTTTACATCTGCCATTGTGATCTCACGGCTTCCATCTGCATTCAAATGTTGACAAACTTGTCAATCTTCTGTTCCGTGGTGACAATATATGTGATTCTAACTGGTAATGAACTGCCAACTCGGTGTATCCCTTCCTTCTCACTCAACACCAAATGTGTAGATGGGCTGACCCCACTGCTTCCATTTACATTCAAATGTAGACAAACTAATCAAGGCGATGCCAGGACCTGTCACCATCAACACCGACCGTTCCAAATCCGTTATAGATGTACACGTGCAGCTACAAATATTGTCCTGAGATTTTGACATCCGCGGTGTTTTTCCAGTTAGTAAAATAATGGTGCTGAAAATACACGCCAAGCAAACGTCGGGAATATTTATCTGTTTAACTCATGGCAATCTCGCGACATAGGCCCCCTCTTAAGAGAGTAGTCCATCTCACTCTCCTCCACCATGAGTTAAATCCAGATAATTCATTCCTCTTCTTCAGGAGCTGGGTGTCTTGACAAGAAATCCGCTCCAACATTCTCCTTCCCAGGAATGTACTCTACTGTGAAATTATACGGTTGAAGTAACAACGACCACCGCATCAAACGTGCGTTGAGCTTCTGAGAAGTAGCCAGGAACATCAGGGGCTGATGATCCGACTGAACCCGAAACTTAACTCCATACAAATATGGCTGAAATTTTTGCACTGCCCATACGAGGGACAAGCATTCTCTCTCGACGGTTGAATAATTCCTCTCCGCCTGTAGAAGTTTCTTACTTGCGTATGCCACAGGTTTCAAAACCGAAGCATCGTCTTTTCCTTCCTGTAACAAAGCGGCTCCAATTCCAATCCCACTCGCATCCGTTCTCAACACAAATGGTTTGGAAAGGTCAGGGAGCTGTAATACAGGTTTGCTGACCAAGGCCTCCTTTAACTGACTATAGGCATTCTCACATTCTGGTGTCCAAATGATTTGATCCGGGAATCCCTTTTTCAAGGTTTCGGTCAACGGAGCTCCCAGTTCCGTGAAATGTGGGATAAATTTGTGGTAGAACCCACACAACGAGAGAAAAGATCGCACATCCTTCTTCGTTTTTGGCCTTGGTGCATTTCTGATTTTCTCCAGGTTCTTCTCTTCTGGAACAATGTGTCCTGGAGTGATGGTGTGACCTAGAAATTCCAGAGTCTGGTAACCAATCATGCACTTGGTTGGACGAGCAGTAAGCCCTGCTTCCTTGAGCCTATTAAACACTCTCTCCAAGGATTGTAAGTGGTCATCCAGGCTGTCACTGGAAATCAGAATATCATCCATAAATGAGATGATGGACGGATCCTGTAACGGATCTAGTAAAGTCCTCATCATGCGTGTAAACACACTAGGTGCATTGCTAAGTCCAAAGGGCATGACCTTAAATTCGTAGTGTCCACTGGGTGTACTGAAAGCTAACAGTGGTCGAATCTCCGGTTTGACTGGTATCTGATAGTACCCCCGACTCAGATCCACCTTTGAAAAGTACCGAGCCTTATGGAGCCTAGCGAATAGCTGAGTTGGATTCGGCAAAGGTTCCACCTGAAACTGTGTATGACTGTTCAGCAGTCGGTAATCTATACACAACCTGTGTTCTCCACTTGGTTTGCGTAACAAAACTACCCCCGCATTGTATGGGGATGTGGATGGTGCAATCACGTCATCCTCCAGCAATTTTTTTATTTCCTCCTCCAGGGCCTTTTCTTTAGAGAATGGCACTGGGTAAACCTTCTGACGAACCGGCTCCTGTGTGGTCAAAGTCATCTCAAACTCCACCAACCTCGTTCGTCCAGGTTTATCAGTCAGTATCTCCTTATGAGACTTGAGAACCTGGGTTATCCTTTCCCTCTCCTGGGAGGTCAGATCAGGGTTCACTTGTACATCCCTATAGGTTTCCTGGTGTACTAAGGGATATTCCCTGCCCTCGCTGGTTCCCACTTCTGTCTCCACTGCAACTGCCATTGCCATGAGGTGAGCTGCCTTGTCTCCGGGTCTCTCTTCGTATTTCCGCAAGAGATTGATATGGAAAATCTTCGACTTTCCCCGGATCCGGATTTGATAGTTGGTTCTGGATATCACCCTTTCCACGGGAAATGGTCCTTGCCAACCTATCTCCAGTTTGTTGTTTCCCGTTGGGAGTAGCAACAAGACTTTATCTCCCACCTCTAGAGATCTTTCTTTAGACCTACGGTTGTAGTAAGCCGCATGTCTTTTCCTGGCCTTTTTCAAGTTTTGATTTGCCAGAGTCCATCCCTTGTGGAGTTTTTCTTTCAGTTCCTCCACGTATTGATAGGATGAGATCACTTCTTCTGACGTCCCCTCTTCAGTCCAACTCCTCAACATGGCTTCCAACGGTCCTTTGATTGGACGACCAAACAGCAACGTAGCGGGTGGTAGTCCTGTTGAGCCATGAGGAACTTCCCGATAGGCAAAGAGTGCTGCTGGGATATATTCATCCCACCTATCAGGTTTTTCCTGCGCTAATTTCCTGAGCATTGTCATCAACGTGCCGTTGAAACGCTCTACTTGTCCATTGGCTTGAGGGTGGTAAGGGCTGGTATGTATGTGGTTAGAGTGAAACACCCTAAATACCTCCTCCATGAGTTTTCCACAAAACTGAGATCCATTGTCCGTCAGAATTTGATCCGGAAAGCCTAATCTGGTAAAGGCCTCCATCAGTGCGTCCGCCACTCTTTTCGAGTCAATCGTGGTCAACGGTATAGCCTCACCCCACATTGTACAGCAATCCACCATTGTGAGTATATACATGTTCCTCTTCCTAGTCCTGGGAAGTGGACCCACGATATCGATGGCTACCCTCTCGAAAGGAGAGTTCATGATGGGCATCTCACCCAACATCACCGGTGCTGTCCAGTGTTTCGGTGCCACCCTCTGGCACTCAGGGCATGACTTCACATACCGACGCACATCATCTGTCATTCCCGGCCAATAGTAGTGGCAGGAAATCCGCTGCATGGTGGCGGCAATACCCATGTGTCCACTAAAGGAGATGGTATGCCCCATATGAAGAATCTGGGACCGATGAGCTTTCGGGACGACCAACTGACCGTATAGGTTGTCTCCCCTTCCTGCTCTCCTGTAGAGTATCCTATTCTTCATGTAGTACTGCCCCCGTCCTGGTGGATCAGCACTTTTCTGCAGCTTTTTGTAGCAAGGACGTAAAGTATCATCCTCACTCTGGGCAGTTCGTAGCTCCCCCGGCATTGGGTTAGTCACAATTGCGTCTGCCTCTTCCGTTTTCGCCTGAGAGCGAGTCTGCATTGCTCCCATATGAATAGGCTCCCTGGGCATTCCCAGAAAGACATACCGGCAACCTAGGATGACTGGAAAAATGGGATCGGTCAATACAGCGGCCTTGATGGTGCCGGTGACGTACCGTGACCGAATCTCCACATTAGCAATGGGCAACTTCATGACTACAGCACTCTTCTGTGCAGGCTGTATATCCAAGGTTTCACCTGTGAATTGTTCTGGATGTACTAGATCCGCAGAAATCACGGCCTCCCCGTCCAGTCCTGTGTCGTATAAACACTCCACTTGACGACCGTTAACCTCTACCAATTCCACTACAGGTGGTTTTTCCTGGTCTGGAGTCTCTTCCTCGGTCTCGACCTGTTCGGTGGGCTCCACCTTAGGTTTTCCTGAGCACACGACGAATTGAGTGTCTCCTGACTTTCCCCTGCAGTCAATAGCATTGTGCGTGTTTGACTTGCATTCGTTGCAACCATTTCCCTGTCCTAGATTTTCTATTGTCGGACTTGAATGAGCTCTCCTGGTGGCGAGCTTCCTTGTTGACCTTGGCATTTTCTGTGACAACCTCCTTGGAAGTCACTTGACATGCTGCAAAATGAGGGTTCTTAGCCTTCGATTTGCAGTCCCTCGTATTGTGAGAGGGTGACTTACAAATTGAACACCACTTCTCCGACCACGGTCGTTTAGGTGTAGAGCTTGAGGTGCTCTTGCTTCCCTCCTTCTTCTTCTCTGAATTATCCTCTGATTTTTGCACATAAGGTTCCCACTTTTTGGTTCCTGAGTTTTTGGCTTTCTTCTTGTCATGTTTCTCTTGACTTTTGGTGTTGGTTGAAAAGGTTTTCCCCTACCTCCCCATGTACCTCGACGAACCGTTCTGCTAATTTATTCACGAGGTCAATACGTTCCGCTCCTTGTTCTCCCAGGAACGTCCTGAGAGGTTTAGGACATTTGCTTCTTCAGCTGGTCGACCACCATGAGCTCTTCCAGACTGTCATAGTCATGTGCGAACCCAGCCAAATCCATCCACTTATGGAGATAAGATTTAAGACGCAAACTGTAGGCGGCAAACAACTCTCCCGGTTCTCGTTTCGCTGCTCGAAATTTTTTCCGGTAGGTATGCGATGTAACCTCGAATCGTTTCAGCAGAGCCGTCTTTAACTCATCATAATTGTTCTCATGTCCTGGTGGCAGGCGAGTATAAACCTCGTATCCTGTCCCGCGTAATCCCTGGGATAGCTTAAGATTCCATTTGTTACGCTCCAGACCCATAGCAACTGACATAGCCTCGAAGCGTTGAAGGTATTGATCAATCTTCTCTTTGTCCTCCTCGTAGACCGCTAAAGGAAACTTCATAGCATGGTACCCATGTCCACCTACTGGTGTTGATCCTGGGATGGAGGAACCTCCAACTGCTCCCTCAGTTTCTCCATTAGATTGACTCTTCAACTCGAGTTCCCTCATCCGGTACTCGTGCTCCCTTTTCTGTGCTTCCTGTTCAGCTTCTAATTTCCTAGCTGCTTGCTCAGCTTCAAATTTCCTAGCTGCTTGCTCAGCTTCCAATTTCCTAGCTGCTTGCTCAGCTTCCAATTTCTTAGCTGCTTGTTCCAACTCCATCCTTCTCAATTCCAGCTCGGCCTTTCGATCATCCCTTTCTGCTTGACGATACTCTCTCTCCACTTCCTGTATGTAATCCGTTAGAGCAGACCCCGCCAATCCCATTTCTTCCCCCCTTTCCTTTAATTCTAACGTGCTAAGTTTAGGGGTGGCCATTATACAGAGAGGTAAGCTAGCAGGTCTAGTACAATATAACTGCAAATTACTATACCGATATATGAACAAGTACTATAAATCTCGATATTACCACACACAGTACATTCACTCAGTGACAAGAGTAGAATCAGGAACCACAGACCTATGCAGACGTGTGAAGTGTGAACAGGTAAGATATTAATCCTAACCCCTATCCACATTCACTCTAGCTGGATTCTCCAAAATGATATCTCCCTCTTATAACTAAGGATCCCGTGTCAAAAGACCCCGTTGTCAGAAGATCCCCCTGTCAAACGTTCCTGCTTGCAGGAGATCTCGCTGTCCAAGGATTCCGTTTACGGGAGATCCCGCTGTCCAAGGATCCCGTTTACGAGAGATCTCGTTGTCCAAAGATCACGTTTACGATAGATCCCGCTGTCCAAAGATCACGTTTACGAGAGATCCCACTGTCCAAATATCCCGGACGAGCCCCCAATAATGTCGTGTCCTCCTTTAAAGTGTCGTCCCTGGAGTGAGGAGATCCGACACCCACATTATAATATTATTTTTTTTCCCCTCAATATTCTGGAGAATCCACCAGCTTCCGTCCAACACACTCCATCAGCCTATGGACACCTTTTCCTATCACTCTCACACTGTCGTACTATGCCCCCTTCTCATACTTCCCCAACGCAACATACTCAACAACTCTTACTTCTAGAAATTAATAAAGATTAATTTATTAAAATAAAAGTGTAACGTGTATGAGACGTGTATGCGAAGAAAATGTGTGACGTGTTCTATAAAGTGTAGAGAATCTGACTCTCAGACATCAGATCAGTCCGCTGATCACAGCAAAGATAGACCACAGCACGTTACGTCAGAACAAGTACGTCTCACCCGTTGCCGGAACCATCCTGCCGGATACTGCTTTGCTTCTGTAGACCTCTGGTAATCCCATTTCATGAACATGAGAAATAGACACCGGTGGTATAAACAGTTACTTATGGACCGGATTCACTCTACACAATGTCCGTTCCTAATGTTCTCTAACCAACTGCACAAGTTCTTTCTAGTGTTTACACAGTTAGTAAAGTTAAGTGTTAGTCGACAGATCATCCTCGTTGCACATCGAACCATTCAGTCCGCAAGTGCTAATTACTAATGTTAATTGTTACTGTACTAACACTAGTTACTCTTAACCGGTTCTCGGTTCGTTACCACTGTTTAATGCTGTATGGTGCAACTGTAATCTTCACTATGTTGGGTGAATCAACCTCCCTCTAGCTTTTAATCACGTCTGTAAGCAATCTTTATTGATTGTCGAACTGGTGTTCTTCCGACTGGGATTTTCTTCCTTCCCAAAACTTTATTGAGCTTCCTTGGATCTGGTAGGGAACCTAGGATAGAAACAACACACCTGGTGATAGGACTAGTTCATGATTCTTTCGGCTGAGTGTAAGCCTATCACCTTGCCTAATGATCGTTAGCTAACTAGACTTAGTCATAGAGCAGATTAGCTACCCACCTAGAGTCGAATCAGGTTATGACAAAGAAAAAATCAGCAAACAGAATGTGGAACCCCTCCCACAAGGGACACCTACGGGAAATCCCAATTATCCCTCATTACTCAATTCTCAACTAGTAAAGCTTATCAACACTTCACTAATCTATTCTAGCTAACAGAGTCAAGTATCACTTCCCTACTCTAGCTAGTTTCCACTAACAGTGCTAATCATCACACTATAGTTTAACAAGGCTACTGCCTAAAGTAATTATAACGAATATATTATAATAGGTTATACCTTAAATGGCACCACTGCAGTCCTATCAATCATATCTACATCTGCCATTATAGGCACGTGTAAAATTAAGTCACTAATTAACACACGGTAGATATTATTTCCACTAGGCATAATTTCAAGTCCTCCCTAGCTGGTCCCAACTAGAGTTTATATGGCAAACTACCAAAGTTGTCCACGTGACTTTATCCTCTTCTTCCCCCACACAGGTGTTATTTGGACATATCAACCATTTGCAAGGATCTATTTTTCCGGGCTTAAATCCTGTCAAAGTTGTCAGTAATTGTTAAGATTCTCAAAACAAGCCAGCGAATTTTATGACGACTTCCAACAAACAGTTGCAAATAACCCCGTCAAACTCTTCATGTTCCGGAAACCAAGAATTGACATATGTACTGTTTTCTCCCTACTAAGTACTTCCGTTTTACATCTGCCATTGTGATCTCACGGCTTCCATCTGCATTCAAATGTTGACAAACTTGTCAATCTTCTGTTCCGTGGTGACAATATATGTGATTCTAACTGGTAATGAACTGCCAACTCGGTGTATCCCTTCCTTCTCACTCAACACCAAATGTGTAGATGGGCTGACCCCACTGCTTCCATTTACATTCAAATGTAGACAAACTAATCAAGGCGATGCCAGGACCTGTCACCATCAACACCGACCGTTCCAAATCCGTTATAGATGTACACGTGCAGCTACAAATATTGTCCTGAGATTTTGACATCCGCGGTGTTTTTCCAGTTAGTAAAATAATGGTGCTGAAAATACACGCCAAGCAAACGTCGGGAATATTTATCTGTTTAACTCATGGCAATCTCGCGACAGATTGTTGCTTTTATCCCCACATGCCCACTGCCCGAGATGGAATGTATTATTTGTGAGATATAGTCACGATACTTTTAGGGTTACCACAAACTGCTCGTGGACGTGATCCATAGTTCCCGCCCTACAGAATATCAGTTTGTCCTTTACGTAGAAATCACAAGGTACCGGTGGATGTCTAGATTTTGGCAGTTTGCCAAAGCATGACTGTAAGGTAGGACATGCTGCTTGGGCAGCCCTAATCTCTCGAGCAAGTGGGTTGATAAGAATTTCAGTTTCAATCAAAGCGGTGCCCTGATTCTGGGTCTGCATATCATATGTATATGTGGTGGACTTAGGTTCTCCCAGATATAGATATTCGCTACCTAACATACAGGTATACACTGGGTCCTCCTAGCACAACAGCAGAAACTATTCCGGTGATATATTTGGATGTCACCTTCACCTTATCAATTTTATCAAGTTTAGATTCGGCGCTCAGAGTAGCACCTCTTAACTCAATACTGTGGTTGGTCAATTGTCCAGGTTTCACTACGTGAGCTGAAATTTCCGCGTCACACTTAAGACCAGTGTCATATAAGCACTGTACCTGTCTCCCCTTTACAATAATAGTCTCAACTACGAGAGGTCTTTGATTCTGATCAGGGGTCCTCAATTGGTGGTTCTTATCTGCCAAAATCAAACAAGCCGTGTACTGGACAGGGGGTTTGATTTTGCAGGAACTCGTATGGTGGTAATTTGTTCTGCAAATTTTACAATACTGATTGCCCCATCTAGTACCTAACTGTAGGTTGTTGAGTTTGAGCTGACTGTCTATTATTATGATTACCTGAATTTTGGTTTGAACTAACAGTGTGCCCCCTGTTGTCCTTACCTGCAGAGTTATTTTGTGATAACTCTGATTTGATGTTGAAGGATTACTTTGAGCAGTATTAGTATGATTAGTTGTATTGGTACCTGCCTCACCATTTGCAGTTAGATACCTTTCGGCTAGAGTGATAATCTCATCTAATCGAACTCCACTATTTTCTGCTATGAACGTTTGGAGAGATGTCAGGAGACCCTCTTTAAATTGATCCGTAAGCAGCATTTCCTGCAGCCCCTCATAGGTAGCATCAAATTTGCTCAGTCCTACCCACTTTGTAAAGTATGTGTGCAGTCGTGAGGCTAGCTGAGCACACGATTCTCCTTGAGGTCTTTTGGCTGTCCAGATCTTCAGCTTGTAGGCTTTGGAAGTTAATTCGAACCTTTTCAAACGATAATTTTTGAGGGTGTCAAAGTCCTTCTCAAGACCAGGTGGAAGTTTTGTAAATATGTTATAAGCAAGCCCGCAGAGTCATTGGGAAAGCTTGATGTTTTACTTCTCTTTAGGCAGATTATAAGCTTCACACATGATAACAAAACGATCAAGGTATTCATCCATCTGATCCTCCTTCGGGTTAAAGTGAGCCAGTGGGAAACTCATGGACCCTTGTGCGATAGTCGGTCTGGATGAGATTTCACTATTGTGCGAGGGAGAACTGGCACTACTGTACCTTGAAGCCACTGGATTTTGTAACTCCAATTCCCCCAGCTCCAATGCATGCTGTCTCATCTGTTCTTCCCTCCTCATCTCCAGTTCCGCTTGCTTCATCTGTGTGTCTAGTTCAGCTTGTTTCAGCTGGTTGTCCAATTAAGCTTGTCGCATTTTCTCTCTGGATTTAAATTTCTGCCATCTGGATATTGATCCTAATTCTTTCTTCTCGTTCTTCCTTCTCTCTTTCCTTAATGATGTCCCGTTGTTCAATTCTCCACTCTCGTTCCGCTTCTGTAATATACTTGACCATTCGACACCTTCATACTCTAACAAAGTACGTTGTTTTCTCAGCTCTTCTGGCGTGAGTGGCTTTTCACAAGACATTTTACGTGGTTATTAAGTTGGTATTATGTGAAGCACCATACGTATACTTACTCACCACTATGTGATCTTTCCTTAAAAAATCTTCAAGCAATATATTAACTGGCAGAGTACACTTTTACAACTCTGACAATACAACACAGAGACTTACCCGTCAGCCTACACTCACTTATATTTTTGGCCCTAACTTTTTGGGATTATATTATATTATATTATATTATATTATATTATATTATATTATATTATATTATATTATATTATATTATATTATATTATATTATACGTTCCATCTTACGAATTTCCCGATATTCTTCCCCGCCTTTGTCCTTCCCGTCCTACGCACTTCTCCGCAAATGTACGTCTTACGCACTTCCCCGCATCTGTATGTCCCGTCTTACGCACTTTTCCGCATTCGTCTGTCCCGTCTTACGCACTTTCTCGCATTTGTCTTTCCTTCTTACGCACTTTTCCGCATTTATCCATCCCGTTGTATGCACTTACCCGCATTAGTCCGTCCCGTCAACGTCCTTTCCGTATTTATCTGGCATTGCATTTACTTTAAGAAAAACAAAAGTGGGTCATTGTTGATAAACAAAATCAATTTTAACACGTTGGAAAATACTGTTAGTTAGTAGGTCGATAGATTGTCCTCATTGCAAATCGAACCATTCAGTTCATAAGTGCTCGGATCCCCTCCTCAGCAAAATCCGCAGCGTGTAGCTGCTAACGACACTAGTTCTGTGTTGGTTTATCAATCTTCTTTGGCTTCCTGTGAAGTGTTCTTGTTTGGCCACACCTCTTTTAATTTGCTATTCTCGCAGTCTGACCATGGTTGTAGATTCACAGTCATCACTTGGTTCTCGCAAAAGTCTTACTTCTCGTAGAGCATTCAGAATTTCTGCCTGGTCCGTGGCCCTGGTCCATGGCTCATCCGCCTGAAACATTAGCCTTGGCTGCGAGCTTCTCAGCCCGCTCATTCCCTTGTACGTCCGCATGCCCTTGCACGAAGATGAAACTAATCTTTGCCAGCCGATACCGCTCCAGTGACAGCAGCCACTCTCTTCGGACTCACCCCATCTCTATCCTCCTGTTATATGGATAATCAATAGGGGGGGGGGGGAGGGGGGAACAATGCGACAAAACCCAGTGAAAAGAGGAAGAACACAAATAATTGACAAATACTGGGAGGGCATAGACGAAATACGGAGAAGATACGGACAAAACAGCATAGTATTGAGTGTATGCAAATACTGACAAATACGGAGCGGAAGTAGACGGGACGGACAATTTCGGGGAAGATGAAGACGGTCCATGACGGACGTACACGGACAAAGGTGGGATGGGACAATTTGAGAACGGGGAGGACGTAGACTGGACGGACAAATGACAGGAGGAGACAGATGAAGTAGACGGGCCCGGCCAATTGCCGGGATGCGCGTAAGACGGACAAATTCGGGGACGTGCATAAGGCGGATAACTGCGGTGAAGTGCGTAAGACGTGGCGGACAAATACGGGGGAGTGCATAAGACAGAACGCACAAATAAATTACGGGTAGCGCGTAAGACGGGGCGGACAAATGCGAGTGAGTGTGCAAGACGACCGGACAAATGCGGGAAGTGCATAAGACGGACAAATGCGGGGAGATGCGTAAGATGACAAAGACGGGGAAGTGCGTAAGATGGGGAGGTGGGGGGGGGGGGTAACTGCTTGAAAGTGCGTAAGACGGGGTGGACAACTGCAGAGATGTGCGTTGGTTGGCGTTTTGGTTTGGTGTCTGGTTGGTGTCTGGTTTGTGGATGGTTGGTTGTTGATTGTTTTTCCTGGTTGGTTGGTATTTTGGCTGATTGGTTGGTGTCTGGTAGGTTGGTGGCTGTTTGGTGGTTGTTTGGCTGGTTGGTTATTTCGCTGGTTGGTTGTTTGGCCGGATGGTTTTTTGCTGGTGGTTTGGTCGCTGGTTGGTTGGTGGTTGGTTGGTGACTGGTTGCTAGGTTTTTTGGCTGGTTGATTGGATGCAGGAGACGACTGACATTTAAGCAGAATTGATTGGAGTTAATAACTACTGCGTGTGTAATATGAATTATAAATATTCAATTTGTATGCCGTACATGAGTTTAGACACAGCTGTCACAATTCTTTACAGTTCGAAATATTTGCTACCAGAAGTTTTACTTGGTATCACCGATAAAAAAGAAAAGTTATTGCAGCGGAAAAAAGTATTAACATCTTATAACCTGTGTTTGTAAAGTTTCACTTCACTTTGCATGTAGGCCGAATTTGAAAAAAAAAGAAGTACATGATGTCATAAAACAAATCTTCTTCTTCTTCTTCTTCTTCTTCTTTTTCTTCTTCTTCTTCTTCTTCTTCTTCTTCTTCTTCTTCTTCTTCTTCTTCTTCTTCTTCTTCTTCTTCTTCTTCTTCTTCTTCTTCTTCTTCTTCTTCTTCTTCTTCTTCTTCTTCTTCTTCTTCTTCTTCTTCTTCTTCTTCTTCTTCTTCTTCTTCTTCTTCTTCTTCTTCTTCTATCTTCTTCTTCTTCTTTCTTCTTCTTCTTCTTCTTCTTCTTCTTCTTCTTCTTCTTCTTCTTCTTCTTCTTCTTTTTTTCTTCTTCTTCTTCTTCTTCTTCTTCTTCTTCGTCTTCTTCTTCTTCTTCTTCGTTCTTCTTCTTCTTCTCTTCTTCTTCTTCTTCTTTCTTCTTCTTCTTCTTCTTCTTTCTTCTTCTTCTTCTTCTTCTTCTTCTTCTTCTTCTTCTTCTTCTTCTTCTTCTTCTTCTTTCTTCTTCTTCTTCTTCTTCTTCTTCTTCTTCTTCTTCTTCTTCTTCTTCCTTCTTCTTCTTCTTCTTCTTCTTCTTCTTCTTCTTCTTCTTCTTCTTCTTCTTCTTCTTCTTCTTCTTCTTCTTCTTCTTCTTCTTCTTCTTCTTCTTCTTCTTCTTCTTCTTCTTCTTCTTCTTCTTCTTCTTCTTCTTCTTCTTCTCTTCTTCTTCTTCGTCTTCTTCTTCTTCTTCTTCTTCTTCTTCTTCTTCTTCTTCTTCGTCTTCTTCTCTTCTTCTTCTTCTTCTTCTTCTTCTTCTTCTTCTTCTTCTTCTTTTCTTCTTCTTTCTTCTTCTTCTTCTTCTTCTTCTTCTTCTTCTTCTTCTTCTTCTTCTTCTTCTTCTTCTTCTTCTTCTTCTTCTTCTTCTTCTTCTTCTTCTTCTTCTTCTTCTTCTTCTTCTTCTTCTTCTTCTTCTTCTTCTTCTTCTTCTTCTTCTTCTTCTTCTTCTTCTTCTTCTTCTTCTTCTTCTTCTTCTTCTTCTTCAGCATTCCGAGCCATTGAGGTTCTTTGCTGCAGATACAAGCCGTCTCCATTCGTCTCTCTGGTTGACCTTCTCTTGCCAGTTGCTGATTCCAAGTGCTTATAGGTCTGTATGTATATTTTCTCTTTACCGTCTTTTTGGTCTACCTCGAGGTCTACGGTCATTTATTTCCTAAATCTAAGCGAGTTTTGTCTCCCCATTATCTTCCATTCTTTCTATATGCCCAGCCATTGCAGTCTATTAGCCTTCATGTCATAAAACATTGTGCTTAAAAATTCATTAAATCAATTACGATAGTCACTACTATGGTCTAATGCTGTTTTTGGAAAAGCTGGAAAGTTCCAATGCAGTATTCATTATAACCGGTGTTGGAAATGTCCACCACTTGCTTTAAGACATGACTGTACACGTCTCTTCATATTGTCAAATACCTTCTGTAACGTGTCTGTCGTTATTTCTTGAATGACAATTCTGATTGCTTCTTTCAAGTCCTCAATTGTGCGTGCATTATTTTTGTACATATTTCCTTTCAAGAAATCCCATAGATAATAATCTAATGGATTTAGATCTGGAGAACTAGCAGGCCAAATTCCACGTGATATTATGCGATTTGCGAAAATTCCTTCCAAAAAGAGCAGTGATACTCTAGCTGTGTGTGCAGTTACACGGTCTTGCTGGAACCATGCTTCTTTAATTTCACGTTCATTCAGCTGTTCTATAAAAAGGTTCCAGAATGACAGTACGGTACCGATCGGCATTTATAGTGTTGTCGAAGAAAATTGGTCCAATAAAACGTTTTATACTGAAGGCACACCATACCCCAAATTTCTCATTGTCAGCACTTCATGAAATGCACTGGAATTAAAAGTGCCCCAAATACGATTATTTTGGCTATTAACGTATCCAGATAGATGAAACCATACCTCATCAGAGAAGAATCTTACATCGAGAACTGACTCGTCTTCTTTAGCTGAAATTGATTTGCTCTGGATTGATTACCACACTCTTTTAGTTCAGACACAACATACATTCTGTATGGATAAAAATGTAATCGTTGTTAAAGAATTTTGAGCACTGTGCTCATTGATAAGCGCACTTGTTGCAACATTTTCCATAAGCACTTGCGTAGATTTTCAAGATTCTGTCTTTGATATCTAGATAGTTTTCTTCAGACACAGCAGGCCTACCAGATCGCGGAACGTCTTTGAAATTTCCCGTAGCAAGAAACTTATTCAGCACATTTCCAACCGTAATGCAATAAAGAGATTGTTTATCAAGACATCTTATATATAAATAAGTATCGTCTGTCTGTCTGTCTGTATTTCTGTGTGTCTGTATGTCCTTTATACGTTCGCGAACGGCCCATCCGATTGAGATGAAATTTTCTACACGCCTTCCTTTCATTCCAGAGCTGTCAACTGTCATAGTTTTTTTTTTCTTCTTCCTCTTCCTCCCTCCTCCCCCTCCCAAAATACGTACGTAAATATATGATGATGATGATGAAAGAATCCCCGAACCAAAACGCTAGGGAAAGGGAAGAAAATGACGTGACTACACAGAATCGTCACACGGCAATCATCATCATCAAGTGCCGTGCCGGCTGGCGTAGGCGTTCATGGCTCTCCGTAGATCTCAGTCTTTGGTTTTTTGGATCAACTCTGCTGCTGATATTCCTCCATGCCACGGCAATATCAATAACAATTCATCTTTTTATGTGTAAGGAGGTTATCTACAGTCGTGTAGAAGGGAAGAACTAGACGAGTATGAATTCGGAATGGCGAACTCTCTCCTCCTCTCTTCTCCTCCCTCTACCTCCTCCCTCCACCCTTCTCCTCTTCCTCCTCCCTCTCATCCCTCTCCCTCCTCCCTCCTCCTTCTCCCTCTTCCTTCTCCCTCTTCCTCTCCCCTCCTCCTCCATCCTCCTCCCTCCTACTCCCTCCGCCTCCTCCCCCTCCTCTCTCATCTTCCCTCCTCCTCCCTCTCCCTCCTCATCCCTCCTCCTCCTGCCTCCCTCCTCCTCCTCCTGCCTCCTTCTCTCTAAGCATCCTCCCTCCTCCTTCTCCCTTCTTCTCCCTCTTCCTCCTCCTACCTCCTCCCTCCTCCTCCCTCTACCTCCTCCTCCCTCCACCCTCCTCCTCCCTTCTCCTCCTCTTCCTCCTCCCTTTCCTTCCTCCTCCCTCTACCTCCTCCTCCCCCTACCTCTTTCCTCCTCCCTCCTCCTCCTCTTCCACCTCCCTTTCCTTCCTCCCCTCCTCATTCTCCCTCCTTCCTCTCCCTCCTTCCTCCTCCTCCTTCCTTCTTCTCCCTATGCCTCCTCCCTCCTCCTCTCCCCTCCTCTCCCTCCTCCTCCTCCTTCTCCTCCTCCTCCTTCTCCTCCTCCCTCCTTCTCCCTTCTTCTCCTCCTCTCCCCTCCTCCTCCTACCCTCTTCCTCTTCCCCTCCTCCCTCTCCCTCCTCCATCCTCCTCCTCCCTCTTCCTCCTCCTTCCTCTTCCTCCTCCTTCCTCCTCCTCCCTCTTCCTCCCTCTCCCTCCTCCATCCTCCTCCCTCTTCCTCCTCCTTCTTCCTCCTCCTTCCTTCTCCTCCCTCCTCCTCCCTCTTCCTCCTCCTCCTACCTCCTCCCTCCTCCTCCTCTCTCCTCCTCCCTCCTCCCTTTTCCTCCCTCCTCCTCCTCCCTCTACCTCCTCCCTCCTCCTCTCCACTCTTCCTCCTACCCTCTTCCTCTTCCCCTCCCCCTCCTCCCTATCCCTCCTCCTACCTTCACATTCCTCCTCCTCCCTCTTCCTCCTCCTCCCTCCTCCTCATCCCTCCTTCTCCCTCCTCCTCCTTCTTCCTCCCTCCTCCTCCTCCTCCCTCCTCCCCTCCTCCTTCCTCCTCCTCCCTCTCCTCCTCCTCACTCCTCCTCCTCCCTCCTCCTCCTCCCTCTACCTCCTCCCTCCTCCTCCCTTCACATTCCTCCTCCTCCCTCTTCCTCCTCCTCCCTCCTCCTCCTCCCTCCCTTCTTCTCCTCCCTCCTCCTCCTCCCTCTACCTCCTCCTCCCTTCACATTCCTCCTCCTCCCTCTTCCTCCTCCTCCCTCCTCCTCATCCCTCCTTCTCCCTCCTCCTCCTTCTTCCTCCCTCCTCCTCCTCCCTCCTCCCCCTCCTCCTTCTCCCTCTCCTCCTCCTCACTCCTCCTCCCTCCTCCTCCCTCTACCTCCTCCCTCCTCCTCCCTTCACATTCCTCCTCCTCCCTCTTCCTCCTCCTCCCTCCTCCTCATCCCTCCTCCTCCCTCCTCCTCCTCTCTCCTCCTCCTCCTCCCTCCTCCTCCTCCCTCCTCCTCCCTCCTCCTCCCTCCTCCTCCTTCTTCCTCCCTCCTCCTCACTCCTCCCCCTCCTCCTTCCTCCTCCTCCCTCCTCCTCCTCTCTCCGCCTCCCTCCTCCTCCTCCCTCTACCTCCTCCCTCCTCCTCCCTTCACATTCCTCCTCCTCCCTCCTCCTCCTCCCCTCCTCCTCTTCCCTCCTCCTCCCCCTCCTCCTCCTTCTCCCTCCTCCTTCTCCCTCTTCCTCCTCCCTCTTCCTCCTCCCTCTTCCTTCTCCCTCCGTCTCCTCCCTCCTCCTACTCTCTCCTCCTCCTCCCTCCTCCTCCCTCTCCCTCCTCCTCCCTCTCCTCCTCCTACCTCCTCCCTCCTCCTCATCTTTCCTCCTCCCTCCTCCCTTTTCCTCCCTCCTCCTCCTCCCTCTACCTCCTCCCTCCTCCTCTCCACTCTTCCTCCTACCCTCTTCCTCTTCCTCTCCTCCCTATCCCTCCTCCTCCCTTCACATTCCTCCTCCTCCTCCTCCCTCCTCCCCCTCCTCCTTCCTCCTCCTCCCTCTTCCTCCTCCTCCTTTCTCCTCCCTCCTCCTCCTCTCTCCTCCTCCCTCCTCCTCCATCCTTCTCCTCCCTCTCCCTCCTCCTTCTTCCTCCTCCTTCCTTCTCCTCCCTCCTCCTCCCTCTTCCTCATTCTCCTACCTCCTCCCTCCTCCTCCTCTTTCCTCCTCCCTCCTCCCTTTTCCTCCCTCCTCCTCTTCCCTCTACCTCCTCCCTCCTCCTCTCCACTCTTCCTCCTACCCTCTTCCTCTTCCCCTCCTCCCTATCCCTCCTCCTCCCTCTTCCTCCTGCCTCCCTCCTCCTCCTCCTGCCTCCTTCTCTCTAAGCATCCTCCCTCCTCCTTCTCCCTTCTTCCTTCCTCCTCCTCCTGCCTCCTTCTCTCTAAGCATCCTCCCTCCTCCCTCCTCCTCCTCTTTCCTCCTCCCTCCTCCCTTTTCCTCCCTCCTCCTCTTCCCTCTACCTCCTCCCTCCTCCTCTCCACTCTTCCTCCTACCCTCTTCCTCTTCCCCTCCTCCCTATCCCTCCTCCTCCCTCTTCCTCCTCCTCCCTCCTCCTCCTCATCCCTCCTTCTCCCTCCTCCTCCTTCTTCCTCCCTCCTCCTCCTCCTCCCCTCCTCCTTCCTCCTCCTCCCTCTCTTTCTCCTCCCTCCTCCTCCCTCTTCCTCCTCCTCCTTTCTCCTCCCTCCTCCTCCTCTCTCCTCCTCCCTCCTCCCTTTTCCTCCCTCCTCCTCCTCCCTCTACCTCCTCCCAGACAGGCAGACAGACAGAGAGGGAGAGACAGACAGACAGACAGACAGACAGACAGACAGGCAGGCAGACAGACAGACAGATAGTCGGTAACGGGAACGGGAACTTATATGACTACTTATATGAATTAAATGAGATGCTCCCCACCAGGGTCTGGGCGAAGCCGGGCAGGGTCAGCTAGTCTTGTTATAAATCTTTGATCAACCATTCGTGTGTATCGACCGCCATTTCGAAATACTTGTTGAACCAAATAATTTCTTCCGTTGATAACACCATTCTGTTTGGAGTGCAAAGAATTACACCAGCAGACGACAGCCATTCGCTGCATATTGCTTCACGGTGGACTGTGGAGCACATATTTTGATAACATCATGTACTTCACTTTCCATATTTGTTCTACATACAAGGTGTAGTGAGACTTTACAAACCCCCGGTATTATTGTGTGTATCTTCTTCTTCGTTCTAATTATGCACATATACAACAAGGACACTAAATAGACACTCTAATAACATTTAAAGGCGATGGAAATTTGGATTCTGAGGCTCATGCAAGGAATATCGTGGACGATAAGCAAAAAGAATGAGAAGGACCTTCATTAAACAGATGAAAGCAATCAATTGTTTACATAAATAAGACCTGGGCAGTCCAGATTTCAATATACAGCTGAAAGATGCTGGTGTTTACAGCGATGTCCTGGCTTGTAATGAGAAAAGGAAACTTGAACACTTAGCGACAACTTGGAAAAGAGACAGTGATAAATATCTCGGTGGCTTGGTTATATGGCATAATCAGGATACGGACACGTACATAATTCAAAATTCTGGTGAAAGTGATCTTTCCTACCCCTCCCTTTCCCAGCGCCTACACACATTCATCCGCCAACACTTACTTCGCTTTAGTTGACACTTGACCAACTATGTCATTTCCTGTCGACTGATCTATGGAGATCGTGGCATGCAGTTTGATTTGTGTGCCCTGCGATTTAGACAAAACCTGGACGAACGCATTAAAAGCTAAGTGATTTTGTTGTTGTTGTTGTTGTTGTTGTTGTTGTTGTTGTTGTTGTTGTTTGCTTTGTAATTTTGTTTTATAAGTGTCTTTTCGTGTTTCTGTTCTGATGAAGTCTTCCTACCTACAACCTCCACTCTGTCATTTGTGATTGTCAAACTGACAAGATCAACTTTCCGTTTTTTTTTTCTTGATTAACTCAAAATACGACCTTAATGCAGTTCAGCTCATTTTTTACCCTTTTCGCTAATAGATTCATCACCTGTTGACGACTTAATTTATTCAGAAGTTTTCAGAAGAGCTATTATTTCTGCTGACATACAACCCACTCATTTTAGCCGAAGTTGGCAGTAGTGATCTCATCTTTGGCAACGTGTGTGTCCCTTCCATCGCCACATGACTGGGTAACGAAGTAATAGGTTCTTGATGTTTCATTATTATTCCACTTGAGAAGTATTGCATGCGCGCACCTACATCATCAATAACATTATATTATGTTTATAGGTATGTATACAGTATACAGGTAGGTATGAAAGCATGTAAGTAGGTTGATATGTAAGTAGGTATGTAGGTAGGTATACGACAAGTAGGTGAAATGTAAGTAAGTAGGTGGAAGAACTTATAAATTACTTAAAGGTATTAGACAAGTAGGTGAAATGTAGGTAAGTATTGGAATGAAATGGTAAATTACTGAAAATAAAATTACCCAGTCAATCACAAACAGCCAATATATGCTTGGGTTGAATGCGGCGTTCAGTAAAGGACATGCAATTAACTTTGTGTAGTTTGGTAGATATGTAAGTAGATAGTAGACAGGCAGATATGTAGTTATGGAGATATGTAAGTAGATATGTGGTTAGGTATGTTTGTAGGTATTAGACAGACAGAAATGTAGTTAGGTAGATATGTAAGTAGATATGTAGGTAGGTATATATGTATGTAGATATGTGGTTAGGTATGTTGGTAGGTATTAGACAGACAGATATGTTGTTAGGTAGATATGTAAGTAGATATGTGGTTAGGTATATTGGTAGGTATTAGACAGACAGATATGTTGTTAAGTAGATATGTAAGTAGAACAGAACGAACGAACGAACGAACAGACTTTATTTTCAAAGGGTAACAAATTGGGCACGCAGGCCCGTCTTACATTCGGCCCTTCCATTCACTCATCTTTTTTTCATCAACAGTGCATAGGAAAAAACATTGTCACATTAATTTTGTAAACATAAACAATGCATGTTACTATGTTATGAGACACATCCACCACCCACCTACACATCCCCCATTCACTCCAACTCCCCCACCCAACCACACACATAACCCACACACACATACATTCCCCCACCCATCCGCCACATCTCTACACCTACACATCTCCCCACCCACACACACCTCTCACCCACCACACACCCCATCCACCCACACCCCAAGCACACATACATTCAATAACCCACACATCCCCCACCTACACACATCTCCCCACCCACTCCATATCCTCTACCCGTCCCATTACCCACCAACAATCAGTCACCCACATATGCTCCTCCACCCACATATCCTCCACCCACACACCTCCACCCACCCACCCAAGCACATATTCCTCAGCCACACACACATCTCCCCGTCAACTCACATATTCCGCACCTACCCACACATAAATTCAGCACCCACCCACATAATCTCCCATCTCCCCAACCCACTCACAGATCCCGAGCCCACACCTACAAACATCTCCCACCATCTCCTAACCTGCACACACTCACCTACCCACATATCCTCTACCCACCCACACATTCTCTACCCACCCATCCCCCAACCAAACATCCCTTAACCACACACCCTTACTCATATACAATCACCCACCCACACATCCTCTACCCAACCACACATCCTCCATCCACCCATCCCCCAGTCACACATCCCTTAACCACACACCCCTACCCATATACACACACATCCCCACCCACGCACAATCTCCCCACCCATACACACATCCCTAACACACATCCCCACCCACCAACACATCCCCCATTCACAAACACACACCTCCCATCCACGCACACACACAACCCACACACGCACATCCCCAACTCATACACTCATCCCCTCACACATCCCTAGACACACGTACTTATCCCTCAACCACTAACACCCACACATCCCTTACCCACTCATCAACACATACATCTCCTATCTACCCACCCACACTCACACAACCCAACCACCCATCTAAGCACACATCCCCACCCTCACACACATCCTTCACCCACCCGCAAACCCAACCACACCTTCACCCACCCACATCATTTATCCACACCCAGCTCCCCTCCCACACAACACCACACCCACACATATCCCAAAGACACATCCCTCACCCACACACACATCTCCCCACACATCTCCTACCCATCCACACATCCCCCAACTACAATCACCCTCACTACCCACACATACATCCTCCATCCAGCCACACACCCCCACCCAGCCAGACATATCCCCCACCCACACACACATCTCCAAATCCATCACCCACACCCATCATGCACCCCTCCCCAACCCACATACATCCCCCACACATATCTCACCCACACACACTCCCCACCCATCCACCCAGACATCCCACACCCATACACATCCCTCACCCACACCCCCAAACCCACAACCACCCCCACCTGCACACATCACCCACCCACCACATATCCACACACCCACATCTCCCCACCCATACATATACCCCACCCATTCCATAACCCACCATCAATCATCCACAAACATATCCTCCTCCACCCACTTACCCACAACCACCTAGCCAAACACACATCCCCACCCACACACACATCTTCCCGCCAACCCATACATCCCGCACGTACCCACACACAAATCCACCACCCACCCACACAATCCCACCCCGCCCACCCACACACACATCCCCCATCCCCCAACCTACTATTATGAAACTCCCACACTTTACACACACATACAGTGACGATTGTCGTGAGCATTGTCGCAAAATTGTACAGAAAATGGAGAAATATTGTACATATACATTTTGTAACTTAAAAATTAGTGATGCAATTCAACTCTCTCTCTCTCTCTCTCTCTCTCTCTCTCTCTCTCTCTCTCTCTCTCTCTCTCTCTCTCATACTCTCTCTCTCTCTCTCATACTCTCTAATTCTCTCACCCACTCTACAGTGATGTACGTGTGTTCATGTTAAGTTATAACATCAGTTGGCATTCAAAATGGTAATATGAACATGAGAATACACAACATATATGGAATAGCATGTTACATGATATGCGTGCGCTTAAATCTCTCTCTCTCTCTCTCTCTCTTCTCTGTCTTTCTCGCTCTCTTCTCACTAACACACACCCATAGACACTCACAAACAATGGCCGCACACATACACACAACAAATCCATTCTTCCACTGTCTTCTCTCGTTTGCTCACTCCCCCCCCCCCCTCTCTCTCTCTCTCTCTCTCTCTCTCTCTCTCTCTCTCTCTCTCTCTCTCTCTCTCTCTCTCTCTCTCTCTCTCTCGCAATCACTATTTCACCCATTAAGTCACTCTATCCATCTTTCATT
Source organism: Cepaea nemoralis (assembly GCA_014155875.1). Lineage (NCBI taxonomy): Eukaryota > Metazoa > Mollusca > Gastropoda > Stylommatophora > Helicidae > Cepaea > Cepaea nemoralis. The sequence goes on along the minus strand of JACEFZ010004875.1, from coordinate 164,455 downwards.
TACTCAATATCACACTCTCTTTCACTCTAACTCACACACAGACACACACACACCCTCTCGCTATCAAATATACACTCCCTCGCATATACACATACACACACGAGAATACACACAATATACACACGCAAATACACACATCCACACCCATATACACACACTTACACACACACACACACAAATACACACTCCCTGGCATACACTGCATGCATGCACACATACACACAATCATGCACTCACATACACGAACATATATATATATATATATATATATATATATATATATATATATATATATATATATATATATATATATATATATATATATATATATATATATACACGCACATACACACATATACACACGCACATACATATAAACACACGCATACATTTACGCACACATATAAACATACACACACAAGCACACATACAAACACACATTTACACACACTTACACATACACACCCACATTCAGACGTGCACACACATACACACATAAACACACGCATACACACATATGGACACGCGTACACACCAACCCATCCACCCACACACTTACTCACACATACACGCTGCCTCACATAATCTCACCCTCTCACTCATTTACTCTCTAAACCACACTAACTCACTCTCTTACAAGCACAGACAAGTACACAGACACACACACATTCACCCAGGTATATTGGTAGGTATTAGACAGGCAGATATGTTGTTAGGTAGATATGTATGTAGATATGTGGTTAGGTATATTGATAGGTATTAGACAGACAGATATGTTGTTAGGTAGATATGTAAGTAGATATGTGGTTAGGTATATTAGACAGATTGTTATGTAGGTAGGTAGATATGGAAGTAGATATGTAGCTTAGAATTAAGCAAGTAGGTATGCAGGTAGGCAAATAGGTAGGTATGTAGATATGTTTAAAGGTAGTAAGTAGGTAGCAAGGTATGTAAGTAAGAAGGCAGGTTTAAAGTGAGTATATATTTGATAATGTGAAACATGACGAAATAATAAAATCACTACAGCAACTGAACATTGACGGCAAAGATCTGCGAATAATATATAACATATATTGGCAGCAAACAGCGTCCATACGAATCAACAACCTGGTGGGAACATTTCAGTGTATAAAGAAGGGCGAAAAACAATGTTGTGTAATGTCTCCCGATTTATTCTCACTGTACAGTGAACATGTAATGAAATATACAAAAAATATGTCAGGGGTCCTGGTTGGTGGACATAATATAAATAACCGTCTTGACAGCAACAGGACAGTAGAATCTAGAGGAAATGATAGACACGATGGTTGTAGAAAGTTAAAAAAAATGGATCTTAGTTTGAATAATGGCAAGACAGAAGTCATGGTGATATCAAAGAAACATATTGTGCCTAAATGTGCAATTAACGTAAATGGTGCTATTTTGCGGCAAGTGCAGAAATTCAGATATCTAGGCACATGGAAGTAGTTATAAATGCACGTTTCGGAGCTTATTTGGAGGATTGTGGAGGATTGACCTTGACCTCGGTTGATTTTCACTCCTCCTCGGTCATATAGTTGGGTAAGGGGTAAGGGGTGGTATGTAGGGGTGATATTTAACTTATGTTTTAGGTTGTGTAGTAAAAAGGTGTGTACCACATAATCAACATGAAGCACCCTCTTGGAGTGGTCAACAAGAAAAATCATTCATACCACTAAAAAACCAAACAAGAGCTCGTTTTCATAACTTTTTATTTTTCATCATATTTCCAATAGTGTGTAGAAGAGTCAAACCATTTTTATTGACAAAGTACATTCATTTTTATTGGTCGTGAAAAACGTGACATTGAGTCTTTTATATAGACATTTCATACATATGACCACTTTAATAGAACATATAGACACCAAACAGTAGAAAACATATATACATAAGTACACTAGGACGTGTTATATGTCTAGGGGTGATGTAGTGACCTTGTCTTTGTGAACTTGACGTTTTATGTAGAAATAGGATAGCGAGTTTCTGTGTTGTGTGTATGTGTAGATAGACGTGTCTTGTGTTTTGAAACCTACATTTGTCCCTCCAGTCGCTGTCTGTGTGTCAAGTACATCTAAAAATGTTTGTCTGTCTAGGTGTGTGTTGTGGTGTTTGGTGAGGCCCTTTGTGCTTGTTTTATTGTAGTCTCCGAAACAATGGTATGTTTTACTACATAAGGATACCATTCCATCCCCTTCGTATTCTAACTTGAAAAGACCAGGGGTTCTCTTTTCATAAGCTTTAATAGTCTGGCAAGCCTTACAGGTATCAGTATTAACTATATGTTCAGAGCAGACTTCAGCCGGGAACCACTGATTATAAACTCTATCATACTCTGCTCTAAGGTGTGGTCTAACTGCTTCCGCTAGGTTAGGTGTGCTAAGCACTAAGTAAAGAGAGTCAGTGTCCATTTCGCATAATTGGAAATCCTCCCTGTCTAAAAATTTATCTAAAAGTCATAGTAGAAAGCCAACATTCTTAATTTGGCATATTGATAAACGAAAAAACCTATCTGAAGGGGGAGATCCCAGACTGTTGTCTTTTTCCCTTTTACTACTTCAAATATGTCTTCGGTCAGTGGTGTCATCTTCTTAAATAAGGGATTATTTATTAACTTGGTTGTGTCTTCACCCTTACAATAGGAAACATTGGTGTGCTTGGCCTTATTGGTTAGAGTTTTGCCGTAAGCGGCATTCCCCAATAATTTCATGGTTTCAGCCTTAACGGTAGAGGTTGTATTACTGTCACCTTCTCTTCTGGCATCAGAAACCATATCACCAAATTCTTGGAAGCAGCTAACTGGCTTATATTCAATGATTTGGTACACATGGGTGACCTCTAGCCCATGTTCCAGATACCATTTTAATAATGGCGTGGCTAACATGATCTTTTCTCCGATATAGCTACCTATAAGTGTCCGTCTGGCACTTGACAGCAGTTTATGTGACTGGGCGTACTCACACATAAACTTACCTATATGCTCTCTGCCCACTTCAATATTTTTGAATATTGGTGTCATCTCTGAGAATTGCGCTTTGTATTTGTCTGGCACGTGGATATCACACTCTATCAATCCAAACAAACTCTCAGCTCTTACAGCCTTTAGAATCCTTTCTTTGTTAATGGTCTTTTTATTATGCCATGGTTTGACATATGGGAATCTGCCCTTGACAAAACCCTTAACGTCACTATTGGTCTTTTTAAGGTTCCGCCAGTCACATTCCCACATTTCTACTACTTTAACTTTCACCTCGTTAACCAAGTAGTCGTGAATGTCACAGGTGTTGTCATATAGTTCTGTCAGAGGTATCTTATTTACTGGATTTATGTCAATACCACGAGTCAGGGGACAGTCTGGGTGACCAAGGAATAGACATCCGTGAAACTGATACACGGTTGTATTCACCCTATCCCACCCATCTACTCTAATATGACGCGGGCTCAGCGCCATCTCCCGCCCATTGAACTGTGTCCTCAACTCTATATTCTCACTATGCTCTATCCACGCTAGCCACTCTCTGCACTGAACAGTGTAAAATCTACCCTTATGAGTCTGGAACTCATCTTCTGCCTTTCGAATGACAGGAAAACCCGTAGTCATCTTTTGCATTAGAGCCCACAGGTAGAGAGCGTTAGCGTCATACCCTTTCAAACTCTTAACAAGCTTACCCCCTCTGATGCGTGTCTGACATATCTCATGGTACCTATGAAAGATTATGGACGGCCCTCCTACAATATTTCTCTAAGTGTTTTGTGCAGGTCTTTCTCGTTCTCGGAACATAGTGAAAACACTACGTTTTTGGGCAGAGTCCTAAAAAGATATTTTAAGGTTACTCCAGGGACGGAAATGGCATCCTTAAACATGTCTACACCTAAATCTTTGTAGAAGGAAACCTGTTTATCTAATGCCTTAATAAAAGGCTGTACATCTTTGTTATTATACCACACTAGAAAGTCTTCTAATGTGGCCATCTTATTTTCTACCCACACTTTCTGACACACTTTATACTCTGTCTCAGTAATATTACAATTTCTTAGTTTTGAAAAGAATGCCTCGTGTGTGGGTAACTGTGTTTCTTTTAGTTTTTCAAGGTTAGTTATAAACTCATAAGGGAAATTTCCCTTAGTTTCTTTAATTTTGTAAGCGGCTAGATACTTTGAGTAGTTGAAACCTGGCGCTAAATAGTTACTGATATCCAGAAACTTCAATTGATCTGTGGCAATACACATAAAATTATTGTTTCTCTTGACAACAAAATTGCACGACACGTCCTCTGATTTTATGAAATAAGAAAATAAGTATGGCTTGATGAGGTTCATATCGTACATTCCAGAGTTGAACCCCAGGACCGGTAGCTCTTTCAAGTACGCATCGAACCTACCAATTAAAGTGTTCTCATTTATCGCCTCTAGTGCGGTGTACACATCTTCGAACTTAGCATGCAGTTCTGAATACGCCGCATCAGCGATTCGGGTCAAATGATCAAGCATCCTATTCACCAGATCTTGGGGATCACCCGATGTGATGAAGCAGACTGGGGCCTCGAACCCAGGTACGTTGGAGGCGACTGAGCACGACATGGGGACATGTTTTGCTAAAAATTGTGTTGAATTACTATCACAAGGAAGATTTGAAGACTCAAAGAAGCATTCAAAATCGTATGTAGCCCTGTACGGGTAAACATACTTAGGATCGACTGGGATGCCTTGGTCAGCAATAAGTTCCCAGACGGTTTCAGGTGGATTGTAAACCCCTCCTTTAAAATGCTCTATAGTTTTACCTCCGTTGCAACTGTTTTCATGACGTTCCATATATCTATACTCCTTCCACAACTTCCCACATTTTGGGCAACTAAAAGCGTGAGCTGCTTTGTCAATATCTACAATATGCATGAAATGGTCTTTAAAAAACAAAAGTCTTAACGTTTCATCGTATGTCCCACTACCTCTAAGCTTTGGTACCAGTGAATGGTTATCATCATACTCAAAAATATCTACATTGAGAGCAAAGCATTCTTCTAAGTTGGGGACATCAAGAAGTTTAATACCTGGAAAATTAGTTAGGGATTCTATGTTCTGATACTCTTTCCACTTATTAGCATACTCTTTCGTACGTTTCCTAAGATTCCTAACATGTGATCCTTTGTGTACAGCTAGTGCTCTAAAAAAACAAAGATTATCAGTGTATGGCTTGAGGTTTGAGTCGTGTTGTAATATGTTGATGGCTTGGTTGTGGGTAATGTATTCGGGAATATCAGTCAGGCAGCAACCAATAGGAAAATCAGGAATGTGAAAAATATAAAACGACGTAGCAGCTACTGTCTCTACACTGTATTTGGTGTCTGGTCGTTGCTGCATAGCGTATGTAAGGATATCATGTTGATGAACTGTCTTGATGAAGACGTCAAAGTCATGTCTGTTATTAATTAAAGCTGGAAATTCTAAAACGGCAGCGTTGTTGGAGGAAGCATGAAAGAATCTAAGGTCCTGTGTTTCTCTATGTCTCAGAATTAAATGGTGGGAATAATTGATCTTGAATCGGTTTGTCTGAGTATTAAAGACCTTGTATAGGGTGTCTGTCCAATCGATAGGGTGCTGTGTCTGTGGGCTAATGTAGTATGTGTAGACTGACATGTGTTTACCACACTTGTGATGTGTCCTAATACTATCCCAGTTTTCCCTATATGTGGGTTGGATTTCATCATGGAGGTTGTCTGGTGTTTCTGTTTCAACTTGTCCAAGTTTCTGTTTTTTAGGTGTATTTGTGTTTGTGGGAGCTTTCCTTTTACGTGCTGTGGTGTTTGATGCAGTATTATTTGGTGCTGTAGTGTCCATGTTTGATGTTGAGGGTGTAGTGTGCATTGAGGGTGTAGTGTCCATTGATGATGTCTGGTGATGCTTTTTAATGTGGCGATTTAGGTTGTCTTTTCTTTTGTATGAGTTATAACATATGTGACACTTGTGAGTTGTTAGGTTGTGTATGGTGTTAATGTGTCGTGTGAGATTATGCTGTTCAGTGAAAGCTTTGTCACAGGTAGGACACAGAAAGACATTCTGAATAGTGGCCATAGTGATAGACAGAACTGTGATGATGAGTCAAGTTTCCGGTGATGTGATAAGCTCTTGTGTATCCAAATTTTTCCAAATTACAGATCTTGGTAGTAGACAGTGTTATTCAGCAAAATAGACTTTTAATTTCCTGTATTGGCTTGGTAATATGAAGCACTAGTTTCGGGTAGTTGATATGGTGATATTAAGATCTTGTGTAGTTGGTAGCTTTTCCAGTTAGTATAGTCAATATTTTTCCTGTGGTGGCTATGATGATAGTAAGACGTTGTGTGGATCCAATAGATAACGGCTTGATAGTGAAAATTAGTTTGTTGGTTCCTATCGTTCCACACCTGTATAAATCTCGAGTAAGCACTGGGCAGCAAACAGCTGTGGAGAATAACAAAAATCATTATAGATATTTTGCAACCATATGACATATCTACAGAAAATATTTATAAGACATACCAAAAGGAAGATATGGCAACTGAGTCACATAACACTTAGTATTATATTTTCATTTTCTGTTTTCTTCACATCCCGTCCTTATGTAGTTGATGGTGAAGACAAACAATGACCTTTGTTAAATTTTTAATTTTTTTATTTTTTATTTTATTTATTTATTTATTTATTTATTATTTTTTTTTTTTGTAATTGTATTTTCTGTGTTATTTTATATTGGATGACACAACTGTGGTATACTAATGAACATTGCTGAATACGGCCACCAAGGAACACTATATATGGTTGAAAATATTTAGTGATGTTTAATATGAAAAACGTTGAAGGCATACCAGTGGTAGACAGTTGCCTACTTTTCCTTGTACGCAATACCCTCGAGATTGTACTTCCTTGTATGTAATGGCTTCGATTTGTTAGCAACTTTTCAACCTGGTGAAAAGATAAATATTATAGATATAACAACAAAGTAAAATAAGATAGGGATTCTTGAAACAACTAATGGAAACAAAGATAATCCTGGCTAATATGAAGAAAATCACAGAAAACTCAGAATATTATATAAGAGGTCAAAGAAACTCTCAGTGCTTAGAAATTATAAAACAACGCAACAGTAAAATACGAAACTAATACAAAAGAATTCAACCACTTACTAATCAAAGATCAGCAGAAGGCTACCTAAAGACAACAGATGGATAAAATAATAGAATAGCTTTTACACATATGATCAGAATATTGAAAACACCTTTATGAAGTTAACAGAGAAGAATATAATAAGGAAGGGCCACCGTTTTGAATGTGGAGGCTCTAACCATATGAAAGCTACCAAAAAGCCCGGTTCAGACAGCATCATAGCATAAAGGCTTAATACTTTAGAACTGATGATCTACAAACGGCTGGAAAAGACCTTAGACATGTAAAAACATATAATGAAAACTACAAGATATCATAAAATTGATAATGAAGTAGACCAATTTCAGCCTATTGAGAGAGGTGTGAGATGGGTATGTGTAATGTCGGCTTGTACAATGAAACTGTTTCCAGAAATATAGAAGACATGATAGGAAACAATAACAGCTAGGCAGATGACACAGTCTGATTACAGACAATGAAGAGGACCTGCAACATTTAGTAGACCCACGCAGTCAATAACTAGGGGTGGAACTGAATAGTAAGAAGACACAGATTATAGCCCTTACTGGAAAATAAGTACCTTACACAATGTAACAATTGAATTTAATATCTGTTGAAGCAAAACATCCTTCTTCGTTGAATGCGAAAATGAGAAAAAGACTTGGCCTTCGTTTCGTCACTGGTTTTGATACTGTCTGCGTGAGAGAGGTGTATAGCTGAAATGAACAACATCAATCAACCAATCAGAGAACAGATAACATCAAATCACAAAGGGTATATCCCTGTAGTGGTCTGAGGGACATTTTGAATAAATCAATCAGAGAACAGATAACACCAAATCACAAAGGGTATATCCCTGTAGTGGTCTGAGGGACATTTTGAATCAACCAATCAGAGAACATATAACATCAAATCACAAAGGGTATATCCCCTGTAGTGGTCTGAGGGACATTTTGAATCAACCAATCAGAGACCAGATAACATCAAATCATAAAGGGTATATCCCCTGTATGGGTCTGAGGGACATTTTGAATCAACCCATCAGAGAACACATAACATCAAAATCACATAGGTCATATCTCCTGTAGTGGTCTGAGGGACATTTTGAATCAACCAATCAGAGAACAGATAAGAAATTAACACAAATGTTCTTTTCGAGATGTAGGTCATGTGACCGGAAGCCCACTTTGGTCATTTATGTCCACGTCTTCCAGATGTATGTTTCCAACCCGAAGCACCACCTTTGACCTGGTGTAACCCACTTTAATTATGACCAACACCGTTACACAGACCGATGAAGAGTCATACATCTCTAACACATCGTCAATGATATGATTATATTTAACCCATATAGACATCACTAACCACCATTAAAATACACCATTGGTTGCAATAGTTATATATCGAAAAGGTCCCAAGTCGGCTTCTGATGTATCAACTTCTAACACGGGGCACTATTTCACTTTACATAGTAAACTATTTTAGTAAAGTTTGTTTTAAATGAAACCTGAAGTATTCTAATGTGTGAACTTTGAAAATTAATTGTCTTGTTGCGAAAAGTGTATATAAGAAAATATTCCTGGGTGATCCTGAAATCTAAATGTGTACACACATACCTTACTACTACCATTCAGTAGCATGTCCTTTGCAGAATCTCGTTCCCATAAAAACCCATCCAAAAAAAAAAACAACAACAAAAAAAATATTCTTGATCACAAACAAGATGTCCATTACAACCAACTGGAGATCATCTTCTTTTGGGCCTTCCAAGACATACACCATTATTGTTCTCTCCAAACTTTCATGACGTTTCAAGTGACCAAATATACCAATTTTCTTTGCTTGTCTTTAAAAAACCATCTTCAATATTCTTGAAGTAAAGTAAGATATTCTTAGAACCCCTCTATTACATTTTATATTCAAGTGCCTTTATGACGTGTTTAGTGTCTCACAGGCGTAAGTTGAATACTCTTAAAAACATAATTGTCTGTAGTTCTATCTGTCCCACTCTATTAAGTTGTCTTTGAAGAGCAATTGATAATCGATTAATTTCTTTCATTGTGTCACTGTTGGTAATCAAGATATTCGAAAGTTTCCACCACCTGGTTGTTATGGGGTTCTTGGCTTTGCCGAAAGCACATTACTTTCCTTCTGGACAGTGACTATTTTAATCTGTGACCATACTGATGATCTATCGGTCCAGACCAACAACAATATGTTGTTACACTTCATCCACCTGCTTCCATGGCTTCACATAACCATGATTCAGGTACGCCACCCAAAAGTGCTCCATAGAAGAAAGAAGGATACCCTGTAATCGGGACTACCATACACAAGTAAATTTTAGGCCAATCTTTCAGAATATCACACACAATCAGTCATACACACTCTCATTGTGAGTTCTTTATAGGCTGTCTGATCGTTGTGCTAACATTAGAGGTCTTAGAGTGACCAACAACAACAACAACACACATATAGGCGGACACGCAGTCATATATACCAGTATACCCACATAGAGAAACAAAAACCCACCGACAAATAACCAGATACAGACAACCAGACATACAGACAGATAAAAAGACAGTCAGACATATAGATAGACACACAGACAGATAGATGGACACCCACTCATAGACACCATTATATCCATATAGAGACACACAAACCCACCGACAAATAACCAGATACACACAGACAGTCAGACATACAGACAGACACGTTTTTAGTCATACGCGCAAACACTGATACAAACCATTAACAGATAAATGAAACAACAAACATGAAAACACGGCCCCGAAGTGTCCCCATCACATTACCTTCTTACTTTTCAATCCTTGTGCTCATAATATGGTGAATTTTAGATTTATTCTGATGACATCAATCTGATTATCATGTGGTTACACATCTATCCATACATCATGTCGCTAGGACTTTTCAATCTTTGTGCTCAGAATATGGTGAATTTTAGATTTATTCTGATGACATCATTCTGATTATCATGTGGCTACACATCTATTCATCCATCATGTCACTAAGCGGTCATGTTCTACCATTTCACTCGATCACTAGAGTCGTGGATCTGGTCTCGACCATACCCCAGTGACCAAGCCTTCCAGGTATTTACTTCTCGGTCTGTTCCTCTCGATCTTGCCAGTTGTTACCATGTTTATTTCTCATAAAATACCCAACAAATTTTTTCTATGTCCAATTTCTATAATCTATTTACGATTTTCATTTTGTTTCTTGTAGATTATTTTCTGCCCGTGGTATCTTTTCTCCACCTTTCCATCAGATGTTTTTCAGCCTGGTCCACACATCGATACAAAAGTATGAAGCACTTCAACACTTTTCTTTTTCTACTTGCTATCTTTTTGGTCAGTTTCGTCTTGCTAAAGGCTACATTTCCTGTGATGAATCTTGTAATCTCTTCAAACCATTGCCCATCAGAACTGTTCCGAGATAATTGTACTTGTTTTCCTATTTACTTGTGGTGTTTTCCTAATAATCTGTGTCTTTTTAATGCTAATCCTAGTTGTTCACGTCTATTAATTGTTGCAGGTTCTGTTCCTTGTCTACAATCAAGACTGCCTATCTATTGATGTCCCGCAATAATCTTTTCATATAATTCTGGTGTACAAGGGGAAAAAACATTACACACCCCTTTTAATTGGTTGCTATTTACCTATTTCATTATCAATCCATATGACAGATCCAATATGTTTTTTCTTCCCCCACCAATTTGTAGCTTTTCAAACATAGCTAATGTGCCGTACACAGCCTTATCAACGTGATAACATTCACATGTGTGTTAAAAGCATTGTGTAGATGACGTTTGTGTTATTTTATATTCGTTTGAAATAACGAAATACCAGCAGCGAAAATAACGCAAGTGAAAACAGACCTTGTCCCGTGAGCCCGCCTTTTCCCCCTGCTCGCGTCGGCTCGTGCCTTGGGGAATTTATATGAGAAACCAGACAGGTCACAAATACTCTTTGGAAGATATAAAGACACAGTTTTGGGGGATAGATAATGCAACAGATCTATAATTGTTGGACATTGTAATAATATGGAGTGCTCTATCAAGAAAATATTAATAATGGTATCAAAAGAAAGTAAATGTTTTACAGGACATCGCTGTCAACAGCTTTCAGCTGATTTCTAGACAAGCTTACACTCAGTAGTTTGCCATTGAGCGACCGGCTCACATCATAAGTATGAACCAGTGCTGATTCTCACAGTGAGCACGTTACTTACGAAGAAAAAAGTGTAACCAGGGATACCAACAGTGGTGACACCAAATGTGACATAGAAACATTCTTAACCAAGTGGATAAATTACCTAGGGGTAATTATCAGATGGATGATATACAAGAGATTAATGTACAGGACAAACAAAATGTTAGAAAATGAAAAAGTAAGAGAGTGGTAAATAGTTTTGGTGTGTGGGAGTGAATGTTGTAACAAAAAATTAGAAGCAGCTGGTTTGTAAGGTGAATTTCCTGTCTAACAACTAGAAAAGAAACAACTTTCTTTAGTCATATAAGAGACGCATGAACATCGTGGACAACTGTTATCTCAGTAACATACCAATTAGAAATTATGGTAGTTTTATGTCAACAAAATCGCGTTCAGAACACCAAAGACAGCGTCATGAAGGCCTACAACACGGAACTTGATGATAGTGTCAGCCAAGTTGGTTTCAGAACACCAAAGACAGCAATGTGTTGTGTGGTGCGAAAGAAATAAAGAAGTGTGAGTTTTGTACAGAGCGAAACGAAAAAAAATATAACCATTCGTTCACCCAGAACAGGGCGAAATTTAGATTTATTCTGATGATATCAAAATTAAATCTAATTATCGTGTTAGTAAAACACTTACAAGGCGAGCCTCAGTGTTCGTCTGGGCTGGCGAATAAACACACTGCCGTGTGACCGGTGTTTTGTTAACAAGCGCGGTCATCCGAGAAAGCTTGCCAACACGGTCCCTGGACAAAATTCGCAACGGAACTAAATTAGCCACAAATGTGCAACACGCTGAGTTTATAATATCAATATCTCTTGATATATTTCGTAAAACACCATCAAAATTGTTTTTTTTTTTTTTGAAATAAACGACATCATAATCTTTCATTTGATTATAAGTTTTAATACTTTGACCTATCAAAAAGTTATTTTATTACACATTTAAGGCGTCATACGACGCGTACCTGTTCCGAGTTTGCGTACATAAATAATTTTTTAAAATATATAAGAATGGGTTATTATGCTATATTGCCTTTTAAAATACTTAAAACTTGGTATTATTAAATATTACAAGGTTTATTTTTCTGATATTTGAATAATTTTGTCTAACTCTGACTTTCCCCCAAGTAGGTATAGCACAGTTGTACATATAAATTATATTACTTTTTATACAACTGAAAACCATACTTTATTGATGTTTAAACATAAGTGAGGGAGTAATTTTTTGTCTAATATGTTTATAAATGTCTGTTCTAGAAATATGTTTTGTCTATCGCTGTAATTCTTATTTTTATCATCTCCGACAGTCACAGTTGCAAGGTTGCTGTTGTATCTTTGCTTTGTAAGATCAGTGTTACCAGAAGTAATAGCTTAGTTGATAGCGCACTTGGCTCGTGTTCGGTTGGAAGTGGTTCGATCCTCAAAGTGTGAATGTTTTTTTTTTAATTTTTAATATTCTTTCGCACGCTTTAAACCGCTGTTCATCAATATACCGTTGTCTACTATTGTTCTTTTTGGTATCTCTTTCGCTTACGCCCACAGATAAGAAGATAGACACTTTGTAACGCCGAAAAAAAAAGAATACATTATGTTTCATGTCGGTAACCGCTCTGGGTCTATCATTATCATGTGTCGCTTCTTCTTTCGTTCGCTTGAAATGTGTCTATGATTGTGATATTGTCTCTTGTATAAATTTAACGTTGTTTGTCGATAAGACTTCTGACTCAAGTTTGTAACGAAAACATAACACTACCAGCTTAGTTATTAATTTTAAATAAATTAGATTTTTTGTGTAGGGCAGTAATTCTTCAGTCATCGTGTGCCATGTCGGTGGGCGTGACCAAACGTGGTACATTTTACCCTGTTGATAAGTTTAATAAAACAGAGTACAACAGACAAATCTGTCAATAATTGAGTTGATTAAATCGTTTCTTACGGGAACCCACACAACTTCCTTGGGGTTGAGTGAAAACCAGATAATTGAGGTTGTAAAAAGTGATACATTTTTCGGGTTGGTGGAGTGTGATATAGAGACCCCGACTGTTTTTACAAGAGTCCTTTGTCGAAATGCCCCCTATTTTTTAAGAACACAGAAGTGTCGAGGGACGCTATTGGCGTATTTATGAAGTATTTATGAGTACCTCACGACGGACATTGATTGGTAGTTATTTCGGGAAGAAAATATTATTAGCCACCCCTCTTTTAAAGTGGTATCTAGCCCATGGGTTGGTGTTTACACACATCTACCAGACAATAGAGTATCGACCGGTTAGGTGTTTTAAACAATTTGGGGAAACAGTCTATAATGCCCGTCGCCAAGGGGATAAAAATCCAGCTGAGAGTATTACGGCAGAAACAATGAAATTGTTAGATAATGCCGCTATATGTTTTCAACTAATTGGTGTCTATATGTTCTATTAAAGTGGTCATATGTATGAAATGGCTATATAAAAGACTCAATGTCACGTTTGTCACGACCAATAAAAATGAATGTACTTTGTCAATAAAAATGGTTTGACTCTTCTACACACTATTGGAAATATGATGAAAAATAAAAAGTTATGAAAACGAGCTCTTGTTTGGTTTTTTAGTGGTATGAATGATTTTTCTTGTTGACCACTCCAAGAGGGTGCTTCATGTTGATTATGTGGTACACATCTTTTTACTACACAACCTAAAACATAAGTTAAATATCACCCCTACATACCACCCCTTACCCCTTACCCAACTATATGACCGAGGAGGAGTGAAAATCAACCGAGGTCAAGGTCAATCCTCCACAATCCTCCAAATAAGCTCCGAAACGTGCATTTATAACTACTCATGGATAAGATCAGATGGAAGATGCATCACTGAGATAAAGAACACATTAGGACAAGCAAAATCTGTATTCTATCAAATGAAGAACGTTTTGTGCAATAAGTCATTGTCCTTGAAAGTTAGAAAAATAGTTCTTGCATGTTACATAGAACCAATTTTAACATACGTCTGAGAATACGGCTTCAACGGAAGCCTTGTAGATGTAGTTTTATAGAAGAATGTTGAAAATTAATTGGACAGCCAGAATGAACAATCTGGACGTCTTAAGGGAAACTGCGCCGCAAAGACAACTTATCACAAACATCAGAAAGAAATAGTCATCGTCACATTATGAGATGACAAAAACTGGAATATGTTGTGATAACTGGAATGATTTACGGAAAGAGAGATATAGGAAGACAGCGGGAGAAGACTCTTGACAGTGTTGTGTCATGGCACGGAAGGGAGTCAACACACGTATTGATCCATGCCGTCGGAGATGGCAGTTTGTGGAGAGGCGTGATTACTCACGCTAGCCGGCAAGGCATTGGATGAAGATGATGATGATGATATGTAGGTAGGTATTAGGTAGATAAGTATATAAAGTAGGTAGGTATGTAAGTTGATATGCTGATGGATATGTAGGTAGATAAGTAGATAGGTAGGTGTATAGATAGGCATGGAATCATGTAGTTGATATTTAGGTAGGTAATAGGTAGGTTATAGGGAGGCATTTAGACAGGCTGATATGTACGTAGATATGTAGGTAGATAGATAGGCAGGTCTGTGGGTAGATATAAATGAATCTAGGTTATTAAGTCTGTAAGTAATTATGTAGATAGCTAGGCAGAGATGGTAGTATAAAATAACATTGACTGATTTTCTGTGTTTCAGATTTCACAAAACAACTTGAAAGATGCGCCTATACTGCTGTATGATTGTGAGCTGTGTGATTGTGAGCTGTGTGATTGTTAGCTACAGTGCTACCCTCGGACAGATGCTGGACAACACACCCGATAATATGATTCAAAAGCTGTTTGACGTAATTGCAGACCAACAGGTGAGACGATAGATTAAAACCATGAACCCGGACAATAGATTACAAATCTGTAAGATTATTGAAACAACAGTGTGATTTAAAACTTTATTTATTAATTATTATTTGTTTTGGACGTTGCGCTGTTAACTCAAGCGTAGTCCAAACAAGTACAAGTAGTACGTGTACTACTACTTCTAGTGCACGGGACTGATTGTTACGGATTTTCTATCCCTATTACGAGTGACCCTCGCTATCAGGCGAACCACTCCGATTTCTGAGGTACTTGTAATTTACCTCCCCAAGTAGAGGACGAGAAGTCAACATTTTTGTGACCGGTGGAGGGTTTGAACGCTCTATGTCGGCATCAGCGCACCAGAAGTGTAAGAACGAGAGCTCTAATCCATTCGGCCACGTTGACCTCCTGAAGCTATAAATCAATTATCAATGTAATTCACCAATAAAAGCGAGAGGATCAATTTCATTGCACGGGTTTTTTTTTGTCCAAAACTTTGTCCATAGGGTGACCTGTCGAAAGCGCCGCCCAAAGCACGGACTCCGTAGCACCAGCGATGACCTTCAGGGGTCACCGAGAAATTTGCACTCAGAACCGAATAACGTATTCCGGAATCGAACCTCGGAGCGCGAAGTAGGCTGCGCAAACTGCCCTGGCCGTGCCGATTCCGGAGAGGGGGGATGAACAGGCTGATGGGCTGGCAGGGAATGCACATCTTGGTGGTAGATTACTTATAGACAAGGGATAGGTGGTCGGGCGCCTGTGGGAACGGGTGGATAAGGTGGGGGTACAGACTGAAAACGCTTATGTGGAAAGAATGAGATTGTGGGGAAGGGGAGGGGAGTCGTCAGGGATTCTGGAAGAATCTCAAAACAGAGGGAAGACCGGGAGAACTTTTAATGAGATAGCAGTGGGAACGATTAGTAGTATGGGTACGTCGCTGGCTGTTGAACGAGGGGACGGAGCGCGTACAGGAATAACCTGAGTGTAGTGATGTCGGTTCTTAGCTCAACTCAACTCAAGTCTAATTGATCTAAGAAATCATGTATTACCAATGTGAAGAGCAGGCGAGAGACCAAATTACTTTACAGGTTAAGCGGTGAAATATCATTTTATTACTAGACCCGAGTACCGTAATATTTCTTGCATGTTACGTAGAACCAGTTTTAACATACGTCTGCGAATCCTGGACAATTAGTAAACAGGCGAAATAATCCATGGAAGTCTTGGAGATGTAGTTTTAAGGAAAGCTGAGTAGCAAAGACAACTTATTTCAAACATCAGAAAGAGGCAGTCATTGTTTTTAGGCCGCGTTATGAAAAGACAAAAACTGGAACATGTTGTGACAACCGGGAAAAAAACTGCGGAAAGAGAGAAAGATGAAGACAGCGTAAGAAGATTCTTGACTGGCTTGTGTCATGGCACAGAAAGGAGTCAACACATGAAGTGTTCCATGCCGTTGTAGTTGGCAATTTGTGGAAAGGCATGATCGCAGACGCTACCTGGCAAGGCACTGGATGATGATGATGATGATGACCGTAATGTTTACCTAAATATCATGTACCAGAAAATATATTGGGAAGTAAATGCAGCCGGTGAGACACTGACCACATCACACACAGAGCGCCGATTGGTCTATAAGAACATGGGCATATCATCATATGTCCATTGAGCCTCAAAGAATGTGAAAGTGCCCGTTACTTACTGTCCGTGAGGCCTGAATATTGAGGACAGTGAAGTAATGTGGCCATGTACAGAGATTCTGAGAGGTGGGCGTGGCTGCTAGGTTTATCGCTTAGGCGCTTTAACAATCTCTGCTGGGGACGGCGTGATGGGTTCATTTAACATACTGGTCATTTGGAATTAATGTTGAGTGTTTGTTGAGAAAGTAAAGGCAAACTACTGAAGATAAAATTGCCTAGTATATCATAAACACCCATAAAAAGGTTGAGGTTGATTGCGACGTCTCGAAAAAAAAAATGAATGATATATTTAAATAAAACATATGTGAATGTCTGCAAAAGATATCTGTGGAGGGAGATGTACCGTGGAAGACATGGGGGATGAGTTTCTGCTAGCATCACAGGTCACTGAGGTGCCCCCGCTTCAGTCTCACAGCTGGAACCCTTTGACAAGCTACATCAATGCTGGAGCTACAATCGATGCTGCCTTCGTTAGCCAGACTTGTATCTGTCCAGGAGTTCACCGCATGGAAGTGGAGACATCTTGATCGTTGTGTGAATCAACCCAGAACACCAGCTAGGCTCTGTCACCTAAATATCATCTAGTGCAGTGGTTCTCAACCGGTGGGGAATCCCCCCCCCTCCCAGAAGGGGGGGGGGATTTTGGAGTTTCCAGGGGGAGGGGGATAAAGATTATTTCAAGATCGTGTTAATACAAGAACCGATTACTTGATCTTGTTTTTCCCTTCATACTTTACGGTTCTGTACGTCTCACCCTTCTAAAATTCATTTTGTAAAGTAAGTAGACCCACAAATCACGTTTTATGTGGACGTCTAGACTTGTTTTAGTATTCGCTTTCATTATTACGTACACTGTGTAGGGGCGGGAGGGGGTGGATTTTTAGGTAGGAAATACGAAAGGGGGGAATTACGTTCTGAAAATATGGTGAAGGAGGGCAAGGGCCACATTTTTAGGTAGGAAATACGAAAGGGGGGGGGGGGATGATGTTCTGAAAATATGGTGAAGGGGGGCACGGGTCAAAAAAAAAAGGTTGAGAACCACTGATCTAGTGGTTTGTCCGGTGCAGAATTTTCCTCCTAGTGTTTCTCCACAGTGCTTTTGACTGCTGCAGTTGTCGGAGCGTCTTGTCAAGAAGGTAGGCAACCATTGCTTTTCTTCGTGGCAGTGACCGTACTTGTTGGTGACAGTAATCGTGTTCTCTACCATGAGATCGTCTGCACAAATACTTAGAATGTCGTGAGCGAAGAAGAAGTGAAATAGTGACATTCGAAAATATCTGAAAAGCAAAGTAAATTGGTTCATAAACGGCATCCTGCCTCGAAATCTGAAATACTTTGCGCAAATTTAAAGTTATATCTTTTATTTACTTCTATGAGTTCTAATTAATTCACGTGAGTTCATTTCACTATAATGTTAGTTGACTCTTGAGTTTCCCAGTGCTTGACTGTCAAGATAGAGTTTATCATTAGTTAAAAAAGGGAATACAAGAGTTAACACAGTTATATAACAGTCTAGCTGGAACAGACATATAGCGAAACGAGAAAAACAAATACAGTAAGAAATAAACAATTCAGTCAAGCGACTAACCCGTAAACAAAGGTTGTATGACGAGTGTCTGTGAGTGAAATTCGCGATAGAAGCTAACTAGCCGAATCGAGAGCGAACAGACTCATTGAAGCACCACCTCAGCTACGAGAGTGTGGCACTTAGGTCGAAAACTACACGAACATTAGACTCTACATTTCATTACAGTTTTCAATTAAGTACTTTATTCAATTAGACACTATCAGTCGAAGTCCTAAAACCCAACACACTATTCAAGTGACAGCGTATCAGTATTCGAAAGACGTGTGTGTGTTAGTGTAAGCCAGAACAAGTGATAGTGTGTATGAACTTGCCATATGTATGGACGCCCCTAATATTAAAATGCTCCACCTGCTGCTATAGGAGGTTGCAAGACGTGTATCCTCGGGAAATAAATATTGTACCAACATCCGCAGTGACACTGTGTAAGTCCTTTGTAACTCGGCATATCCAAATCTTGTGTGAGCGAGTCAGTGTTATAGACATCATACTCCAAGCTAGCATCTTGGCATTGACATTTCAAGCACAGAATGTTCTTAATCTTCCTTTCAGGTGAAGGACGAGGTCCCGCTGGTCCCGCTCAAATCGTTTTACAAGAAAAAGGGAGTCTATCCCAGCTCCGCCAAGCAAAATGTACACGGGAAGATCGACGAAGCTTTGGCTCGAAGGATGATAGACATATTTGACAACAACATGTTTGTGACAGCTTGGGTTTCTTCAAGCTTGCTAGAGGCCTACAAGTATGGTCAAGCTCCCAAGCCCACAGAATCACAGTTGCTGCTGGCTATCAAAGTAAATGTGTGATCTGTTACTACCTCGCCGTCTTGACTGACGATAGCTTGTTACATTCTCATCTCATCTTGTTCCTCTTGTACCTTGCGGTGTCAAGGTGAAGTATAAAAAGCGGGAGAGTACCCGTTTATGGGCTTCATATATCGAGATTCCCATGGACTGCTATTCCCTCTATCCATCGATTACATGGTCGGCCTCTTCTTCTGTTTCCATTTGGTCTGTACATCTTTGCTTGTTGTGGTATACTGTTAGTTGGATAATCTAGTTACATGGCCAAACCATTTGACCGTTGCTGCTGTCTAATCCAATCTAACTCTGCTATGACTCCCAAGTTAGTCCTGATTTCTTACTTTCTGATTTTCTCTCTTCTTGATACAGTGAGTAATACTGCCAGGAATCTCATTTCTGTTGTTGTGATTTTTCTTTCCTTCATTTCTGTCATTGTCCAGGTTTGTTACATCGAGTTTTTTTTTGTTTTTTTAAAGCAAAAAACGACACAATAACTACAACACATGGCGGGGACGAGGGATGCAGTTATACCTCTCCATAGCACACAGTCTGGGCTGATATAAATAAAATGTTAGGTCTTGAAACATCAAGCAAACAGTCCAGACTTGGAGCCATCGGACTTCATTTATTTGATCATTGAAAGTATGACCATTGAGTGTATGATTATGAGCAGCAGGGCATCGTGTGCGGAGCATCTGAGCGGTCGGACATTGAGTGTAGGATTCTGAGCAGTAAGACATCGAGTGTAGGATTCTGAGCAGTATGACAGTTGTAGGACATATGAGTAGTAAGGGATGTTGTAACTACGTAGGATTTGTGGTGGCAACCACCGATATTTTACTATATAAAAAGTCTATCACCACAACCGAAACGTCATATTTTACAACCACAAGTGACCTCAATATTTTGAACTTGGCGGGTGTTTTTCTTGGTTCCAGGTGACTACTTCCGGTTGTTGTAATGACTACTTCCGACTGACTTCCGGTTCCGGGGTACACGGGCGGGCGGCGGCGGGGTGGGCGGCGGTGGAGGCGGCAGCGCGAACCAACGTGATCCGACGCGAGCGAACAGACCGGGTGAGTGTGGGGGCACCGCGGTGGTGGGTGATCGAACCCCAGTCATATCGACCCTTCGATGAAGAAGACCGAAGTCAATATGACAGAGAATGATTTAGTCCATCTCTCGAGCTAACCCGAGTACGTCAAGTTATGATCGCATGAATAAACTTTTACACGCTTCGACAGGTTTTCCTTACCCATGTATAACCTTTAACCGTTTGGTGGAAATCTGGTTTATGAATATACTTGCCGGTCATAGAATTTTATTTAAAATTAACCCTAACACACGTAATAATGCCAACATTTCTTGTATGTATACTGGCGAGATCTGATGGCAGATGCCTTGAAGAGATTAGAACAAGAATCGCCATTGCGAAAGTAGCCTTTAGCAAGATGAAAAACATTCTGACCAATAAAATGATGTCAATTGAAACGAGAAAAAGAGTGTTGAGGGGATACGTAGAGCCTGTTCTTTTGTATGGATGTGAAACTTGGGCAATGTGCAGTCAAGCTGAAAAACATCTGATGGCTGCAGAAATGTGGTTTCTGAGGAAAATGCAAAGAATACCATGGACAGATAGAAAAACCAACGACCAAGTACTACAAGAGACAAATGAAAATCGTAGATTGATTAGAGAAATTAGACGTAGACAGTCAAAAATTTTTGGACATGTTATGAGAAGAAATGGACTGGTGAACTTATTGACAGCTGGCAAGATCGAAGGGAACAGACCAAGAGGAAAATACCTGGATGGCTTGGCCACATGGCATGGACGAGACAGGAACACTGAGCTGATCCACGACTCTGGTGATCGAGTGAAATGGCGAATCATGACCGCCCACGCTTTCCGGCATGGCACATGATTGATTGAAACTGGCCAGTAGGTACGTCAATATAAAACTTCGAGTCTCATTTAATGTAAGCCATAACTTCCAGAGATAATCATTAAATTATGTAATATTATTAAACAAATAACGTCCCTTTTTACAAACATAAATAGAATTAAACGAAGGGACACGAGTCGGTTCTCTTGTCGTCCCTTTTACACACTAAGCTCCCCTGACCGCCAACTTTACCTGTGCGCACAAGCAACAAGTGACGCTTCACTGAACACGCCCCTCGAGAAAAATACAAGGGCTAGCCAGCGACGGCCGTACGAGATTTTCCGATACCACTCAACCATAACGCTTCACCGACCACGAGCCGAGCGATATGACAATAGCCGCGGCCAGCGGTTACTGATAACCGCTAGATAAGAACCTGAAGGTAATTTCCATTGACGACTAGGCGAGCTGTTGTCAAATATGCAGTGGTCATGCATACAAGAATTCAATGAAAATATGTATTTTCTATTTGCTGTAAATCTCTCTCTCTCTCTCTCTCTCTCTCTCTCTCTCTCTCTCTCTCTCTCTCTCTCTCTCTATCTATCTATCTATCTCTCGTCACTCTTCCTCTCTCTCTCTATCTCTCTCTCTCTCTCCCACTCGTCACTCTTCTTCTCTCTCGCTTTTCTCTATTCTCTCTCTTACTATCTCTATCATTCTCTCTTTTTCTCTCTCTACCTCTCTCTCTCTCTCTCTCTCATTCTATCTCCTTCTCGCCTTCTACCTCTACCTCTCTAGCTCTCTCTCTCTCTCTGACCCTCGGTATCTCCCTCCCTACCTCTTTCTCCCTCTCTACCGCTCTCTCTCTCTCTCTCTCTCTCTCTCTCTCTCTCTCGTCACTCTTCCTCTCTTTTCTTTAATCTCTCTCTATCTCTCACTATCTCTATCATTCTCTCTTTTTCTCTCCCTAACTGGCTGTCCTCTCTCTATCCCTATACCTCTCTGTCTCTCTCTTCACTCTCTCTGTCCCTTCTCTCATCTCTCCGTTTTCTCTCTCTCTCTACCTCTCTCTCACTCTCTCTGTCCCTATCTCTTTCTCTCGCTCTCTCTCACACTATCTCTCTCGCTCTCTCTATCTCTATCTTTCTCTCTTTTTCTCTCCCTTGCTATCTCTTTCACTCTCTCACTCTCTCTGTCCCTATCTCTTTCTCTCACCCTCTTTATCTCTTTCTCTCTCTCTCTCTCTCGCCTCTCCTATCTCTCTCGTCTCTCTCTCTCTCTCTCTCACCTTGTTGCCTGCCCAATGAATAGCACTGTAACCAAAAAACTAATAACACATGAATGTGTGTGTGTGTGTGTGTGTGTGTGTGTGCGTGCGTGCGTGCGTGGGTGTGCTATCAATTACAGGACATCACAGTCACCTTCAGCATTCTGTGGAGCGCCGTATTTGCTGGGTAAGATTGGTGGTGTCTTTTTTATGAACGGCTGAATTGCTTTTACAGATGACAGTCAAGGTTTAATGCATTGCATTTAAACACCATCGCAGTCACCCTCAGCATTCTATAGAGCTTCAGTTTTCCTGGGGTAAGTTTGCAGTTGTCAGCCGTGTGTGTGTGTGTGTGTGTGTGTGTGTGTGTGTGTACATGCGCGCGCGCGCGTGTGTGTGTGCTATCAATTACAGGGCAGCGCAGTCAATCTCAACATTCGTGCTTCCTGGGCAAGCTTGCCGTTGTCTTTCTGAACAACCGGCACACATGATCGTCTGTAGTGTCTGTAATCAGGATTACCATCAACATCATCACTCACCACCACGAACAAAATCATCATCATCATCATCATCATCATCATCATCCTCATCATCATCATCATCATCATCATCATCATCATCATCATCATCATCATCATCATCATCATCATCATCATCATCATCATCTGAAGGTGACCGATCGGGTGACTCACCACAGGCGGAGTGAACGAACGTGAACGTGTTCAGACATGATTTTGGGGAAAACTGGAGGATAACTCAGAGCGCACTGACAACATAACGATACAACCGATCAAATATGGTGATGCTTCCGATCATATGTCTAAGGTATACAATCGAAACACGTGACTAAAACCAGTTAAAGATGGCGTCGCACTCGATGACATGTGTAAGTCTACAACCGCGTGACTAAAACCGATCAAAGATGGCGCTGTTGCCGGTCTCATGCCTTATGGGATACACCCGAAACACGTGACTAATGGTCAAAGATGGAGTCGCATCCGGTCACATGTTCAGACAATATTCTGATGAGTCATTCTACGTAAGCAAATACCGTGTATAAGACGACTAGCATTCGTCGAATAGAAGTACCGGGCTCAGTGGATCAGCAAAGTAGCACATCTTCTACTGTTACCTGTTGTGAAGACTGGTAATTCTTGTTTCTTCATCCCAGCTCTGTCATTAGACATGTTGTTCTGCAAGAAATCTACTTCTTGTAGTCAGACAACCGTAGACCCATATGAGACAACCTTTGATCTGCTTGACGACTTTTCTTCAGATGAAAATAGTGACCCTCTGTCTAGCGGTCATGAACCAGCCTCTGAGTTTCTCAAGAAAATCAATGCTTTGTGGAATGAAAACTATCCTACCGCTGGTTTCCGAAGTTGCTCCTCTGTACGCAACAGATGAAATACAACACCCATCGAGAAAGGTATGTATAAATAGTAACGGTCACACTCATAGTTTCCAAGAACAGGTGTGTTAGTTCCGCTATCTAATGGTACATTCTATTATCTGGTACTCTTTATTTCACTATGAATTACTAGACGCTGAAGCCTTATAAGTTTCAATGTGATTTTTTCTCCTCTGCAGGTAAATTTTGCAACAGATCCTCACCTCTTGACAGTTCATAGCGTTGACACCGAAGAACGCAATGGCAACTGGCACCATGTAATCAGAGAACGAGAGAATTTTGAGCGACGTATACTAGAGATGGACCAAATGCTAACCCCAGTCCTGGGGACCAGTCACAGAGTCAAAGTCCTGGAGCAGAGAAAAAAGTCAAGAACAACAGTGAAAGAGGCCGAGATAGTCTAACCCCCGTATGGTAACTGGTAATTAAAATTAAAAAAATATCAATCCACACTAGCGGACGAGTATTAAAACACCTACATAAAAACAAGATGGCTGTAATATACTTACAACCATGTCTTTAATAGCTGAGCCAGGCCTCAATACGAAGAAAACTACAAAGGGTGTGAGGAGACTGTATATGTATATCACGGGTATTCTGACTCCGCAGACTATAGCTCACAATGACTACAACACAAGTAACTTGGCGCCCTCTACACTATCTATTTCATCATGGGTAGAGGTCATGTGGCGATCATGACCCGCATTCCCCAATCCAGCTCAAACATACAACAGGTCAACGAGCGGGTAGTAGAACGCTTAGTCGCGCATACAGACAGCCACGTCAGCGTAATCTGAACCGCTTGACCTATGAAACTGACTGAAACCGGTTTTACGCGTGGCTCAAAAACTAGTATATAAACCCGAGGGTGGTAACACTCAACCATCGTGATCAGAAGATGACTACAGACCTCAAGACTGTACCTGCTAACTGGGTCTACATGACTCGTAGTGGTGAGACTATTAGACCAGTGGGCGGTGGTGATAAGACCGTGGTTGTCTCATCCTACAGAGGAACGACGTACGTTACACATCCGAAGATTTTACGGTGAAGCCGACCAGAAATTCCCGACTAAGACGGGTATGACACTTACTCGTCAAGAATATGAACAGATGATCGCCATGCATCGCGAGATCCTAGCTGACTTTGATAGACTCAACCAAGTTATCCAAACCAGTAACGAAGTCAAACAAGGTACTAACAGAGACAACCAAGTCAGTAACCAAAACATTCAAGTCAGTGCTCATGGCAAACAAGACACTACCAGAACCAATCAAGTCCAAAACACTCAAGTCAGCGCTCAAGTTAAACAAGGAACTAACTGAAACCACCAAGTAGACGCATACTATACCGCCAGTTTTCAACCCAGCTGCAGTCAGATGTGGGATGACCTCAGCAACCAGATGTGTGATGAACCCAATAGCCAGCTGTTTGACGTGCAACAAGACATCAACCGAAGCAAGCAAGTCCAACACACTCAAGACAGTACTCAAGTCAAACAGGGTACTAAACGAAACCACCAAGTAGACGCATACTATACAGCCAGTTATCAACCCAGCTACAGTCAGATGTGTGATGACCCCAGCAACCAGATAGGTGAAGAGCCCAATAGCCAGCTGTTTGATATGCCCAACACTCAGATGATTGATGGCCCGATTGTATACAATACTCAGATGTCAGCCCACCAATCAGGAGACCAGTCTATGACTACATACCAAGTGACCTATACATACCAGACTACCAGCCGGAAAAACCAAACTACTCAGACAGTGGTGTGAAGAAACCCAGAAACAACATACAATTTGTATAGCTCTGTATTTGGAAATAAAATTATGTGATGATACTATGTATACCGGCTCATATTACATCATCCATTTCGTATAATGACATTATGCATGCAAAATGTACTGAAATACTGTATATAAAAAGGTATATAGATTATAATTACGTCTTGTTTGTTGAATATTTAGTGTTTACGGTGTATATACTTGTCATATGGTGAGAGAATGAAGAGTAAAAACCTTGGTCAAGTAATAAAATTTGTTAGCCAAATAGGAAAAATTGTGGCGACATTTCCACCAGACTTATAAAAAACTCAGGCAAACATATGAAAAGTAGGAAAATTTGTTAACCAAAGTGAAAAATAGTGGTCACATTTCAACCAAACTTATAAAAAATCTCAGTCAAACTTATGAAAAGTAGGAAAATTTGTTAACCAAATGTAAAAAGGTTAGCCAAATTTCAAATCAAACTTATAAAAATCTCACTCAAACATATGAAAAGTAGGACAATTTGTTAACTAATCGTGAAAAGTTTGGCCAACTTTCACCCACACTTATGAAAAGTGGGAAATTTTGTTGTCCAGATGTGAAAAGTTTGACCAAATTTTCACCCAAACTTATGAAAAGTAGGAAACTCTGTTAACTAAAGGGTAAAATTCTTGGCCAAGTAAGAAAATGTGTTAACCAAATGTGAAAAGTTTAGCCAAATTTCAAATCAAACTTATAAAAATCTCACTCAAACACATGAAAAGTAGGAAAATTTGTTAACTAAACGTGACAAGTTTGGCCAACTTTCACCCATACTTATGAAAAGTGGAAAATTTTGTTGTCCAGATGTGAAAAGTTTGACCAAAGCTCACCCAAACTCATGAAAAGTAGGAAACTTTGTTAACCAAATGGCAAAAATCTTGGCCAAGTAAGAAAAGGTGTTGACCAAACGTGAAAAGTTTGACCAACTTTCACCCAAACTTATTAAAAGTGGGAAATTTTGTTGTCCAGCTGTGAAAAGTTTGACCAAACCTCACCCAAACTCATAAAAAGTAGGAAACTTTATTAACCACATGTGAAAAGTTTGGCTAAAGTTCATTGAAACTTATAAAAAGTAGGAAACTTTGTTAACCAAATGTGACAATTTTTGGACAAGTGAAGAAATATTTCAGCCAAAACTTATAAAAAAGTAGGAAATTTTGTTAACAAAATAGGAAAAGTTTAAGCCAAATTTCAGCCAAAACTTATAAAAAGTAGGACAATTCCTTAACCAAATGGGAAAAATATCTCACGTTGTCATTTTAAATACCCAACCTGCTAGAGATAATCGTCTGTCCCCTAGGCAAACAACACTTGTATTTCAGAAAATTAAATGTATCTCATTGTCAGAGTCTTGCATAGAGCAAGACAAGTAGCTCGTTTTCTGGCAAGTGTGAAGTAATATCAAACTATCAAATCACACGAAGTGAATATCCGAAAGTATTATTCACACGTTTTATTGACGCGCTGCAGTTATTATCGCACAAACATCGCGCACTGACAATCCATAGCAATCATTACAGCATGAACAATATCACTACAATACATAATAATACATGCAAGCAATAAACATCTCACTTACAGTCAAACTATACAAGCGTTCGAACTAGTCTCCCACTGTCATACAGGCTAGCTCTCAAGGCAGATTCAAACTCAACTCGCATTCCCTTGCGACCTGTCCGTTCAACGATCTAAGCCCGTCTCCCAGTTCTGGCGTCTTACACGCTTACACGCACACGTCAGCTGGTGTCCCCTGCACGGTTCACGGGGTGAACTCAATTGTTGTGCGTGGCTACCTATCTTGGCGTCGGTAACGACGCCGCGTTCTCTCTGCCGTGTTTAACATTACTCAGGGTTGCGTGTTTTGTTATGTTGTCTGGCGTTGGTACAGACAACGCGTCGCAACCTCGGATGTGAGACCTTGACACTCTCCACACCCCTTTTTCATTTCATGTACAATGTATATCTAGGTGTTATTAAACATGTCAAAGTCGAACATTATACATTAACAATTATAATAAATATATACAGGTGAATAGTCAACAATATGTATACACCACTTATGTTGCACTATGAAGTACAACAGTCAAGTACAATCTATTTAATGGGCATTACCTCGCTGTGACCCAGCTAGTCCGGTAGGTATCGGCTAAACTGGCCCCTACCTCACAACCAAGAACAAAAATACTAAAATAATCAGGTCAAGCCGTGAGCATCTCCCTCTGAGATGACTCCTCCATCAGACCTCTGTTTAGAGTTTCTAATGAAGGTCAACAGTTTTGGCAATATACTGTCCATATCTAAACGATGTTACATTGACATGTTATTTATCAAGCACACATGTTAATGGTTACAATACATATTTACATATCACCAACAATTTACAATAATGTCCCCTGGTTATTAAATAGAAAATTTAGGAACAATAATTTATCGTCGTTTACAAGACATAAATTACAATTGGAAATTTATTTCTTAGTGTCATAATTTGATCCTTATTGACAAATGTGCACAAAAAGTCACGTTTGTAAAGAAGCAATCAAGTTACGATGCTGAGATTACATCCTATAACAATCGACATATACAATTCCGTATATGGAAATATTTTAAATTACATTTTACTACATTTGTCATACATTTATATACTTTTAATATTACTATGCAAAAAATCGGAAGTATACAGCTGTACTATTACATGTGTTGTGGTGTCATTCAGACAACGTTGGTCCGTTCTGGATGGATCTTCTATAAACGGAGTAGTAGTTGTTACCATCAGCTGTTGGATCGTCTCTTCCGCCTTCTGCTCGGATTGTACTGTCGCAGTCATCTTTTGTACCTTGTTAAAACGTCTTGGGCACCTCGGTCTGGATACTTTAGGATTCCTTCACGTTTTAGTGGCTTGGTAACTTCCTGGATCCCGTAGTGTTGTCCCATGACACTTCTCTGTAGTGTCTGGTTGTTATAATATTTATTTACAATAATAATTACATTCTTTCTCATATCTCACAGTCATACAACACATTAGTTTACATAATACTGATTCCATTCTTTCACATATCTCACAATTATACACGCATTCATTCGCATGATAATAATAAGAATCACAATATGTACATAAGTTATATACATTGGGAGATACAATCTTCCCCATCACAATGGTGTACACAGCGTTACTGACACATTGTCACCATTGGCTGTGGTACTGAGCACTATCTACGTTGCAGTTTTATACACCCTCTGCACTGTGCTCTGGTGTCGACTGGGTATTAGGTTCGTTGTATGGACATCTCGACAAAAGGTCTGCAAGACAGTTTTGTGAACCCTTTATATGGTTAATCTCATAGCTATAGTCCTGCAGAAGAAGGGACCATCTTGCCACCCTGCTGTTACTAGGTGTTCCTCTGGTAACAATTGTCAGCGGAGTATTATCTGTTTCAATAATGAAATGTTTGCCTAACAAAAATTTAGAAAGTTTACGTACCGAAAATACCATGGCAAGAGCCTCGAGTTCCGGTGTACTGTAATTTCGTTCGCTGGTGTTCAGTTTTCGAGAGACGTAGTATACTGGGTACAAGATTTGGTCGTGTTCTTGGAGAAGCACACCTCCAATGGCTACGGAGCTCGCATCACATCTTAATCTAAAAGTAATATTCAAATTTGGCAATTTCAGAATAGGTGATTTAGAAAAATATGAAAGAATTTTCGTAAATGCTGGCCTTAAACATTCACTGTTTACAATCACATTGGGGTGTTTATTTGTTAGTAGATCAGTGAAACATTTGGTCAATTCAGCAAAATGAGGAGTAAACTGTCTGTAATAGTTTAAAAGACCTAAGACACTTCGCAACTGTTTCTTAGTTGTTGGAAGCGACAATTTCAAAATTCTGGACATGATGTTATCGTCAGTTGATATAAAGCCATTTGAGATCTTATAGCCCAAAAATGAAATTTCCTGAAAGGCTATATCAACTTTGGAAGGTTTTATAGTCAGTCCATGATGTCTAATTCTGTCAAATGTCTGCTGTAGTGCTGTTATGTGCTCTGTCATGTCCTTTGTGTGTATGCAAATATCGTCCATGTACCAAATGATGTTAGCAATGTCTGTCAAAAGAATTCTTGTCATTCTGACGAAGGTAGCTGGTGCATTGACTAATCCGAAAGGTAGTTTACACCATTCGTATAAACCCCCAAGGTGTGGCAAATGCAGTCAGAGAGAGAGAGAGAAAACGAGAGAGAGATGGACAGAGAGAGAGAGAGAGAGAGAGAGAGAGAGGTATAGGGATAGAGAGAGAGACAGTCAGTTAGGGAGAGAAAAAAAGAGAATGATAGAGATAGTGAGAGATAGAGAGAGATTAAAGAAAAATAGAGGAAGAGTGATGAGAGAGAGAGAGAGCGGTAGAGAGGGAGAAAGAGGTAGGGAGGGAGATACCGAGGGTGAGAGAGAGAGAGCTAGAGAGGTAGAGGTAGAAGGAGATAGAATGAGAGAGAGAGAGAGTGAGAGAGAGGTAGAGGGAGAAAAAGAGAGAATGATAGAGATAGTAAGAGAGAAAATAGAGAAAAGCGAGAGAGAGAGAGGAAGAGTGACGAGGGAGAGAGAGAGAGAGAGAGAGAGAGGAAGAGTGACGAGAGAGAGAGAGAGAGAGGGAGAGAGAGAGAGAGAGAGAGATTTACAGCAAATAGAAAATACATATTTGCACTGAATTCTTGTATGCATGACCACTGCATACTTGACCACAGCTCGCCTGGTCGTCAATGGTAATTACCTTCAGGTTCTTATCTAGCGGTTATCAGTAACCGCTGGCCGCGGCTATTGTCATATCGCTCGGCTCGTGGTCGGTGAAGCGTTATGGTTGAGAGGTATCGAAAAATCTCGTACGGCCGTCGCTGGCTAGCCCTTGTATTTTTCTCGTGGGGCGTGTTCGGTGAAGCGTCACTTGTTGCTTGTGCGCGGAGGTAAAGATGGCGGTCAGGGGAGCTTAGTGTGTAAAAGGGACGACAAGAGAACCGACTCGTGTCCCTTGGTTTAATTCTATTTATGTTTGTAAAAAGGGACGTTATTTGTTTAATAATATTACATAATTTAATGATTATCTCGGGAAGTTATGGCTTACATTAAATGAGACTCGAAGTTTTATATTGACGTACCTACTCGCCAGTATACATACAAGAAATGTTGGCGTTATTACGTGTGTTAGGGTTAATTTTAAATAAAATTCTATGACCGGCAAGTATATTCATAAACCAGATTTCCACCAAACGGTTAAAGGTTATACATGGGTAAGGAAAACCTGTCGAATCGTGTAAAAGTTTATTCATGCGATCATAACTTGACGTACTCGGGTTAGCACCGGTTTGGTTCAAATATTCATCCTGCCTTTACCATCATCGCCCAGAGAGGGGGAAATGGCATGGGTGGAGTGGAACCAAATTGGTGAGAGGGTGGCAAGGGAAACAAAGATGTAAAGATTGAAAATTTGTGCTAATACTGATGCTTGTTTACTTTCTACAATAAGTTTTTAAAAAAAAAAAAAAAAAAAAAAGAGGAAGGGAAAAAAAATGAATGAACCCTTACAAATAAGACCAAAAGGAAAAAAAAAGAAACAAGGAGAAAAAGATAACCAACTCCTTTTAATTCTACTATTATTGAACATGCATGTTGCAAATATATGTAAAAAAAAAAAAATATAAGCAAGGAGAAACAAAAAAGATTATCAACTCCTTTTTACACCTACTATATTATTAAACAGTGCAGGATGCAATTGTTATTGTATGTACCAGCCATAATTTAACACCATTTCTAAGAAAACCATTTTAGCAAATGGAATCACAGTTTTGGAAAATGTGATCATTATCAAAACAAATCCTACCATTGTGTTTTATTAACATTAGCATTGCTGTCATCACCCTTAGTAGTTTTTATTCCTTGTCATTATTATTATAAGATGTATTTCATGTAAACACCATTCCTAAGGTAATCAATTTAGCACATAAAATCACATGTTAAAACTATTATTTATTATCATTGAGTCTATGACTCTATCACTAGTCTCAGCACTGTTGTTATTCCTTGTCACTATGATATTTATTTATGCAGTTGGTTGTTACTTTGCATTATTATCATAGTAATCACTATTAATATATATGGCTTTGTAAACGCGTATACAAACACATCTCCCTCTCCCACCCTTTTGATACTGTGATTGTTGTCTCTGCTGCCACCCTCAACGTTTTGTTTCAGTTCTGCACCGCCATGTTTATCATCACCGAGGGTGATGGTACTTGGTAGGAGTTTTTGGAGCTGACAGGAGAGCGGGGCGGCAGGGGAAAAATAACAGCCCGATACCATCATGCTTTGGATTTAAAATATTTCCTTACAACAATGTCAATGGAGAAATGTTTAAATGTATAAAATATTTGTAATTTTTGCGCATATGTCACCTACACGCCCACATGCAACGCTCTGTAAAAACACGCACACAAATACTGAACACACAGTACGCATGTAACAACACAAACAATACAAATGCAACAACTACCCCTCCTGCATTGTAAACTAGGATACTCCTTGACAACCCCCCCCCCCCCCCCCCCACCCTTTCGAAAATGTTTGGTTTTGATGCTGCTGCTGCCTTCACCGGTCGGTTCTAACAAGTTTTACTGCCATTTTCCTCATTACCAAGTGGTGATGATGGTATTGGTGGGGTTGGAGCTGACAGGTGAAAGGGTGGCAGAGGGAAAAAAATGGTATACTACCGTCTTGTTGTTGTTTGTACCCGTTTTCCGTTTACCTTTCATTTCAAATGTAAATATGTTGAAATAAATGTTGTAAAAATTTGCGCATATGTCACCTACACTTCCACATGCAACGCTCTGTAACAACACGAACAATACAAATGCAAAGTTTTCTTTAACACTCAATAAAAGTTGTAAAAAAAAAAAAAAAACTCGGGTTAGCTCGAGAGATGGACTAAATCATTCTCTGTCATATTGATTTCGGTCTTCTTCATCGAAGGGTCGATATGACTGGGGTTCGATCACCCACCACCGCGGTTCCCCCACACCCACCCGGTCTGTTCGCTCGCGTCGGATCACGTTGATTCGCGCTGCCGCCTCCACCGCCACCCGCCCCGCCGCCGCCCGCCTGTGTGCCCCGGAACCGGAAGTCAGTCGGAAGTAGTCATTACGACATCAGGAAGTAGTCACCTGGAACCAAGAAAAACACCCGCCAAGTTCAAAATATTGAGGTCACTTGTGGTCGTAAAATATGACGTTTCGGTTGTGGTGATAGACTTTTTATATAGTAAAATATCGGTGGTTGCCACCACAAATCCTACGTAGTTACAACATCCCTTACTACTCATATGGGCAGTAGGACATTGAGTGTATGATTATGAGTAGTAGGACATCGAGTGTAGGATTCTGAGTAGTAAGTCATATACCAGTGTATAAGAACTCGCAAGTCGGGTTGTACTTGATAATACAAAGTTTATTGGTACATGATGACAAAGGTCTGATGTTAACCTCCACTCAAGTCAAAGGCCGGATCTTAACTGCCCTTGCCAACCCAATACGTCACGATTGAGCATCTCTCTCCCTTTCACTCTCGATGCTCAATCGTGCTGTATCTGTTTCCCACTAGATTCTAATAATACCCCAGTACTCCTCCCTTACTGTTACACCTCCCCATGTTGAATAAAGAATTTTCCTTATAAAGGAAAACTCTTTACTCCTAATCCCCATACTCTATTCCCTCTTTTTCCTCTAACCTTCCCTAAAATCAGCTCAAGTTTGAGTAAATAATATATCTTTTAACTCTTCTCCCAGTTATATGGTCAGCTAGTAACCCCCCCCCCCCATATACTTCTTCTTCGAACTTACTTTGTATAATACCTCGTACCACGTATGGTAACTCTGTTAATCCAAACAGTCCTTCTCTACTTTCTATTTCCCCAAAACTATATAGCTATCCACTATATACTTCTACTTTTCTGGTTCTTTCTTGGCTCTTCCTGTTTCCTGTATCAAATATACATATTATAAGAACAGCTCATAAATTCTTTATCGAAATTTTTTGAACTTATAAAATTTCTCACTCTTCCAAAACCCAGGACGTACAAAAACAATGTAGTTAGAAAAAGTAAAGAAGCGGTGCGCACCTAGTAAGAAGCATAAAGAATGAATACACGACATGACCACATGGACATACAGTAATTTCACATTTAAGACACTCACCCTTTACCTCCCTTGCCAATAAAAAAATTTTGTAAAAAATTTTTTAAAACACCTTATGAAATATATCTTTGTTCGTTATAAAACAATTTGGCATAAGTTTTCATAAACCTTATATATTCCACATTGACATTGCCAACCACAATTCTGTTCCTTTTTCGTTATCTCACCTTTTCCCATGAGCCCATGTTCATATTATATGAACACCTTTAATATAATTAAAGCTGGTATTTCACAGCACCTATATCTTGCCCCCGTACCTCCCATACTCATATTCTGCCATTTACCGTCTTCCCCTACCTTATATCAGTGGGACAAAGTAGTTTTTTTATCAACTCTTTTCTGAACGAAAAACCTTAAGCAAAACCTCATCTATTTAAAACTTAAACTTTCTTAATTAACTTTATAATTATATAACTCAATATACCAAACCATTCATGTAATCGAAATAAAATGAACACAACCCCCAAACTAATCTAAAGAAAAAACACATTTTTAAAATGACATAACATGCATGTTATCAAATCAGAATAAAACATTCTATTACTACCTATCACTATTGGACACTTTTACGGCCCAATAGTTTTTATCAACTCAAATGCTAGGAACACAATCACCCTATTCTAAATCAATTAATCAAACAACAACAATCATTTTTCAATACCAAATCAAGAAAAAAAAAACTTATAATGAGGGGCTAAAACTTAGGCTCAATAAAACCAACAAACAGTAGCCATCATTTTCCAATACCAACTCAAGCATAAAAACATATTATATATGACTCATGACTCAAACAATTATAACTACGTATAGTGACCCACTAACATTGGCCTCTCATACTAAGTAAAATAACGCATATCTATTTATACAGGTCATTCCAGTATTTCTATGAACGAGAAAACTAAACATTTCACTGTCCATCTGTATATCTGTAAACTACAGAGCAAATAGAATCACATCAGTTCTATCTACATAAACAAATCAGTAACCAACATTTACCATACCATTCTTTTATCTCCATAATCTTTACTCCTAACAGCACATAACATCCGGAATAAGTAAGCACTGTAAACTACATTGTACCCATACCTCAAGACCACTTCCACCGTTTCGTATACTTCTTCAAGCATCCCTTTCACTTCTAAATCCTGAAACTTGCCATCTGCAGTACTTTCAAATATCTACCTCCTACGTTTCCACTTCTTCAACAACTCCAAGTTTCTTTGAATAAGTGCTAATTCTACCTCAATATCTTCTTCTTCGTACAACCTACTAGTTTCCTCCATACTACTACTAGACTCTGACTTTTCATCCATTTCTTCTTCTTCGTCTGTATGTCTCTCTTTAGCTGCCGCTAATCTCTTCCGTTCAACATCCCACCTAATTTGTCGATCACTATTTCTTAAGGATCTTTCTAGTAGAGGCATATCCTCTCCGCTTGTTGAATAATCTCTAATTCTCCTCTGTCTTTTCACTTCTTTATCTCTTTGATTGTCCATTCTTCTTTTCGTTGCTTGTCTAGTATTTTTAAATGGAGCACCTATTTCTTCTTCCATACTATCATAATGAGTTTCATTCACCTTTTCTTCTTCCATTGTTTTCGGAATTGTCTGTTCCTGAGTATCTTCGTAACTTGGATTTGCTAGGAACTGATTTTGTTCTGGTTCCTTTCTAAGACCTGGGGTTACTGTAGCTCCTCTGACAACTTGTTCATCTAAATATTTTGTGTCTGAATAATAATTATTATTATAATTATTATTTTCTATCTCATCTTCATCTCTTCTTAAGTGTTCAACGTGTGCCCTTGCTATATGTGCTGTGACCTGGTTCTTTATAATATACGATACATTACCTAGTTTTTCCAAAACGTAATACCCTGGAATCCAACGAGCATCAAACTTAGAGTTTCTTCTATGCTTCTTGTAATAAACTCTATCACCTACCTTAAACTCCTGTAATTTTGTATTTACATTTTTGTACTTTTTCTGTCTTTCCCTAGCTTTAATTATATTATTCCTTAATCTTACATGTGCCTTATGCATTTCCTGTATTATGGTCTCTTGAAATTCTTCACCCATATATTTCCGTCTAGGTTTTAATAAATTATCTATAGGTAGTATTGGTTCTCTCCCGTGTATTAAATAAAATGGTGAAAAACCCGTGCTCTCATTTTGATTTGTACGAATAGCGCTAAGGGCAGGTCCCAAAAATAGATCCCAATCTTTTTCATGTTCCTCAATAATCTTTGCTATAATGTCGTATAACGTCCGATGTTGACGTTCGTTTTTAGCATTTGAAGAAGGTCTATAATATGAGGTCTTTATATGTTTTATATTTAAATCTTTTAATAACTTTTCGAATTTTTTATTTACAAACTCTCTACCATTATCTGTAAGTATACTTTGTGGGCAACTAAACCTTGGTACGAACTCTTGTAAAAAAATATTAATGACAGTATCTGCGCTCTTATCTGGGATTGCATAAACTTCCGGCCAAAGACTGTAGACGTCTACTATATGAATTAAATAGACATTTCCTGACAATGTTCTGGGGTGTGGACCCGATATATCTAAACTAATCTTTTGCATTGGGAACTGAGGAATATCTGTGTCTTGTAAGGGACATTTTATTGTTTTCATGTTCCTTAATCTGCATTTTTCACAGTTATCTACACATTTGTATGTAGATTTAAACAAGTTTGGCTAATAATATTTACTTGTAAGTGCTTTCACCAATTTGTCTCTACCGAGATGTCCATTTTCATCGTGATATGCTTTTAAAAGTTCATTTTCCAAATGCTTTGGGATATATTTCCTTAGCTGTTCGTTCCTTTCACACATATAGTATAACTGTCCATCCTCTTGTAAAACCAAATAATTCCTTTTGTATTTGTTATCATCTGTTTCTCGTAATTTTTCTTTTATTTGTATGACTTTTGGGTCCAACTCTTGCTCTTCTTTCATATTAAATTGTGCTAACTGTAGGTCTTCTTCCCTATGTTCAGACTCTTGATCCGATGGTAGACTATCAAATTCTTCCTTATTTATTATAGCAGAATCTAAAATATTTACTTGCCAATTTCGGTCGTCTATCTCTGGTTCAGCTTCATCTTCTGTATCTCCTGATGACTGTGGGTACGGAATTCTAGACAATAAATCAGCGCATGTATTAATCCTACCTGGGATGTACTCAATTTTCGTGTTGTACCCCTGTAGATTCAATGCCCACGTCTGTATTTTCCTGTTCTGCACTGGAGCTTCTAGAAAAGACTTTAAAGGCATATGGTCAGTTCTAATAACAAAATTTGCGTTATGTAAGTAGTAATTTAGTTTTTGAAGAGCGAAATGAATTGCGTAAGCCTCCTTCTCAATAGTCGTCCATTTTCTTTGTGATCTGCTAAGTTTATGCGACAAGAAGTAGATAGGCCTTTCATTTTTAACCCCTGGTATTCCAGACTCTTTTCCTTCATATGGTTGCACCAAACATGCTCCTACTGCATTGTCCGAAGCATCTGTGTACAGTATTAACTGTTTGTTTAAGTCTGGATGCGTCAACAGTGGTACCAGTGTTAAGCTGTTTTTTAAATACTCGAACGCTTTTTGACACTCATCATCCCATTTAAACCTAGCGTATTTGCCTGTTAAGTTTGTAATAGGTTCAGCTATCTTTGAAAACGCTGGGACAAACCGCCTATAATACGCACATGTTCCTATAAAAGCGCGTACTTCCTTAACGTTAGTTGGAGCAGGTAACTCTTTAATAACCTTTATCTTGTCCTGGTCTGGTTTTATACCTTCTCTATTTATAATATACCCCAAATATTTTGTTTCTGTCTTTAAAAATTGGCATTTACTAAGCTTTAACTTCACATCATGCTTTCTTAACCTGTCAAATACTAGTCTAATATGTTTCAAATGATCTTCCACATCTCCTGTAGTAAAAATCAGAATATCATCAATATAGGCAAGAGCGAACTTTTGCATACCTTCTAAAACTTCATTTATTAAGAGCATATAGTGAGAGGGTGCAGTTTTGACGCCAAAAGGCATTCGTAAAAATTCGTAAGAGCCCATATGAGTACAAAAGGCACTTTTCTTTTGCGCGTCTCCTGACATCGGAATACACCAGAATCCTGACCTTGCGTCCAGCGTCGTGAAATATGTAGAGCCATTAAGCAGCCCCAAAATATCATCAATTACTGGCAGTGGGTATGCTACATTCTTGGTGATTTTGTTCAACGCCCTAGTAATCGCAGCAGAAGCGACTCGAACCATCAGGTTTGGCCACTATGACGACCGGAGATGACCACTTCATGACTTCGATCTTGTTATTAATTCCTGCTTTCAACATCTCTTCTATCGCCTTTTCCACGATTTCTCTATTTCTTAATGGAGTTCTATATGGTTTTAAACTTATTGGTGGATGATCTCCTGTGTCTATTTCCATTGTAACTGTTTGCGTCTTCCCTAATTCTAAATCATTAACCGCAAACACATCCTGATTTTGCTTTATAAGTTGTTCCAACACTTCCTTATTTTCTGGCGGAGCTTTTAACTGTGACAACAATTCTTGTTCCCTTGTTATTTTGTCTAGTGAATGTATATGGGCTTTATTTCCTCTGGATGGATGGATCAATTCATCCATTCTGACGTTCCCTCTTCTTCTGCGTCCGCGTCTGTCATTTCCCCTTTCACTAGAAATTTCTGAATAACTTGTTCCCGACACTTCTGCTCTATCCGTTGCCAATATGTCACTAATGTTATGATCTAGTTTGGCTATCACACATCCTCTGTATAACTTGATTTCTCTACCTGTGTTGTTGATAACCATCACTGGAAAGGTTAAGTGTTTATCCAACGCTATTATTCCATCCGGAACTTCCAAACCAGGCTCATCAATTATTTCCTCTTGTAACTCAGTGATTCTGACTGTGTTTCCTTCCACATAATATGGGTTTCTCTTCAGCTTCGCTTGTATCAAATTAACCGACTGTGGTTTTAACGTCGTTGTCATTTTAACTCTAACTAGTGCTGATATATGCATGTCCTCTTCCATATCTATATAGACGTCCCTGAATTTTAATTTATGTAAATCATATAAAAGTCTTACTCCATTTTTTATTAAAAAATCTCTTCCTATTAACATGTTTCTATTTAAACCCTTCACTACATGAAAAAGGTGTCTTATGTTGATCCCTCCTAACTTAAAATTTATCATTGTTTGTCCAATTACTTGTAAATTCTGTCCAGTAACAGAGTGTAAATTATTATGACTCTTAAATACTCTACAATTTCTTACTATTTTGTATAGAAAACTTTCTTTTACTACACTAACCTGAGCTCCCGAATCAATTAATGTACGAACTCTATA
The DNA here is from genome assembly GCA_014155875.1 of Cepaea nemoralis. Lineage (NCBI taxonomy): Eukaryota > Metazoa > Mollusca > Gastropoda > Stylommatophora > Helicidae > Cepaea > Cepaea nemoralis. Next base: position 125,152 of record JACEFZ010004875.1, on the reverse strand, counting down.
CTTTCCTATTTCTATTATACAAGAGCTATAATCTGTTTTATCTTCTATAAATTTCTTGACTTCATCTAGTTGAAAATATTCTCTGTTCGACCTATTATACCTGTTATTAACATATTCTCTAACCCTTGGGACCTTATTATTTACCCTCCTATCATAGGTCCTGTCTAATAGGTAGGGCGCCGATTTTCCTGTGTTCTTGTACCTGTAAAAATTCCTGTGTCCATCTACAACATTCCTACTCACCCTATTATTGTCATGTCTACCCTGTGTATTCGACTGGACACGCCTGTTATTACAAAAACGAGAAACATGTCCCCGTTGACCACAAACCCAACAGACAATATTTGTACTATTTGTGTTGACTACTGTTCTCACTTGTAGGGTATCTCATATTTCTTCTTCCTCGTTAATCATATCCTATTTCTACCTTGTAACGTCTGTATTACCTCCTCTCCTATTCCATCCGAATCTTGTTTGTCCTATTTCCATAGGTTCCTCAACTCTGTCGTCTCGATTACTTCCCACTTCTCGTCCTGTTCTTAATCTAAACCTACGTCTCAAATTTTCCTCTTGTACCGCGATATCCACCGCTTGTGATAACCTCTCAGGGTTTTCCCTCATCAACTTAAGTTTCAAACCATCGGATTTTATGCCATCTACAAAAATCCCTACTAACATCCTTTCCACCTCCTCTCCTCGTACATTCTGTCCTAAGAATGCTTCTTCAGCCAGGTTAATCAATCTATCGCTAAACAATTGTACCGTCTCTCCGTTATTTTGTTTAGCCTGCCTCAACACCGAAAATGCATGTTGTGGATCTGTTATTTCTGCATATTTCCTTGCTAGGTCTTCTTTGAATTGTTCCCACGTCTCATCTACTCTAGCCTCTAACTTTCTTCTTATATGATCCGAAACCGGTTCCGTTGCCGTCTGATAAGCCAGTCTCATTTTTTCTTCATCTGTTGCTGAGATTAAATAGGCATATTTTTCTATGGAAGTGACCCATTTCTTAAAGTCTCTGGCCTGTCCACTAAACTTCACAATTTCTGTTGCCATCCCTTGTTGTTTAATCACCATATTAAGTCGGCCTACTGCTGTTCCCACGCCTGTCAAAACCTGTGCCAAGGTGTCCTGTTCCGCCATGCTGAAATACACTGAAACAAAGCAAGCAAAGAACCACACAATTTCAACTTCTTAATTTAAGGAATACACTCACTTGTTTTGTAAAACTACAGTTAGTTTCTAGGTTTGAGAACCACACAATTTCACCTTCTTAATTTAAGGAATACACTCACTTGTTTTGTAAAACTACAGTTAATTTCTAGGTTTGGGAACCACACAATTTCACCTTCTTTTTGTTTCCTGACTCAAGCCCGTACTTTCCTCGCCTCAGCGTCAGATTTCGTTCGATCACCAGGAGCCTGTTTCAGCTGAAAATCAGTCGCGGAGTTTAGGTAGCAGAGTTCAGGTAGTCTGTTTCTTCTCCCAGGTAATTTCGTCACTTCTCTAGGGATGCCGGGATAATCTTCAACCCCTGGTCGGGTCCCATCTGAAATTGGTAGCCTTTGTTTTCACCCCGGGTGGGGTACATCATCGACGTCTTGAGATAGTGACAACGTAGGTGGCTGGCGACTTGAAATTAGCAAAACTCAGTCCATGGTAAGCCCTTTTTGAAACGCTAGAGTTCAGAGAACGGCCATGACAAGCTTTTTTTGAAACGCTAGAGTTTAGAGAACGGCCATGACAAGCCCTTTTATAACGCCAAAGTTCATACAACGGCCATGACAAGCCCTTTCATAACGCCAAAGTTCAAACAACGGCTATATTGAGTCTCTTGAGGTATAAATTTGCGAAGGAGCGGTTATGACAAGCCTCTGGAGTTGTACTATGCAGAGCGACGGTTCTACCAGGCCTCTTGAGTTGTACTATGCAAAGCGACGGCTATATCAAGCCTCTTGAGTTGTACTATGCAAAGCGACGGCTATATCAAGCCTCTTGAGTTGTACTATGCAAAGCGACGGCTATATCAAGCCTCTTGAGTTGTACTATGCAAAGCGACGGCTATATCAAGCCTCTGTAACAGCCTTACAGAGGACCACCCCTGGGCGGGCTTTCGGCCTCTGTATTTGCAGATTACTGAACTTTACTGGGCATCACTTCACTGGTTGTTCTACCACGTGCCGAAACTGTTTCTAGGAGTTAATTGACCGGAGCATGGAACAATAACAAGCGGTTCCCGACTTTGAAAAAAAACCTCGAACAGATAGTAGCTCCTTTTAAAACTGACTCGAGAAAACGTCTGTTCTAAATACCTTCTTGTTAGGCAGTCTGGTCTGGATTCTTGGAAGGTTTCCTAGTACTTCTGATTGCGTCCGCGACGGCCAAATCCAGTATCGTGGTTAAGCGGCACCATTTCGAATCCTATACCAGTGTATAGGAACTCGCAAGTCGGGTTGTACTTGATAATACAAAGTTTATTGGTACATGATGACAAAGGTCTGATGTTAACCTCCACTCAAGTCAAAGGCCGGATCTTAACTGCCCTTGCCAACCCAATACGTCACGATTGAGCATCTCCTTCCCTTTCACTCTCGATGCTCAATCGTGCTGTATCTGTTTCCCACTAGATTCTAATAATACCCCAGTACTCCTCCCTTACTGTTACAGTCATCGAGTGTAGGATTCTGAGCAGTATGACATAAGTTGTAGGACATATGGGCAGTAGGACATTGAGTGTAGGATTATGAGTAGTAGGACATCGAGTGTAGGACATCTGAGCAGTAGGACATCGAGTGTAGGGCATCTGAGTGGTCGGACATTGAGTGTAGGATTCTTAGTAGTAAGACATCGAGTGTAGGATTCTGAGCAGTATGACATAAGTTGTAGGACATATGGGCAGTAGGACATTGAGTGTAGGATTATGAGTAGTAGGACATCTGAGCAGTAGGACATCGAGTGTAGGGCATCTGAGTGGTCGGAAATCTGACTTCCTAGCGAGTGGGGCAACGAGTGTAGGTGTTTTTGTTTTAGCTGTCGGACATCGAGTGCAGGACATCTGAGCAGTCGGATATCGAGGGTTGGGCTTTTGTGGAACATACTTTATTGAAAAAATCGTGATCGATGACGAAACTAAAATGGATACAACACAAACGGAAACTGTTCTTACTGTCTGCAGGTTTTCCGGGATTTTATGGACTTGAACAAACCCTACAACAGTTCTGTGCTTTTCTTCTGGCCACTGACTTATAATGAAGAAGCAAAGTTCTGGCAAGCTACGCAAATAAACCTTGTTGTAAGTAAAATAACATACAAAGCATTTACTTACTATTTCTTCTCTTCTTCATTTTACCTTCCAGTTTTTCAATAGTAAGTAAAGAACCCTTCCCACACCATAAGAAGACGCATTTGACATATGGTAGTAGACGCATATTTTGTAGATTAATCGTGGTCATGCAGTATCACTGCCGGCCGTTTTCACTTCCCAATACATTCTTGCTACTCATTTTAAGCATTGTCGGCATGGGAGGACAGGTCAATTTTAAAAAAATGGAATTCGCAAACCGGGGGATCGAACCTCTTGATCAGCAGGCGAGTGGTTTAACCACTACGCTACTGGGACACCCAATGGGATAGAGGCCTTCAACCAAATCAGGTCAAGTGCGGTGGAGACTTGTTCATGCCTGGTTGGATTGTGTAGCTAGGGTTGTCTAGGGGGCGAGGTAGTCCATCCATCCATTATGTGCCGTGCCGATAATTGTAGGCGGTCAGGATTCGCCATCTCACTCGATCACCAGAGTTTTGGATCAGCTCTTTGTTCTTGTCTCGACCATACCACGTAGCCAAGCCATCCAGATATTTACTTCTCTGTCTTCCCTTGTACTCTTCTCCTCGATTTTGCCAGTTGTCACCAAGTTCTCCAATTTATTTCTTTTTGTAACATGCCTCAAAAAATGTGGAATGTCTACGTCTAATTTCTCTAATCAGTTTCATCCATCCATCATGTGCCATGCCGATAAGCGTGGGCGGTCATGTTTCGCCATCTCACTCGATCACCAGAGTCGTGGATCAGTTCCGTATTTCTGTCTCGACCATGCCACGTGGCCAAGCCATCCAGGTATTTACTTCCTGGTCTTCCCTTGGTCTCTTTCCTTCGATCTTGCCAGTTGTCACAAAGTTCCCCAATTCATTTCTGCTCATAACATGCCCAAAATATTGTGACTGTCTACGTCTAATGTCTCTAATCAGTTTACAATCTTCATTTGTTTCTAATAAATTTCTAATCAGTTCAATCTCTTCTAATCAGTTTACGATTTTCATTATTATTTCCGTCTCCCGTTAACCCTCCTTAGTTGTCTACAAGATGAGGTAGTCAGTCTCCCGTTAACTATCCTTAGTTGTCTACAGTGTGTGGTAGTCAGTCTCCCGCTAACCCTCCTTAATAGCCGCTTCGGACTTGCAGAATATTGCATTGTTACGATTATTGACTTCCCTCGTGAGTCCCTGGGGAGACTGTGGCGGGTCGTTCATACCACACCCTCGCGCTTCGAAGGTTGTGGATTCGATTCGGCTTACGTCTTTCGGTTCACGAGTGTAATTTCGTCGGAGACTCCTGGGGCGTCGTCGCAGCTGCTACGTGCAACGTCTGTACAGGCCGCCCTGCGGAAAGAGACCATGCAATATGAGATAAAACACGGTATAATGAAGACGCCCCTCTTACTTTTTAAAAACCCTTATCTGTAGGCCCAGTTAACAAACCGACAGTAACATACAGATGTCTGTGACTTCCGTATTTCAATCAGCGTCAGGTCACTTTTCTTTGCTCTGCGCCCATCCCACGCATGTCCTCCCTATAGTGATTGATCTTTCTTCCCCCTCCCAGCCTCCATTTTTTTAAAGCGACCCTCCATTGGGACTGTTTATTTAAAACTACAGTGGTACCTTGGGTTACGAACGCCTCAGGTCACGAATAATTCGGGTTACGAACAACAACTTCGAAATTATTTTGTCTCCGGTATCGAACAGTGCCTCGGGTTACGAACGAAGGCGAGAGCGAGAGAGAGAGAGAGAGAGAGAGAGAGAGAGAGAGAGAGAGAGAGAGAGAGAGAGAGAGAGAGAGAGAGAGATTTAACGTTGGAAACAAACGATTGCGTACAGTACAAACGAAGGCCACGCAGAACTAACATCGCTTATCGCTAGCCTAGTAGCCTAGTGTTGCACGCGTGCGCAGCCTCGCTTTCATTGGCCTTACTACACATTAGTAAAAGATTTCTTAGAAGTGGCATTGTGTTCAGTTTATCCCTTGTTATTTTCCTTGTTAACGCCATCAATTATGAGCTAGAAGAACATTAGTGGTGCTGCTAAAAAGCAGAAACGTATAAAAATGGCGGTAAAGAAGGAAATACACATTAAACATGAAAATGGCGTTCGTGTGTAAGATTCCCAGTCGGCTGCCAAGAAACAGCAACAAGAAACCTCTGAAACTAATGAATAGCAAACAAATGAAAAATTTCTCATGATCGTTTTCTTGGTAAAAAAGATAGACTAAATCTGTTTTTTAATTATTTTATATTAAATATATTTGGTTGTTTTCTTTCTCTTTATTTACTATGTGAAGTACACATATTCTTTGCGTTTTGTCAGATAAACGACCTGATGTTAATAAAAAAAAAAACATTCTTGAAACGGATTGTCTCGATTTCATTGATTTCAATGTTTCGGGTTATGAACGTTTCGGGTTACGAACCGAGTCCTGAAACGAATTAAGTTCGTAACTCTAGGTACCAATGTATTAAGAAGCTTTCTTAAGAAGATGCGGAAACAGAAGAAGAGGAAAGAAAGAGAGAAAGTAACAAAGAAAGAAAGAGAGAAAGAAAGAAAGAAAGAAAGAAAGAAAGAAAGAAAGAAAGAAAGAAGAAGAAGGAAGACGAAAGAAGAAGAACTGCTTGTGAGATCTTAATTTATTAGACACTTTATTGTATTTTTCCAGGCTGCTCTGAAAACAGGTGCCCAAACACCTCTCAATTTGATTTTTGAAATCGTGAAACAATTAGATTCAAAAGATCTGACACCTTACCTGAAAGCAATGACCGAAAGCATGTGGGTATTTGCTTCTTGATTTAACGATCATCTGAAATGTTTGTTTATGCTGACTTTCAATTTATGTTCATCTTTACACATTTTATTACCCGAGAAGATTAACCAGTCAACAAACACCTGAAGAAGTCGAGTATGTCGGCCGAAAGGTACAAATATCGCAATTGTGCTGTAAACGGCCACAGCACAGTTACGTCCAAAAACAAACATTCCGGGCGAAAGCAGAGAAGAAGAAGAAGAAGAAGAAGAAGAAGAAGAAGAAGAAGAAGAAGAAGAAGAAGAAGAAGAAGAAGAAGAAGAAGAAGAAAGAAGAAGAAGAAGAGGAGGAGGAGGAAGAAGAGGAAGCAGCAGCAGCAGCAGAAGAAGAAGAAGAATTGTCTTCCACGTTTCGCTCTCAAACGTCTACGTGGAGGTCAGCATGGCAAAATGGGTAAGAGCGCTCGTTCCTAAAAATCCGGTGTGCTAATGCCGAGGTAGCGGGTTCGACCCCTACACCGGTCAGTTGGTCTAAAACAGTGGTTCTCAACCGGTGGGGAATTCACCCCAGGGGGGAATTTTAGGGTTTCCAGGGGGGAATGAAGATTATTTCAAGATTGCGTTAATACAAGAACCGATTACTTGATATTGTTTTCCCCTTTATACTTTACGGTTCTGTAGGTCTCACGCTTCTAAGATTCATTTTATAAAGTAAGTAGACCCACAAATCACATTTTATGTGGATGTCTAGACTTGTTTTAATATGTGCTTCCATTATTACGAATACTGTGTAGGAGCGGGCGGTTTGAGAGGGGGGGAGGGGGGTATAGGTAGGAATTACGAAAGGGGGGGGATGACGTTCTGAAAATATGGTGAAGAGGGGCACGGGCCAAAAAAGGTTGAGAACCACTGGTCTAAAATATAGACTTCTCCTCCTTGACTTGGGAACGCAAAGTTACCTCAGAAGCCGGAGTGAGTTCGCTTGGAGGCGAGGGACACTGGTATAGAAATCAGTGCAGTACACTAGAAGTAGTAGCACGTGTGTGGAATACGCTTGACTGTAAAGGGAGCGAATGTTACAAAAATAAACACACACACACAAGACACATAAAAGCGTCCACTTTAATGTTTCTAAATAAAGCACTAGTTAATTTCAAGGCCATGACCTCTTCGTGCAGTGTTTGGTGAAATGATATCGGCTGATGCCATATTTGCCTATGTTTGTTGTCAGTTGGGCAGGAATATAGAAGACGACTGGCTGTTAACATTATAATTTTAGATTGATTTTGGTCTGTCTAATTTTTCCTTTCATTTGTTAATTTCAATGTTGAGATAAAACAAGAGGAAATGCGGTAAAGTTTGAAAATTTAAACAATATAGAAGAACAAGAGATATTGCAGCTTTACATAACACAATTATGGAAAACAATGGGCAAACGGCCAGCCTTCATCAGCAAACAAATTCATGAAAACACAAATTTGTGCTTAGTTACTAAGTAAAGGAAGAACTTAGTTCTGTGCCACCAGGAATGATGTACCTATTGTGTAATAACTTAATAGTGAATTCATTGTGTGGAACACCGGATTTCTGTGGTAAGGTAAGTTTGCTTTGGTGATATATATATATATATATATATATATATATATATATATATATATATATATATATATATATATATATATATATATATATATATATATATATATATATATATATATATATATATATATATATATATGATGTGACATTGTGTGTATATATATTAGGTCATGGCATGTGATACTTCCTGGAGTAATTCCGAACGCCGAATAGGTCGACGCGTGATAACACTGCGTGCCGTCGCGATATAAATATGCGTTCTGAAATCTTGTCTAAGCTATCTGTTTCTTTCATACTGGCGCTAGTGCGAGTGAATGCTAAGGTGCTGGAAGTATGGAAGGATGCAAGGAGGCTGTATGAGACTGGGGAAATATAGGATATGGGGGATGTGAAAGCAAGTTATGAAAGTATGGGTTGGTAGGCCAAACCAACGATGAAGTTCGGTCCAGGCCAAGGCTAAACCACTTGGGAGGACATAACTGGAACATTACCCTTGGAACATGTGGGGAACATGTATTCTCAAGAAGGCTTCTTGACTCTAAGACAGAGTCTGATAAGAAGAGTTTGCTATGGCGTGGGCAGGTGGTCCCACCAGCAAACAGGCTTGTGTACATAGTGGATGTGATCATGTCCTATTCCTATATTCCGAGGGATGGTATATTGATCAAGATTATGTTTATTAATGAACATTGATGATGTTAGGAACGAGTCCAGGGACTCTTTACCTAGTTGTTTAGTTCGATTAAATTAGAACAATAACAGCCTTGTATCACTACTGACGTTAGCGACGACTGGTAGATGATTAGGGATAGGTGAGACCTACGATCAGACTCGTCATTCTGATTTCTTGCTCTGTTTGACGGGCTGTTCTGTGAGGCCAGCTGACATTTGGGAACCCATGCTTTACTTGGGAACCCATGCTATATTTCCATATAGAGATAATGCTTTGGTTATATGCATAACTAAGTAGCATGACTGAGGGTTGAGTAGTTATTGGTAGGATGCATGTGGACTAATGGTTGGGCCAGTATACTCTCACCGGTCGCTCTTCCTTTTCAGGAGTTTGCCTGTTGAGGAACCAGTCAACTATAATTGTTGTTGGCAGGAAACCACTTCGTGTGACACAGCGAAGGGTTCAGTTCTTTACTTATCACGCCAGACTCAACCACACCAGGTACCCAATGTGATTCACCATGCGTGAAGTTTGCATCAAGAAATACAACTGCCCTGAAGGTGCACGTGTGGGAAGTGATGGTTTGTGATGTTTCTCGATAATAGAAGATACTCTGTTTCTGCCAGGAACATTTCAGCATTTTGAGTAATCATGCTCAACGAAAGGAAACACCGGACCGTATATTATGACGGTGGTTCTGCCTAAACGCAGAAGTAACTGATCTTCAGACACTTGAATGGTTCTTTGGACAGCTCTGGTGGCAGGTCTTGAGAAGAACTACACCAGCTATTGACTTGTGGCAAGTGTTACCCGGTGGAAGGGACTAGGGATTATAGCCCAACCTGAATTGTTTCCGTGAAATAGATGTCTGATTCTATTAATGTACTGTCTCAGTATGAAGATTATAAACTGTGTTCGAGTAGGACTCAGTAACATTTCAGTAGCCATATCTGATTCTACAAGCAGTGTGACTGTAAGAGACCATTGAATTGGTCATGGAAATTTTTCCATCCATGTTCCTGTGATGTGATGAAGAGACCATTGAATTGGTCATTGACAGATCCGTTCTGCAGTGGGACTGTGCTATGAGTGACAGACCATTCGATTGGTCAGTGACTATTTAAGTTCATCGAAGTAACGAATACTTGGAGTCAAGTCCAGGAGGATTGTCTCCCAACCGGTATTGTTCGAGAACTGTATTAACAGTGACTCCGTGGGAGTGATACAGATGCGGTTGGTCCAGTGAAGTGTGGTCCAGCAGTGACTCTATTGGGGTGGATCCACGCTCTGGAGACGGAGTGGTATCCAAGGTTCTAGTCATCTCACTGGAAGGAAGCCGGGTGAGTGGCGGACCGACTGGACGGGACATCTGCATCCAATCTACTTCTCAACTCGCTGAAGACAACTATATCTCTGATTCTGTCTCTACTCTATCTTCTATTTGTGTAAATAGATTATTCTATCAGGATGTTCATTTCAGTTCTATATTCTCAAGGGTAGAATAAACTTTATGTAAGTTGACTTGCTCTTTGTATAATGATTGAGTGTGGTCTCGGACGATGCCTAAGTGTTCATTGTTCCACAGGTGTAGGTAGTTAGTGGGGGTCTAGAATCTGGAGGGGCTTGTAGACGTAATTAACTAATATGAGATCAACCACAGAGTAAAAATGTGTATCTGCTTGTCCAACCCCTGGGGCTAGAATACACGGGAGTGCCAGAGACACCTCGGGTGTGGTTCACTCTCACTACCCAAGGTGAACTCGTTACACTCCATACAGAGTGGGGGCTCGTCCGGGATTATTCCAAGATCTTTGTGTGTTGTAGACCTCTCACATAGGGATAGGGACTTAGTCTTTATCCTCTACTTCAGTCTACATAAGATTCTACTACTTCTACCGATCTCCTAACTGTCTGACGGACATTTGTGTTGTGGTGATTAGTTAGTACTATTGATTATTGATTCATTGTATTGCTTCACCCACACATACTTGAGTACCCACCTCTCATAGTCAACATGTCTACCCAAGAGTTAGACTTAGACAAAGTTCAGGAAACTGGACGTAAGTCTGGTCTTGAAGGAGATGCTTTGAAATCCTATGTGCAAGAGATGGAAAGAAGTTTTCGCCAAGAGGAAAGAGAGAGGAGGAGAGCAGAAAGGGAACTGGAAGCCAGTAAAGTGGCTCTTGAGGAAAAGAGGATAGCGGCTGATACTGAAATGAAACGGCTTGAGTTGGAAGCCGAGAAAGAAAAACGTGACCATGAGTATCGAATGAAGCTACTTGAGGTACAAGTGCCTGCTACAGGTGTAACTGATGGAGCTATGGGAGGAGGTGTACCTCCTGGCTCAGAGTCAACCAGTAGACGTGACTACCAGGCTATGAAATGGCCTTTACAGCCGTTCGAACCCGAGAAGGAACGGATAGACCAATACTTAGAGAAGTATGAAGCCATGGCTATTGCAATGGGATTAGACAAGCAGAAATGGTGTTTAAAACTCTCCCAGGGACTCCGTGCCGAAGGTTATGAAGTGTATGCACGCTTGCCACCGGGTCTACAGAATGATTACTCGGCACTGAAAGCGGCTCTCTTGAAGAGATTCGAGATCACAGCGCACTCATACCGAAGGAAGTTTCGGACTGTGAAGCGGGAACCGGGTGAACTGTTTTCAGCATACAGTGTGAGATTGAACTCATACCTTCTTAAATGGATGGCCTTGTCCGGATTTAAAGAGTAGTATGAAAGTTTGCGTGAGTTGATGGTTGTAGATCAGATGCGAATGCAAATGTCTAAACCCTTGCGAAACTTCTTAGGTGAGAATGGGGCTGAGAGATTGGATACAGTCAACAAGTTAGCCGAAAGATACGTTGAAGTCTATGGCGAGACTGGGGACACCAGTCCAACAGATCCGAGATCGAAAGATAAGGATCAAGGTAAGTCCAAGAAGGCCAAGAAGAACAAAGGTTCTGATGAACCAAGTAAACAGGTAAACTCTTTAGAGAAGATCTCTAACGTCAACCAAGGTAAGAATAGCCCACCTAGTTCTCCAAAGAGGAAGTGGAGTGAACAATGGTGCAAATTCTGCAAGTCCAGCACTCACAAGACGAGTGAGTGTAAGAGTAAGCCCAAGGACTTTCACGTTGCTTGTCTTGCAGAGGTGAGGGATAGACCATGCAGGAAAGTGAAGTCGGTTGATGGGAATGGAGAACCTAGACGACCTCCAGAGGTTGAGAGAGTAGAAGTGAATGGGCAACAGGTGATGTGCCTCTACGACACAGGATTGCAATTTTCAGCTGTAATTGCATCCCACCTGACAGGCCCAGAGCAACTCACCGGGGAGATGACGGAGATACAGCCAGCCAGTAGGAGTGCTGTGGCGTTACGTTGCCCGATTGCCAATGTGGAGATTCGGAGCAAGTACGTTACTGGACGCATTCAGGTGGCAGTAGTACCGGATCCTCTCTATCCCCTAATTCTTGGCCGGAAGTACGTGGTTCTGGGCGAACCAGAACACCCTAGCATCCATAAGTCTAGGCAGGTCAGAGATACAGAGGAAGAGGGTCTCGAAAAGGTAAGTCTCCGAAATACTCACCCGGATGGAATGAGTAATGCTCGGAGCAAGGATGCGACGGAGTGACCTTGTTCAGAACGGTTGCCCAACAATGAAAACCCGTTAACTGAGGGTAAGTTCGAATCTGACAACCGGTCACCGTTAATTCAGACCGGATCAGAGAAGCGACAGAAGGAACGTAAGTTGGTTCCTGAGAGCTTTAGATCTAATCTGCTGCGAACGGTACATGTCAGGTCCCCAATCGGACATCTGACTGTAGGGACAACCAGTAAATGTCTATCCCGGTACTATTGGTGGCCGGGAATGACAGGCGACGTGCGCAGGTATATTAGGTCTTGTCCGGAGTGCCGTAAATGCACACCTGAGAAACGGACGAAGACGAAGATATCCTTAGAGGTTGGAGACCGAGTTCTAGTACTCCTCCCAATCGAGGGGAACGAATTCGAAATCGGGTGGCAGGGCCCATTCCTAGTGGATAAAGTGGGGCTCCACAAGCACTATGGAGTGGTGATCCTGGGAAAGTCTACTACTTTCCATTCCAGTCTCCTCATGCGCTATGAGGGGAAGCCCGATGATAAGTCCACCAGCCCAAGGGCGCAGAGATTCGCTGAAAGAACGGTTCGGGGTTCAGGTCAGGTAGCGAAAAGCCTGTCACACCATAGGCAGACCTATATGTATGTGCAGGTACCTTCTTCGGTTCAGCCCGGTGCTCGGGGGAACATGACCGACCAAAGGAACACCCGCAGTGCTGGCTACACTGAGAACCGTGGTCGGAAGAGGTGGGCTGTGTCAGAACGGACACAGACCCCTGGTCCCTCAATCCGACCGACTGCAGGCAAGCTGGGTCCTCGAAAGGGGAAGCTGGAGTTGCAGAAGTCCAGTAAACTCTGGCAGTACCGATCGTTAAATCAGGTCGAGACGGGAGCTCTGGTCCGCAAGATACTGCGAGATGCCCAATCGCAGTAGCGGAGTAGGCGTTGATTACCCGTGATACTGAGTAGCTTGTCTCCCCACCTAATGTGGTAAAAGTATTATATACAATATTGACGGGTTAGACTTCCTCACCCGCCATCCGGTCTCTAAGAAAGAAGAACGAACGACATAGACAGCTTCTGCGTAGAAGTGGAACGACGGGGTCGATCCTCTTAAAGTGGGGGCCTATGTGACGAAACGCGTTTATCTGTCTTGGGTCGTCAAGATCCAGCACTATTTTGGCGCGTCATCGGGGGACTTTCCCAGCTAAAAATAGACTGAGGGAAGCCGATGGAGGAATTGCTATCTAGAATCTTCTCGAAACACCGGAATTCGCGTGACCCGTGATGCTGGGTATCGCTATAAATTCTCGTGCAGAGAGATCTAGAAACTATAGGCGGGGAATGACGGTTTCCCGAGAAAGTGTCTTTTCTCAAGAAGCACTCGCTTCTAGTGCGCATTGAGTTGGCACGAAGCGGGAAATTGGCTAAACCAGTCATTCACTTACTTTTGTTCGAAGAGAACAGACGCAGGCCTGATGTGAGCCATTTTTGTGTTGCGTCTCACCTCAACCATGATTCGGCTGACTGTTATGGAAAGGAAGCTGAGAAGCCCTTGAACAGTTCTGAAGCTGACTGGAAATCTGGTTTTTCACCATTCAGGTAGATATTTGTTTAAATCATTTAACTTTGTACGTGTGTTCCACACGCCATTGTTCTAACCTCATTACCTATGCGGATGTCCTTGCATACTAATTAGCAAACCGATCGATAACGCAGATGACAGTTAAGCGTGTGTTTGTTTACTGTGTGCTCGCGAATCAGCTGTTAGGAACGCCGTAATGTGATGTGGGCGATTTGGGTTCCAATTATATGTACCATATATTGCCAATCGTTGCATCTATTAGGGTGCTGTGTTAGAATAAAACATAGTTACTTGTGCCGGATGGAACCTTAGATTATGTCAGTCAGTTGCTGAAGCCAGAAGAACGGTTAGACAACCAGGTAAGTTGGTAGGTGGAGATTCAGACAACATTTGTGCTTAGTTACTAAGTAAAGGAAGAACTTAGTTCTGTGCCACCAGGAATGATGTACCTATTGTGTAATAACTTAATAGTGAATTCATTGTGTGGAACACCGGATTTCTGTGGTAAGGTAAGTTTGCTTTGGTGATATATATATATATATATATATATATATATATATATATATATATATATATATATATATATATATATATATATATATATATATATATATATATATATATATATATGATGTGACATTGTGTATATATATATATTAGGTCATGGCATGTGATACTTCCTGGAGTAATTCCGAACGCCGAATAGGTCGACGCGTGATAACACTGCGTGCCGTCGCGATATAAATATGCGTTCTGAAATCTTGTCTAAGCTATCTGTTTCTTTCATACTGGCGCTAGTGCGAGTGAATGCTAAGGTGCTGGAAGTATGGAAGGATGCAAGGAGGCTGTATGAGACTGGGGAAATATAGGATATGGGGGATGTGAAAGCAAGTTATGAAAGTATGGGTTGGTAGGCCAAACCAACGATGAAGTTCGGTCCAGGCCAAGGCTAAACCACTTGGGAGGACATAACTGGAACATTACCCTTGGAACATGTGGGGAACATGTATTCTCAAGAAGGCTTCTTGACTCTAAGACAGAGTCTGATAAGAAGAGTTTGCTATGGCGTGGGCAGGTGGTCCCACCAGCAAACAGGCTTGTGTACATAGTGGATGTGATCATGTCCTATTCCTATATCCCGAGGGATGGTATATTGATCAAGATTATGTTTATTAATGAACATTGATGATGTTAGGAACGAGTCCAGGGACTCTTTACCTAGTTGTTTAGTTCGATTAAATTAGAACAATAACAGCCTTGTATCACTACTGACGTTAGCGACGACTGGTAGATGATTAGGGATAGGTGAGACCTACGATCAGACTCGTCATTCTGATTTCTTGCTCTGTTTGACGGGCTGTTCTGTGAGGCCAGCTGACATTTGGGAACCCATGCTTTACTTGGGAACCCATGCTATTGTCACAGTGTACATACAGGTTATAACAGTGATCGTACAGCACACAAGTCTTCGCGTTGTTAGAAACATACTTTATTTGCCGAATCGTTCTATTTCAGCACGCATGATGGAGACTCCCTTCTTGGTGTTGACATCTCTTCTCGCTGGCCCCAAGTGACGTGTGTGTTTTACCTAGATACCCTTCTTCATTCGTGCACACACGTTCACTATGGTTTTCCCCCTAGTCAAGGAATGCGCAGCATTCCTTAACTCTTTACTCCTAACCTAATTCCTCACTGTTACAATACCTCCCCTTCTTCAAAGAGAATTTTTCCTTGAAAAAATCTCAACCCCAACTTTTAATTAGTTAACTTTACATCTCTATTCTACAATAACTACAATTCCATATATTTCCTAAGTCAATTCTCCTATCTCCTCATAGCCAATTGCTAACCAGAGACAATAACATCGAAACTCTCTACAAAACTCGTTATAAAGTTCTCTAGAAAACTTTCTACAAAACTCTCCATAAAATTCCCCACAATACAAAAGTCTCCATAAGCGAACCGCTTTTAACTTTAAAATGTCCATCTAAATTATGATTGACAAAACTGAAGATATTCCCCTTATCCTTTATTTCCCCCCTTATTCACATTCTCACACTCTCAGTATTCTAGGATAGACAGAAAAAAATAGCTAGTTTAGATTTGTGTAGGTGCGCACCTGAAATTAATAAAAGTAAGGAAAAAGTAAGAAAGTAAGAAGTAATCACCTTTCTCTTCCCATACATTCTCAAAACTTTATCAAAAAATAAAGTTTCAAAATTTATCTTCAGTTTCCGTCAATAATAATTGTTATTATCAAAAAAAATATGTTAATCCAAAACTGCTAGCCTTTGTATTATTCAGACCATCAATTTCCCGTTTACCATTCCTTCAACAACAAAAAACTTCCTAACTATTATTATACTGTTAAGTACAGTCTTCTTCTTCCAATATGCAGTTATTTAAATGCCAAAATTCAACCTGGCATTCCCCCCATATTCTCCCATTAAACGCTGTTCAACCCAGCTCCTATTATAAACCTTGTATATACATTGCATACCCCACATGTAATAACAACATACCCCTCCATTACTACATATAGAGTCACTTCACTAACCACTACTTTAATTCATCTTCTAACTGAACTTCAAAGTAATAATCATTTTAAACACCCTTAAGGTAACTCAATCAACCCAAAACATCGTAAAAATAACCATCTAAGTTAACTTATTTTTCACATTTCATAAAACACAATTGAAGTCCCAACAATTGAGCAAAGCATTTCAATCCCCTCATCATATTTATCCCCCCACATTAATCAATGTACACATACAAATTTCAAGACCATATTCTGAGTACCCAATAATAATTTTCCGCTTTAGAAAAACTCCATCAAGTACCTTTGTAAACACAAAAATATCGTGTCCAACTTCTTCTTCTATCTGCCATCTGCAGAACCTTGTATCACTCTATTCATCTATCACTTCTCCATTTCTTTAATAACCTCAAATTTTTTTCTATAATTGCAATATCTACATCAATGTCGCTATCCTCTCGAGGAGAGCTATCTTCTTTCATATCCGCTTCTTCATCAGTTTCTGACTTTTCATCCATCTCTTGTTCCCCATCTGTATATCCATTACTAGCAACCGCTAATCTCTTCCTTTCTACATCCAATCTAATTTTTCTGTCTTGCCGTCTCAACAAATTTTCAAATAGTGGCATCTCTTCCTCACTCGAAGAATTCGCTCTAAGTTTCCTTTGCCTCTTAATTTCTTTTTCTTTCTGTCTATCCAACTTTCTTTTTACTGCCTGTCTTGTATTCATAAATGGAGGTTCAATATTTTCGCTAACTGCCTCTTCACTAATATAATCGTCATACACGTTATTTTCCTCTGTCATGACTGTTTTTGGTACCGTTTCTTCTTGTTCAGCTATAGTAGATGCTGTTGTTACTTGTTTTCCATTCTCTATAGGTATTGTATATACCGATTGTCTGACAATCTGTCCACCTGACAATATTTCTTCGGAACAATAATTATTATTATTATTCTCTGCATCCCTTTCTTCATTATCCCGCCTTAAGTGTTCTACATGTGAACGTGCAACATGCCCTGAAATTTGATTCTTAATAGTATACGACACTGGACCTTTTTTTTCTAAAATATAGTATCCCGGGACCCAATGAGCATCAAACTTAGAGTTTTTTCTATGTTTTTTATAATATACCCTATCACCTACGTTAAACTCTTGTAAGTGTGCATTTTTATTTGCGTATTTCTTCTGTCTTTCTCTAGCCTTAATTATATTATTTCTTAAACGTACATGTGCTTTATGCATCTCTTGCAACCTTGTTTCTTGAAAATCTTCCCCCAGATATTTTCTCCTAGGTTTTAACAAATTATCAATTGGCAATATTGGTTCTCTTCCATGTACTAAGTAAAATGGTGAGAAACCTGTTCCTTCATTTTCGTGTGTACGTATCGCCGCTAATGCTATCCCCAAATAAAGATCCCAATCCATATCGTGTTCTTCTACATTTTTCGCTAGAATATTGTATAGTGTTCTGTGTTGTCTCTCATTTTTAGCATTAGAAGTTGGTCTGTAATATGAAGTCCTAATGTGTTTTATATTCCAATCTTTTACCAATTTCTCAAACTTTTTATTTACAAACTCTTTCCCATTGTCTGTAAGTATTATTTGTGGACACCCAAACCTTGGTATAAATTCTTGTAAAAGCATATTTATAACTGAATCAGCACTCTTGTCTGGAATTGGATACACTTCTGGCCAAAGACTATATGAATCAACTATATGTAGTAGGTATACATTTCCCGATAATGTTTTTGGATGAGGACCTGAAATATCCAAACTTACTTTCTGCATTGGAAATTGAGGAATATCGGTATCTTGTAAAGGACATTTAATTATCTTCATGTTTCTTAACCTACACTTTTCACATGCTTCAACATATTCATATACGCTTTTGAATAAATTCGGCCAATAATATTTACTGCTAATAGCCTTCACTAACTTATCTCGTCCAAAATGACCATTATTATCGTGGTATGCCTTTAAGACTTCTTGTTCTAAATGTTTCGGAATATATTTTCTTACTCCTTCACCTTTTTCACTGATATAATATAATTGATTGTCTTCTTGTAACTCTACAAACTTTCTTTTAAAACTATTTTCCCCTGTTTCTTTCAATTTCTTTTTTATCTGTACTACTTTTGGATCTAATTCTTGTTCTGTTTTCATATCAAACTGTTCTAAATGTGGGTCTTCTGTTCTAGATTCCGACTCTTGCTCCGATGGAAAACTCTCAAATTCTTCCCTATTTATTATGGCAGAATCTAATATATTTACTTGCCAGTTTCGACCGTCTACCTCTGGTTCAACTTCATCTTCCGTGTTTCCTGATGACTGTGGGTACGGGATTCTAGACAAAAGATCGGCGCACGTATTATGTTTCCCTGACACATATTCAACCTTAGCATTGTACCCTTGTAAATTCAATGCCCACGTTTGTATTTTCCTATTTTGTATTGGTGCTTCTAATATCGACTTTAATGGCATGTGGTCAGTTCTAATAATGAAATTGGCGTTATGTAAGTAATAATTTAATTTTTGCAGCGCGTAGTGTATAGCATATGCTTCCTTCTCAATAATCGGCCATTTGCGTTGAGTTCTGCTGAGTTTATGCGACAAGAAATAGATTGGTCTTTCATTTTTAACCCCTGGTATTCCAGATTCTTCTCCTTCATATGGTTGAACCAAACATGCTCCTATTGCATTGTCTGAAGCATCTGTGTATAGTATTAGCTGTTTATTCAGGTCTGGATGTGTCAATAATGGTACCACCGTTAAGCTATCTTTTAAAAGTTCAAACGCTTTTTGACACTCATCATCCCACTTAAATCTAGCGTATTTTCCCGTTAAATTCGTAATAGGTATTGCTATCCTTGAAAAGGCTGGTACAAACCGCCTATAATACGCACACGTTCCTATAAAAGCCCTCACTTCCTTAACGTTAGTGGGAGGAGGTAACTCTTTAATAACTTTTATCTTTTCCATGTCTGGTTTAATACCTTCCCTATTTATTATATAGCCTAAATATTTTGTTTCTGTCTTTAAAAACTGGCACTTACTAAGCTTTAATTTAACGTCATGCCTTCTTAATCTGTCAAATACTAGTCTAACATGTTTTAAATGATTCTCTACATCTCCTTTCGTAAAAATCAATACGTCATCAATATATGCTAAGGCAAAACTTTGCATACCGTCTAGTACTTCATTTATTAAGAACATATAGTGAGACGGTGCATTTTTCAGACCGAATGGCATACGTAAAAATTCGTACGAACCCATATGAGTACAAAAGGCACTTTTATTTTGCGCATCCTTCGACATCGGTATACACCAAAATCCTGCCCTAGCGTCTAGTGTTGTGAAATATGTAGAACCATTAAGCAGCCCCAAAATATCATCAATTACTGGCAGTGGGTACGCTACATTTTTAGTAATTTTATTTAACGCCCTGTAGTCACAACAGAACCTGTTCGAACCATCAGACTTGGCCACAATTACCACCGGAGATGACCATTCTGATTTTGATCTTGTTATTATGCCTGCTTTCAACATATCTTCTATTGCCTTTTCTACGACTTCTCTATTTCTTAATGGAGTTCTGTATGGTTTTAAACTAATTGGTGGATGATCTCCCGTGTCTATTTCCATCGTAACTGTTTGTGTCTTACCCAATTCTAAATCATTTATCGCAAACACATCTTGATTTTGCTTTATAAGTTGTTCTAACACTTCCTTATTTTCTGGCGAAGTTTTTAATTGTGCTAACAATTCTTTTTCTCTTGTTACTTTGTCTAGTGAATGTATTTGTGCTGTATTTCTTCTAGATGGATGGATCAATTCATCCATTCTTACGTTCCCTTTCCTTCTGTATCCGCGTCTATTATTACTTCTTTCATTAGAGGTTTCTGAATAACTTATTCCTGCCATATTTACTCTATCTGTTGCCAATATGTCACTAACGTTATGTTCTAGCTTAGCTATTACACATCCTCTGTATAATTTAATTTCTCTACCTGTGTTATTAATAACCATTACTGGAAATGTTAAACTTTTATCTAATTCTATTATTCCATCCGGAACTTCTAAACCTGGCTCATCAATTATTTCATTTTGCAATTCCGTGATTCTGACTATGTTTCCTGCTACACAATACGGGTTTCTCTTCAGTCTTGCTTGTATCAAATTAACTGACTGTGGTTTTAAATTCATGGTCGTTTTGACTCTAACTAGTGTCGACACATGCATATCTTCTTCTAGATCTACGTAAACATCTTGGAATTTTAATTTATGCAAATCAAATAAAAGTCTCACCCCATTTTTCAATAAAAAATCTCGTCCCAATATCATATTTCTATTTAAATCTTTAACCACATGGAACATATGCCTAACATTTATCCCTCCTAATTTCAAATTTATCATCGTTTGTCCTAACACTTCTAATTTTTGTCCCGTTACCGAATGAAGATTCTCCTGAATTCTAAATATTTTACAATTTTTTAACATTCGATATAAAAATGCCTTCTTTAATCACGCTAACTTGTGCTCCCGAATCAACTAATGTTCTAACTTTATATTTTCCTATCTGTACTATACATGAGCTAGGATCTACCATATTTAATGACAATTGTTTTACCTCGGCTTGTTTTTTATTTCTCAACGTTCTATTATACTCATCCTTTGGGTTTTTAATATATTGATGCCCTTTTTGGATCTTACTATCTTCCCTCCTACTGCCGATCCTATTCAGTAAGCGGGATGCCAATTTCCCTGATTTCCTGACCTTCTAAAATTTCTCTGTATTTCTCCAGAATTCCAATTTGCTGGTCTGCCATTTGCAATTCTATTCTGTATACTCGTCTGAACACCTCTACTATTTTGCGTATTCGATGGGCCACTTCTGTTACCACAAAAGCGAAAAATGTGCCCACGTTGGTGACATCCCCAACAAACCACATTCGAGTTATTTGTGTTACCTTCCATGTTTCTTACAGTATTTCTCACTTGTCCTCTTCTATCTTGATTATATACATTCTCGTTTCTTTGCACCATCTGTATTTCTCCTCGTCTTCCTCTCCATCCATGTCTATACTGTCCTATTTCCATAGGTTCTTCAATTCTATCTTCCGAACTACTACCTAACTCTCGTCCTACCCTTAACCTAAACCTCCTCCTCAAGCTTTCCTCTTGTATAGCGATATCTACCGCTTGTGACAATCTTGCAGGATTCTCTCTTAATAATTTAAATTTCAATCCATCTGACCTAATCCCATCAACAAAAATCCCTACTAACATCCGTTCCACTTCTTCTGCTCGTACATTCTGTCCTAAAAATGACTCTTCAGCTAAATTGATTAACCTGTCACTGTATAACTGAACACTTTCTGTGCTGTTTTGTCTAGTCTGTCGCAATACTGAGAATGCGTGTTGTGGATCAGTAATTTCAGCATATTTTCTTGCGAGATCATCTTTAAATTCTTCCCAGGTTTCACCTCCTGCTGCCTCTAACTTTCTTCTTATATGGTCAGAAACTGGACTTGTACTTGTTCTGTATGCCAAGTTCTTTTTCTCTCCATCTGTAGCGTTTACTAAATATGCATGTTTTTCAATAGAAATAATCCATTTCTTAAACTGATTTGCTTGACCACTAAATCTTTCAACATCAGTGCTTATATTTTGTTGTCTTAACACTGCATCCAACCTTGATATTGCCCCGCCAACGCCAGTCAGTACCTGTGAAAAATCTTGGGATTCCATCCTAAAATTTATAATTATCAAGCAATATACAAATATTTCAAACAATATTAATTTCAAACCCAGCAACAATACATAATCTGTTAATTACTCTAATATTATCTAATTATCTTAACTAAAGCCTCCAATCGAAGATCCTGACGAAGAAATATTCCTGTTTCAACCCTGAATTCTGACAAAAGAATTTAAATGACCTCCTGATTCAGAATTACCTACACCACATAAAAAAGGACTCTAATCAAGCTCGTTAAAATGAGCAGAACAACGAAGAGCCTCTGGGTTTCTTTCCTTCATAATTTAATCGAAGTTGAAGTCAGATCTTTCCAATTATTTCCTGACGTTGATTATGCTCGATATCAGGCTCGCAACAAGACTGTTTGATTACCTGCTCGATTACTGTAGATTCCCTTCAAGTAAGGTCACCTTCACGCAAGCGACAATTGCTCACGACTTCAGCAAAAAAAAACTCACTTTCCAGCAGCAATCTGTGATTTTCATATATATATTTCAGCGCAAACGTAATCCAGTCAACAACAATTGGACTTAAAGCTGACGCTATCCAGTCTCTTATTTTCATGTGGGACTCTCGCCATGGTCAGTTTAAATAGTTGAGACAAGTTTCATTTATGCCTTCCTTTAATTGAAGTGACTGTAGAGAGTATCGCAGACCTTGATTTCATAATTATGGAATTTGCACCATAACCTTGACTTCACCTTCAACAGTCCCACGGTTTAAAACTCATAATTTGTACTGATTTTTGATGCAGAACGGCATTACTTGATCTCAATATACCATTTTGCGTTGGTCAATTCTCCAGTTAATTTCATAATTATGTAATAACATCAGTCTTTCAAAAAAAATAAGTATCAATCAAACCTTTTTTTTTAGCGCTGTCCTTGAAAATGGATCTCCTTCTTAACCAGGAATCCAGTGAGAACCCAGAACAGCTACCAACAGTCGGCTTTCATCTGTTGCGTTTCTCAATATTTACTTCTCCAGACACGCCAGACATAACCATCTTCTATGGCGGTACTCTTTCTCTCCGCGACCTCCCATGTTTCATAAATTCACGGCACCAAATCAACCTGTGTCACAGTGTACATACAGGTTATAACAGTGATCGTACAGCACACAAGTCTTCGCGTTGTTAGAAACATACTTTATTTGCCGAATCGTTCTATTTCAGCACGCATGATGGAGACTCCCTTCTTGGTGTTGACATCTCTTCTCGCTGGCCCCAAGTGACGTGTGTGTTTTACCTAGATACCCTTCTTCATTCGTGCACACACGTTCACTATGGTTTTCCCCCTAGTCAAGGAATGCGCAGCATTCCTTAACTCTTTACTCCTAACCTAATTCCTCACTGTTACACTATATTTCCATATAGAGATAATGCTTTGGTTATATGCATAACTAAGTAGCATGACTGAGGGTTGAGTAGTTATTGGTAGGATGCATGTGGACTAATGGTTGGGCCAGTATACTCTCACCGGTCGCTCTTCCTTTTCAGGAGTTTGCCTGTTGAGGAACCAGTCAACTATAATTGTTGTTGGCAGGAAACCACTTCGTGTGACACAGCGAAGGGTTCAGTTCTTTACTTATCACGCCAGACTCAACCACACCAGGTACCCAATGTGATTCACCATGCGTGAAGTTTGCATCAAGAAATACAACTGCCCTAAAGGTGCACGTGTGGGAAGTGATGGTTTGTGATGTTTCTCGAAAATAGAAGATACTCTGTTTCTGCCAGGAACATTTCAGCATTTTGAGTAATCATGCTCAACGAAAGGAAACACCGTACTTTTTATAAGTTTGGACGAGATATTTCTGTATTTGACCAATAATTTTAATATTTTGTTTAACATATTTTCTTATTTGACGGTTGAATTGGTACATAGAAGGTGTACTTTTGTCTGGTTGTGAAGTGTGGCACTGAGCAGGTACACTGAAAAAACATATATTGGTCTTGGAAATGGCTTTCTGGAGAAAGATGTAAAGACACTATGGCCACATAGAAAGGAAATGAAAGTGTGGATGTCTAATTTGATACGTGATAAAGTCGCTGGTTATGACGGCGGACATGTGACCTGTCATGTTACGTGCGTTGCCTATGGTTGAATCGGGGCAATTTGTTGTGTTGATGCTCGGGTGTCCTTTGGTGTAACCGGATAACACTAGGACTACACGGTTATAGAAAAGAGAGAGAGAAGGGGGTGACCATTTTACCCTTCGGATGCAGTGTTGATGATGCAGCGTTGATGATGCAGTGTATTCACTCCTATACACAGTGATCATCATACGTTAGAGTCCCTGACTCGACAACCGATAGGACACCCTTTTTCTATAGTTTCCCTCTTAACCACGTTTCTCAGATGTCCCATTACCCCTGTGACCGGATGTGACACCATATTTGACCAGTTTTAGTGAATGAGACGTAGTTTGGTTGTAGCAATTACCCATGTGTGATAGGGTGCGACGCCATCTTTGGCCGGATGTATCTATTGTCCATGTGTGTTGACTGTACCACTAGGTGCTATTGATCAATACAAAATCAGTGCTCGAGGCGCTCCTGTCAGGGAAATTGCCGATAGTAAGGACATTACTTTCTGAACTTAGCAGTCGGCATAACGTCTTGATCATTTCATCGATCAATTTAACCATCATCATGTCACTACACATACCATACCCTACAATTTAAGTGATCCTTCGACCACTTGATCACTACTTCACCAGTACTTGACCACTATTTGACTGTGTCCTTACTTATTTTACCATCACCGTTTCACTACACGTACCATACCCTATAATTTAAGTGGTCATTCGACTACTTGACCACTACTTGACCACTATTTGAACACCACTTGACCAACTCTTGATCATCACCATGTCACTATACCTACTTTCACCGACAATTTAAGTAGTCACTCGACTATTTACCACTACTTGGCCACTACCTGAGCACGTCATCGATCACTTTAACCAACACAGGTTCACTACACGTACTTTCCCTTACAATTTAAGTGGTCACTCGACCATTTGACCAGTACTTGCCCGCTACTTGATCACTACTTGACAACGTCACTACTTAATTTATCCATCTCTGTTTCACTACACGTACCATACCCTACAAGTTTCTCACTTGAGCGGTTGACCACTGGTTGAGCACTACTTGACCAACTCTTGATCATCACCATGTCACTATACCTACTTTCACCGACAATTTAAGTAGTCACTCGACCATTTACCACTACTTGGTCACTACTTGAGCACGTCATCGATCACTTTAACCAACACAGGTTCACTACACGTACTTTCCCTTACAATTTAAGTGGTCACTCGGCCATTTGACCAGTACTTGCCCGCTACTTGATCACTACTTGACAACGTCACTACTTAATTTATCCATCTGTTTCACTACACGTACCATACCCTACAATTTTCTCACTTGAGCGGTTAACCACTGGTTGAGCACTACTTGTCTACTGCTTGACCACGTTGTCGACCATTTTACCATCACCGTTTCAATATACGTACTTTTCTCTACATTTTAAGTGTTCATTCGACCACTTGACCACTGGTTGGCCGCTACTTGACCATGTCATCGATCTCTTTACCACTACTATAATCTTAGGGACATCGTCCTCTACAATTTAAGTGGTCACTCGACCACTTGACCACTACTTGACCATTGGTTGACCACTACTTGACCACTAATTTACCACCCTTTAATCATCACCATATCATTATAACCCTTTTCCCTAAAATTTCCTCACTTGACCGCTACTTGACCACCACTTGACCATTGCTTGACCACTAATTTACCACCCTTTAATCATCACCATATCATTATATCCACTTTTCCCTAAAATTTCCTCACTTGACCACTACTTGACCATCTATTGACAACTAATTTACCACCCTTTAATCATCACCATATCATTACAACTACTTTTCCCTAAAATTTTCCTCACTTGACCACTGCTTGACCACTAATTTACCACTCATTTACCATCCTTTAACCATCACCATGTCGCTACGACCAATTTTCCCTAAAATTTTCCTTACTTGACCACTGCTTTACCACTAATTTACCACCCTTTAATCGTCACTATATCATTACAACCACTTTCCCGTAAAATTTTCCTCACTTGACCACCACTTGACCATTGCTTGACCACTAATTTATCACCCTTTAATCATCACCATATCATTACAACTACTTTTCCCTAAAATTTCCTCACTTGACTACCACTTGACCACTACTTGACCACTAATTTATCACCCTTTAATCATCACCATATCATTACAACTACTTTTCCCTAAAATTTCCTCACTTGACTACCACTTGACCACTACTTGACCACTGCTTGACCACTACTTGACCACTAATTTACCACCCTTTAAGCATCACCCTATCATTATAACCACTTTTCCCTAAAATTTCCTCACTTGACCACCACTTGACCACTACTTGACCATCTGTTGACCACTAATACCTGGTACCCACCCCTTACCACCGAATGATACTACACTATATCCATTACAATCAGCGATCTTTAGCTTTCAAGGTTTCATTTGTAACACGTGTTATGTTAGTGAATAAGCTACTATGAACATCTACATAGCACTAATAACCACCCTTATCAACTAATTTCACTAACCCATACCCACTACATCATAATAGGGGACTTCAATGCAAAAGTAGGAAATCAAGGGGATAGATACACAGTAGGAAACTATGGTGTAGGAGAGAGAAATGAAAGAGGATACAGACTAGTAGAGTGGGCAAAAGAACAGGAAATGATTGTAGGAAACACCTGGTTCAAGCAACACCCTAGAAGATTATGGACCTGGAGGAGTCCTGATAGCAGGATTAGAAACCAGATTGACTACATTCTCATTAGCAGAAGATTTAGAAACGCGCTAACAGTAGCAAAAACAGTTCCCAGTGCTGATTGTTATAGTGACCACAGACTACTCACAGGAACATTGAGGATAAAGTTGAAGAAAGTCAAGTATACAACAGGGAACACTAAATATGATTTGTGTACATTGAGTAATAACAAGGAAATACAAAACAAATTCAACATAGAAGTACAGAACAGATTTGAAATATTGTCTGATCTAGAGATCCTATTCCAGGATGTGGATGATCAATGGGAAATGTTAAAGAATTCAATCAATGTGGCTGCAGAAAAAACTATTCCAAAATTAAAGAAGGTGGGTTGTAAGAAATGGATGACAGAGGAAATTTTACACTTAATGGAAACAAGAAGACTCAACAAAAATAATCCTGCCAAATATGAAGAAATTCACGGACAAGTCAGAATATTATGTAGGGAGGCAAAAGAATCATGGCTTGAGGAAAAGTGCTTAGAAATTGAAAAACAACACAACAGTCAAAATACCAAATTAGTGCACAAAAGAATTCAGGAACTTACTAATAAAAGAACAAGTACATCAACAGGCTGTCTAAAAACTAAAGATGGCAAAGTCATAATAGAAAAAGATCAGATTCTACATGTATGGACAGATTATGTGAAAGACCTATATAATGATAACAGAGAGGAACAGTATGCTATTAGATTTAATAATGAAGGACCAGCAATTTTAAAGATGGAGGTTCAAAATGTTCTTAAGCATATGAAAGCTGGCAAGGCCCCGGTGCAGGTAACATCACAACAGAAATGATTAGAGCTCTAGAAGAATTTGGACTAGAGCAAGTCACTAGACTGCTGAACACATTATATGATACTGGAGATATACCTTCTGAATTATGTAATTCTGTATTTATTGCAATCCCAAAGAAATCAGGAGCCTTAGAATGTGATCAACATAGAACAATTAGTATAATGAGTCACATCACAAAGATTTTGTTACGAATTATCATGCAAAGAGTGAGGAAGAAAATACAACCTGAAATAGGGGAAGAACAATGTGGTTTTGTAGAAGGAAAGGGTACAGTAAATGCTGTGTATATGCTGCGAACAGTTATTGAACGTGCTTTAGAAGTAAACAAGGATATACATCTTTGCTTTATTGACTACACAAAGGCTTTTGATAGAGTTAGACATGTCAACATTGTGGATATGCTTGCAGATCTACAAATTGATGGGAAAGACATTAGACTTATAAAAAACATATATTGGAAACAACAAGCTGCCATAAGGATTGATAATGAAGTAGGACAATACCAACCTATTAAGAGAGGTGTTAGGCAGGGATGTGTAATGTCTCCAGATCTTTTTTCCCTATACAGTGAAAATATTTTCAGAAATGTAGAAGACCTAAATGGAATCAGCATTGGAGGACGAAACATAAATAACATTAGATATGCAGATGATACAGTATTAATTGCAGACAATGCACAGGATCTGCAACAATTAGTAGACGCTGTGGTTGTACACAGTGAGCAGCTGGGGTTGGAATTAAATTGTAGGAAGACACAGGTTATGGTCGTCACTAGGAAGAACGAAGTACCACAATGTAATATACAAGTAAATGGGAATATTCTTCAACAAGTGAATCGGTTCAATTATCTCGGAACAGTCATAACATCTGATGGCAGATGCCTTGAAGAGATTAGAACAAGAATCGCCATTGCGAAAGTAGCCTTTAGCAAGATGAAAAACATTCTGACCAATAAAATGATGTCAATTGAAACGAGAAAAAGAGTGTTGAGGGGATACATAGAGCCTGTTCTTTTGTATGGATGTGAAACTTGGACAATGTGCAGTCAAGCAGAAAAACATCTGATGGCTGCAGAAATGTGGTTTCTGAGGAAAATGCAAAGAATACCATGGACAGATAGAAAAACCAATGACCAAGTACTACAAGAGACAAATGAAAATCGTAGATTGATTAGAGAAATTAGACGTACACAGTCAAAATTTTTTGGACATGTTATGAGAAGAAATGGACTGGAGAACTTAGTGACAGCTGGCAAGATCGAAGGGAACAGACCAAGAGGAAGACCGAGAGGGAAATACCTGGATGGCTTGGCCACATGGCATGGACGAGACAGGACTCCACGACTCTGGTGATCGAGTGAAATGGCGAATCATGACCGCCCACGCTTTCCGCCCACGCTTTCCGGCATGGCACATGATTTATTGATTGATTGATACCCACTACTATCCCCACCGCACCTATTCCTTCTATTCGTACTAATGTACACCACCAATGCGCTAACAGTTCAAAATATTTTAACACACCACTCACCCACGTTTTTAAAACCCGTTACTTTTCCGTATGCACCCCCTCCACGTCTGTTATGAACCGACCACCGTCACACCCGCCGGAGATTTTCCCACACTTGCCGACGTATAACTCCCCGGTACTACCTTCCAGAATTTTCCACTATGCCGCTACTTATTTAATATGCATTGTATTGTTTATACATGATTTAATAAAAAATTATTATATACCTGATAGTGTTTAAACCCGAACCGCTTAGCCTCATCCCACGCGCCCACCCCCTCGCCACCACCCCGCACCCCGTTGTTATTTATTTTTATTTTTATTTATTTTATTTTTATTTTTTAGTAATTAATTAACATTTTTATACACCCACTCAATAGTTATCTGCCCTTAGAAACATAAATTCTTAGAATTATCGCCCTTAGATATGACCTAGATACCACCCCTACATACCCACCCAACTACATGACCGAGGAGGAGTGAAAATCAGCCGAGGTCAAGGTCAATCCGGATTAATCCGGCAAAATATAACCGAAACCTACGTGTATAACTACTTCCAGGTATTTACTTCTCGGTCTTCCACTTGGTCTCCTCCCTTCGATCTTGCCAGTTGTCACCAAGTTCGCCAAGTCATTTCTTCTCATAACACGCCCAAACATTTTTCACTGTCTGCGTCTAATGACTCTTACCAGTTTACGATCTTCATTTGTTTCTTGAAGGACTCATTCATTGGTCTTTCTGGCAGTCCATGGTATTCTTTGCATTTTCCTCAGAAACCACATTTCTACAGCCATCAGATGTTTTTCAGCTTGACTGCTCATTGTCCAAGCTTCACATCCATATCTTCTTCTTTCTTCTTTCGTTCGCCTAAAATATGTTTATAACTGCAATGTTGTCTCTTGTATGAATCTATCAGTAACACATCCATATAAAAGTACAGGTTCTATGTAGCACCTCTACACTCTTTTTCTCATATCAGTTGACATCTTTTTATTGATCAGTATGTGTTTCATCTAGCTAAAGGCTACTTTTGCCATGGCGATTCTTGTAATAATCTCTTCAAGGCATCTCCCATCAGATGTTATTACTATTCCGAGATAATTGTACCTATTCACTTGTTGAAGAATATTCCCATTTACTTGTATATTACATTGTGGTATCTCGTTCTTCATAGTGACGACCATAATCTGTGTCTTTTTACAATTTAATTCTAACCCTAGTCGTTCACTGTGTGTAACAACCGCATCCACTAAATGTTGCAGGTCCTGTTCATTGTCTGCAATCAAGACTGTATCATCTGCATATCTAATGTTATTGATGCATCTTCCCCCAATGTTGATTCCTTCCATATCTTCAATATTTCTGACAATACTTTCACTGTACAGGGAAAACAGATCTGGAGAAATTACAGATCCCTGTCTCACACCTCTCTTAATAGGCTGATATTGGCCTTCTTCATTATCAACTCTTATGGCAGCTTGTTGTTTCCAATATATGTTTTTTTACAAGTCTAAGGTCTTTTCCATCAATTTGTAGATCTTCAAGCATCCTTATCATGTCGACATGTCTTAACTTTATCGAACGCCTTGGTGTAGTCAATAAAGCAAAGGTGTAGATCTTTGTTTACCTCTATAGAACGTTCGATTACGGTTCTCAGTATATACAGAGCATTTACTGTACCCTTGCCTTCTACAAACCCTCATTGTTCTTCTGCTATTTCAGGTTGTATTTTCCTCCTAACTCTTTGCATGATAATTCTTAGCAAAATCTTCGTGATGTGACTCATTATACTAATTGTTCAATGTTG
The DNA here is from genome assembly GCA_014155875.1 of Cepaea nemoralis. Classification (NCBI taxonomy): domain Eukaryota; kingdom Metazoa; phylum Mollusca; class Gastropoda; order Stylommatophora; family Helicidae; genus Cepaea; species Cepaea nemoralis. The sequence continues at coordinate 94,335 of JACEFZ010004875.1, read as the reverse complement.
ATCACATTCCAAGGCTCCTGATTTCTTTGGGATTGCAATAAATACAGAATTACATAATTCATGAGGTATATTTCCAGTATCATATATTATATTAAGCAGACTGGTAACTTTATCTATTCCTTATTTTTCTAAACATTAATCATTTCAGTTATATTTGCGGTCAACATCAGCATCTTTCAGCTGTATGTTGATTCCTAGGCTAAGATTACGCTCACCAGCACGCCACGTCTTTCTGAGCGACCGGCTCCATACTATCATAAGTCACTGGCGCGACTCGAACCGCTTCCAATTCTCGTGCGCTCACGTCAACCACGAGAGTATTCGGGGTTACGGAGAAAGCTGCTAACACCTCGACCAAGGAGACCGGCATATATATATATATATATATATATATATATATATATATATATATATATATATATATATATATATATATATATATATATATATATATATATATATATATATATTCAAGGAGAGTGTTTATGTAGTTGTAACTGTGTGTGTTTGTTGGTTGAATGCCGACGATTGCTTTGGCCGCAATGTCCTTTTGTTACTTGTGATCGTGTTCTATTAAAGCTTACTGATTCCGCTTCTCGCTTTTAGTGATTCATTCATATGATTTTACAGTAAACCGTACTCTGGCCATGTTTGTCCTGATTTCGATGACACATTTCACAACCTTGAGCTCGGCTCTCTGCTGCATGGCATGAGGAACCAGTTTCCACAAGCATACCTTCTTTGGAAGACACAGAATGGTAATCTAACCTCCAGTAAGTATTCAGATACAACCCGCCGTAGGTCAAATTCTAGCCCAAGCAAATCAGTATAAGTTGATCAGCGATTTTGTTTTTTCGCATATCCTTTTACAGGACTTAGCTCTACAATTTAAATGGTCACTCGACCCCTTGACAACTACTTGACCCCCTTCTTGACCACCTCATGATCATCATCACATCACTACACCTACTTTCCCCGACAATTTAAGTGGTCACTCGACCACTTGACCGCCTCTTGACCACGTCATTGACACTTTAACCACCACCATGTCACTATACTACCTTTCGTTACAATTTAAGGGGTCACTTGATCACCTCTTGACCACCCTTTGACCACCATTTGACCACGTCATCCCTCACTTTAACCACCGCCACATCATTAGGCGTACTCTCCCCTACAATTTAAACGGTCACTTTACCACCACTTGACCGCTTAACCATCTCCTAACCACCACTTGAGCACATCATCGCACACCCTTACCTATAATTTAAGGGGTCACTTTACTATATTTTTTTTTTCTGTTCTTCTTCTTTTTTCTTTATTTTATTTCTTTTTCTAAATATGTTGTATTAAAATTATTATATATCTTCTTTGGTTCGTTTGTTTGTTATTGTTTTATGTTAAATGTTGTATACTAAACGTACCTATAATTGCATGGGTTGCTTGAACACCACATACGCAGTGCGCCACAAAACAAGATCATAGGGCCCGAGTTACACTACTCACAGGCCCTGAACCAACTCACGCCAAACCGTCCCATCTGTTGCTATCGCCTGCAGCTCCCTCCACACCCTCCAAATATTATTCATGTCTGTAATTCACTTTCCTCTTGTTGGCTGGGTATTTATGTTTTCTATATTAAGAATCTTCAGTACTCTTAAACAGGTGAATCGACATGGTTATCTCGGAGCAGTCATAACATCTGATGGGAGGTGCATTGAAGAGATCAGAATAAGAATCGCCATGGCAAAAGCAGAACCGGCTCCCTGGCCGAGGGGTTAGCAGCTTTCTCCGTTAATCCCGAATACTCTCGTGGTTGACGTGAGCGCATGAGAATTAAAAGTGGTTCGAGTAGCGCCAGTGACTTATGAGAGTATAGAGCCGGTCGCTCAGAAAGTCGTGGCGTGCTGATGAGCGTAAGGGGGAGGGTGGTGCACTTTATAAAAAAAAAAATAAACTAGAGAACTTGGTGACAAACTGGCAAGATTAAGGGGAAAAGAACAAAGGGAAGGCAAAGAAGTAAATATCTGGATGTCTTGGCCACGTGGTATGGTCGGGAGAAGAATACAGAGCTGATCCACGACTCTGGTGATCGTGTGAGATGGCGAGACATGACCGCCCAGGCTTATCGACATGGCACATGACGATGATGATTCCCTACCTTACTTACTTATATATCTCGATCAAGTTCTTCTTTCTGAGAGTCAATGTGGCCTCAGAAAATAACGAGAAACTGTTGACATTATTTTCGCTGCAAGGCAGCTGCAAGAGAAATGTCAGGAACAGAACTCCGAAATGTTCTCCACTTTCATTGATCCTATCAAGCTTTTGATACAGTCAGCAGAGAAGGACTCTAGAAGATTATGGCGAAATATGGCTGTCCATGAGAGTTTATCCAAATAGTGTTACTATTTCATGATGGTATTCAGGCAAGATTACAGGAAAATGGTGAACTGTGTGAGCCCTTTCCTGTCACCAATGGAGTGAAGCAAGGATGTACCCTGGCACCAACACTTTTTAGCCTCATGTTCTCAGATATGCTGACGAATGCCTTCGAGAACAACGACATTGGAACAGACATCAACTACCGAATGGGTGGAAAGTTGTTCAGTCTCAGAAGGCTAAAAGCTAAAACCAAAACTAACTGCGACACCGTCAGAGAGCTGCTGTTTGCTGATGATTGCGCTCTGTATGCCAACTCAGAGGCAGACATGCAACACAATGTTTCAGCTTTCTCATATGATATATATATATATATATTTATATGCATACCCCTTACAGGACTTTGCAGTCAACATCAACATTTTTGAGCTGCTGTAGCATTGTTTTCTGAGCGACCGGCTCGCATACCCCGTAAGTTGCCAACGCTGCGAAAACCGCTATCGATTCTCGCGCAAGTTACGTTACTCACAAGAATATACGGGATTATGGAGAAAGACGTTAACTCCTATGCCAGGGAGACCGGCGCATACACACACACACACATACACGTGACAACAATTGATGACGAAATGAATGCAAGAATCTCCAAGGCATGCGCGGCCCTTGGCAGACTACAATAACGTATGGGACAGAACTGGAATAAGCCTGCAAACAAAGCTGAAAGTCTACAAAGCAGTTGTATTATCCACACTGCTATATGCTTGTGAAACCTGGACTGTTTATCAGCGACACGCTAGGAAATTAAACCACTTCCACATAGTCCGCCTTAGGAAGCTATTCAAGATTAAATGGCAAGACAAGATCCCAGACATTGAAGTTCTAGAAAGATCCACACTCTACTAATGTAGAATCAGATTCGTTGGGCTGGTCACTTTACTCGCATGCTAGATCACATGCTCCGTAAACGAATTGTTTAAAGCGTGCTGCGTTGTGGTAAACGCTCCCAAGGCGGTCAGAGGAAACGCTTTAAAGACACTGAAAATCTCACTGAAAGCTTTTGGAATTCATCTTGACACCTGGGAGACCGCAGCCAGAGACCGAAATTCGTGGCGTACATCATTACGCAAGGGTGCAGTCACTTGTGAAGCAACCAGGACTGCAAGAGCTGTAAATAAAGGGCTTGACAGAAAAACCACTGCGGGAGATCCTCCTCCTGGAACGTCAAGCATTCTTTGCCAACATTTTCAAAGAACATTTCCAGCCAAAATAGGCCTTATCAGCCATCTTAGAACTCATGGCTCCATACTTTCAACCCCACTGGATGAAATGAATAATCATCATCATTCTTGATAGGCAAACAACAACACATATCTGTTTAGTTATTTACTTAATTACATTCTTACCTACGAATGTATTTTTTTAAATTTACTTAATTACTTACTTACTTACATATTTACTTACTTACTTACTTAATTACTTTATTATTTACTTACTTGATTTTACTTAATTAGTAATAGGTCTCTTTCAGTCCTATAGGAGCATAGAATTGTGCCGCTGGGTAGGACTTGACAGAGCAGCTGGTGACTGTATAGTCCAAAGCGAGAGTGACAATCTCTGTCACAGTTTCCACATCTGTAAGGCTAAGCAGGTCCCGCAGTAAGTGACTGCAATTTATGCCTTTGCCTTCTATCCTCAGTTTGTTGGATCAGATTGCGCTCAAAGAGCGCCAGTCCTTTTCATACATCTCTTCTGCAGGAACATCTGTCTGCTGCAACTTTTCCCCACGTGCCTGGATCTATGCCAACGGTTTTCATATCTTGTTTACACACATCCTTATTTTGAATAACGAAGACACAAACTATAGATTGCACGATTTATTGCCTGGCATATTTCGCTACATCTTGTGAGGTACATACTGCAGAATTCACACAACATATAGTAAAACAACTAGTTAAATCCTTCTAGCTGAAATATACACATGGTCACACAGTAATGTCAGTTGTCTGCCACGGTCATTTTAAGCTGACTAACATGTCTTTCTGTTTGCACAAATCTGGCTTGCGTATATTAATCATTATTGCTTCTGCAAACTTTAACAAGCGAGTATTTTGTGTGTGTAAACAATACGCGAAAGGCAATGTCTCTATCAATCATATGGCCGCTTTCAAGCACGTGCCTAGCAATTAATGGCTCGGGAAGCTTCCGGTGTGTCGGCCCTACTAGGCTCGCATCGCCTGTGTTTAGTATCTTGTCGACCCATTGAGGTATGTGTTCTGACACGCTTTTGTTCAGCTGCCGCTCTGTTCTGTCGACGTAAGTAGACTGGCACCTACGTGTGAATTGGTAAATACAATTGTTTTTGGCATACAGAGGGACAGGCTCTTTTACTGCTGGTGTGAGAATCGGTGTGGTTCTATACCTAATGACTGGAGTTTCAGCACCGAATATTCCGTCTACTGCTGTAGTGAGCCGGTCTTGTAGACGTCGCATTACGTCATCCCATCGAAAGGTTAGCTGGATGAATACCTTGAGTTTAGGGACTGTAGCTTCGTCTTTCACACATCCTTATATTGCATTTGGTGTTCTCTGGTTTGCCTCTTCCCTGTGGCTAGTTCTCCGTATAGGAGATCTTTAGGAATACGTTCATCCTTCATTCGAAATATATGACTCAGTCACCGGAGGTATCTCTGCCTGAGGAGAGAGTACATTGTGATATGCGGGTAAGTTAATAAGTAAGTCACAAATGGCTGTATAAAAATAACTAACTATGATAACAACTTGAAACTAGTTTATTTTTATACATGCATTGTCTCTTTATTTCTCAACATAATTTCCACCAACATTGATGCACTTATCCCATAGTTTTATCAGTCCTCCCAAACCGGCTGCATAGGACTGTGTGCTCTGTTTTCTAAACCACGTTTTCACTTCACATTCAACTTCGGCGTCATTCGCGAAATGTCTCCCGCCAAGGTGGAGTTTCAGTGTTTATGCTGACAAATGATTGTCCCGTAAAGCGGTGCATAGCTGGGTAGAAAAAGTTACGATGGCGAGTCAATCAGTCACACAGTTTCGTTGCACTCCGGACATGTCCATAGGTGCTCAGATCCTCCCCCCAGCATATGCATCAGGGTCCGGTGGCTAATAGTGCCAGTTCTGTGTTGGTTGACGAGGCGCTTTGTTTTCCCGATGTACCTCTCGCGTCTGGCTGTGCCGATTCTTACTCCCAGGTCTTTCATCCTAGACAGCGATGTGGAATCATTGACGTCAAAGTCCTCTGTTCTCGCCATATCTTTAAGGACGTTAATAACATCGGCACGATCCATGGGCTGGCCATCTACAGGGGGTGCAGAGCCAGCCAGTTTGTCAGCTCGTTCATTTCCCTCGACTCCCGCATGTCCCGGGACGAAGATGAAGGTGACTTTACGGACAACAGACTTCCGCAGCGATTCAGTCCACTGTCTACGTACAGATCCAGCTTCGACCTTCTGAATCATGCTCATTGAATCACTTAGTACACACACGTTGGTATAATGCTGTGACTCCAGCCATATGAAAGCCTGTGTAACTGCCATCACCTCCATCGTCATGCTGCTCGTGTTCATAGAGTGGGCACCACTGGATTCTTGAACGGTTCGGCCCGCTGAACGTGCTGTAAATGCCCACGCACTTCTCTGCTGCTTTACCACAGATCCATCTGTATAGATGAGCACTTCGGGGCTATCTGAGTGTTCATAGATGAGCGCGTTAACTTCTGCATTGACAGCGGCAGGGTTCTGCTCTCTGCACCGTCTGTCGAGTGTGATAATGCAGGAGAAAGTGCACTTAAAAGCTGGAGGCACCGGCACCCATTCCTTGCCGGGGTTGATACTGGTAAGACTGCAGACTTGTCTGACGACATCTTCCGCCCGACCCATCCATGATTTGCCCCTCTTTAGCCTGTCACCCTTTTCTCTGAATATAGCGTCATGCAGAGGGTGCTGCTCATCTGCACTTATTTTTAAGTATGCACGAGCTCTCCAGATCTTGATCCTGTGTTCCATTGTCGGGAAGTCAAGGAGGTATCTCATTGCTACACAGCTGGTGTCTCTCGTGCAGCCCAAAATGATGCGGATGGCTTCGTTTTGTACCTTTTCAAGTCTTCCAATCTGTGTAGGGCTGACAGTGAGGATGGCCAGGGCATACTCGATGCGTGAAAGCACAAGTCCTTGGAACAGAAGTATTAGCAGTCTTTGCTCGATATTGGCAGTCGCCATGACTCTCATTGCTGACAAACCTTTTCGAGCCTTCGTTGTGACATAATCGACATGATCTCTGAAGGACAAGCTACGATCAAGCCTCACGCCAAGATATGTCATTGACTGGGTTCTACTCAAACTGCTCCCATCCATTCTTACTGCCGGCAGGTCTGTTTTCACAATGTGGTTGTTTAGTGAGAACCATGTAACCGTTGCCTTTGCAGGGTTGCCAAGGGCATCAGCACACCATGAGGAAATTCGATCTAGTTCGCCCTGCATATCATTTTTGTTATACGCTCTGTTAGTCTATTATTCTCCCTAACTCTCTTAGTTAGCCTGGAAAATGTTGTGGCTGCCTTCCCAAAGCGCCTTTCGATTTCTGTCTCTAAAGAAAGATTATCTGATATTATTACTTAATTACATACTTACACACTCACTTGCTTACTTAATTGACTTACACAATTACATACTTGCTTGCTTACTTAACTTACATTACTGCATTACTCCATATAGTTAATGGCTATGCTATCACGTGACTGGTTAATTCATATAATATGTTTAATGACATTATTTTAGTGGTTAATTGATATATTATAGGTTCTTTCTTAACTACCCATAACATACTCGTATAAATTAACCACTAAAATAAGGAATGAAGTATTACATTATATTACTTGTCAGTCGATAGTTTGTTACATTTTTTGTTTTAAAGGAATAACAACCTCTCAATAGCACGTAGTCTGGGCTGGATTATAGAGACCATATATGCAACATAAAACCTCTCTCGGCCTGCCTAGTTTACTCTAGAGGAAAGGTAACGCCAATACATCTGGAACAATATAAGCTGCAGAAGATATCGAATCAGCAAACAAATACTCAACAGTCCGCCTGTCGGAGCTTCCATTCTAGACCAGTTACTGACTAAAGCTTAGGGTCTGGTCTGCCCTGTCATGGTATTTATTCTTTAAGCTGAATTTCCTCGTCCCGGGAAAAAGTTTGTACCCTCCCAATTTCGCTCCTCGGCCCTAATCCGTTGGCACAATGTGCGGTATCGGGTTTGATAAAGGCGCCAACAGAAAGCAGATAATACCGTCTACAGCTCAGTCATATCTGACTAAGACCTGACTCAATTCATTAAATTAGATATGGATTTATAAGTAAAAGTTAATCAAAGGACTCTCTTACATCCCTGAAGATAACTGGAACCGAATTTTAATTGGAAGTAAAATAGCCGGCGTTACATGTACCCTTTGATTGGTCTATAAATATATGGAACCAGTAACATATTTTTATAGACCAATCGTTAGGTTAATATTTTTCTCCCTGTGTTGCCGGGACCCATAAGGGAAGCAAAGAATAGCAACACTGTAGCCTTCCATGCATGTCGTAAGAGGCGACTAAGGAGGCTTGATGGTTCCGTCGCCCTGCTACTGAGTGAGTGCGTGGCGCGACACTGTGAGCTGTAGGTTTCATGTGAAATGCTTTTGAATCTGCCTGAGGTTTTTTGGAACGTGACTGCATGTTCGGAACGATGGCAGATGGCTATGTCCCAGAGTTGACCGGTTTTTGCCTTATGCAGAAATGCGTGGCTGCTGGGCTTCTGGTTGACTGCCACTGCCGTCGACGATGAACTGTATTTTCGTGGACTGTGTAGGTGAACATCTAGGAAAAATTCAGATGAGAAAATGACTGCCGATTCCATCAGAGATAAACTGGATGTTTCGTGGGGGATTATTGTGTTGACATTCTGGCGGCGGCATTATGCACAGTGTATCTGTGCAGACTGTTGTTTGTCGAGACTCCTGTCTTTTCCACTTTTCAAATTGGGCAGTGGGGAGCGTTTTGTGTGAAATTCACTGGCACAGGAACGGAGCATAATGGGGATGAACCGTTGCTGTGAAGTTGGAACCGTGACTAACTAACTAACTAACTAACTAGGTTAATATTTTTTTACTTGTTCATAAAGTTGTTGCCCAGGTGAATACTCTCAAGCTGTGCACTAAATGACGATTTATGTTGTTACTGGTTAACTTTATTATATTACTTTTGTCTGAAGTATTCGACGCACTGAAGAAATATGCATACAGGCCCTTCCTCAATAATCCACAAACAGACTCAATCGACCCCAGGACATATATGAGCATTAGGTTCTTCTTGGATGATGCTGAAGCTGCTGGCAAAGATGTGGCAATAGTCACTAGCTGGGTAGGTGAAGTATTTGTTTCTCCAGCTTCTTCCGCTTCTTCTTCTGCTCCTCCATCTACTCCTCCTTCTTCTGTTGTTCATCATTAGTCGCGGCAACGGATCGTCCCTATTTTGCTCCGTTCCTGTGCCAGTGAATATCACACAAAATGCTCTTCCCAGCCCCATGTGAAAAGTGGAACAGAAAGGAGTCTCGACAAGCCAACAGCAAGCACAGATACACTGTGAATAATGCCGTCGCCAGAATGCGAACACCAAAGTCCTCCACGAAAAATACAATTCATCGTCGATGGAAGCGGCAGTCACTAGAAAACCAGCAGCCACACATTACTGCATAAGGCAACTAGTCAGTTCTGCGACAAATCGGCCATTAATTCGAACATGCAGTTCACGCTACAAACAACCGCGGACAGATGATAGCATGTCTTTCATAATATCCCACTGGAGCGTACCTAGACTCATTGTTGACTATCTATATTTGATTGAAGACATTTTGCTAAGGTGACATTGATAGGAAAATTACTTCTTGTACAGTTCCCACAGAATCTGCTTAAGAAGTGTTTAACTGATTGCCTGCCAAACAAAAAAGTGGTCACACCCAAACAGAAATTCAAGGCAGAAAATTTGAAGTAGGGGTTTGTCACAATAATGCTTTTAAAATGGTTAAAATGGTAGCAGATGCATTGTATTACATATCAAATTAAAGAGAATTGCACAGGGAATCTGACAGTGTTAATAATTAATTGATAGGTTACAAATATTATGACAATAGTGAGAGTTTTAGTAATAACAATTGAAATTAAAGTGTTAAAAATTATGAAAAAAATTCACTTACCAAGGCGTTATTTTCTATCCGAAGCCGCTAATCCAGTTAAATTTAGTGAATTATGTTACATACACCAGTTGTGTTCAAGAATATCACAAGAATTGCTCCATAACACGAATAAACCACAATGAAATCATCAAATTATGAAGCACATAATTTTCACACAAAATGGAAAAGCCATCATATTCTTATTAAATTTCACTGTTAGATTTTTTTTTTAAATATTATGACCGTCTTCTAAATAATTATCTGACAACTGCACAGGTTCGTTTTAGAATCTTTCACAAAGTCCTTTACATCACAACAACTATAATATAAAACTGTTTAAAACGGTAATTTTATTAAAATATATGAGGTCCAGAACCACTTCGAATTTCGAATCACAACAATCATTTGGAATCTCATGCCATGAGTGTTAATCTTGTTGGCCATGCGTGATTGTGTACATGAACGGAAAGGAAATCAATGGGACACTAAAAATTGTGGACTAAAACGGAGAAACGGACCAATTAGAGCACTATATATACGGAACCGATGAGTCGGTTTTTGGGTACCAAATTTGGGCTCTAGAACCGACCATTCGGTCTGCGGCAGGCGATAAGGTTAATTCACGGACCCAGGACATCTGTATGGAGATTAGCATGGTAGAAAGGATAAAGCCGATCGCTCTTAAACTTCCGATGCGTTGATGGTGGGGTAGCCGGTTCAACCCCTACACCGGTCAGGTCAACCAAAATGTTTACTGTATTTTTTTCTTCGGGATGTAAATTACAAGTACCTCAGACGTCGGAGTGAATTCACCTGATGGCGGGGGAACACTGGTAACAGGGGAAGCTAACCCTGTATCCCTGCAACGCAGGATCGCAGGATCGAACACATACAGACCGATAAAATGATGTCAATCCTAACGAGAAAATGAATATTAAAGTGTGACATAGAACCTGTATTGTTATGTAAATGTAAAACATGGACAATAAGCAGAAAAGCTGAGCAACATCTAGTGGCAGTGGAGATATAGGTTCTGTGAAAAATGCAAAGAATACCATGGCCAGACAGAACAAAACAATCAGCATGTCCTACGAGAAAGAAATGAGATATTTGAGCACGGTAAGAAAAGAAATAAACTAGAGAATATGGGACAACTGGCAAGACAGAAGGGAAAAGAACACGGAGAAAGCAGTGAGATACATAATTGAATGGCTTGGACACAGGGAATATTCGAAACAACAACACAGAGTTGATCCACGACTCTGGTGATCCTGTGAGATGGCGAAACATAACCGCCCACGCTTATCGGCAAGGCACATGATTATGAAAACATACGCAAAACTCAGTATATTCCACTCCCCAGTGTCAGCAGCTAGTGGTAGTAAGTAGCACGTGTATGGACTACGCTCAAGTTCAAAACGAGCGTTCACAAACAGTACATATGAATAAGAATGCAGTCGTAAATGACTGCAAGGTTGGATTCTTGTCTGACCAATGAGACTGTGCGTGAGAGGTGGCTTTATAAAACGGGTACCAAAAATGTTTCTGGGTCACACAAACTCATTATGCCGTGACATACTATATGTGAAGACTTGACATTCAACTCTCTAAGAAAAAGCCGGCTAATGGATTACCTTTATCTTTTTTACTGAACATAAACTTGCCAAGAAATCGCAAAATGCTTAAAAAAATATGTGGGTTGACTGCCACGTCCTGTAAAGGTTATGCAACTAACTCTTTATTAAAATCCGGTTTCTTGTGGGTTATACAGGTTCAAAACCTCCAAGAATTAAAGACAGACAGAAAGAAAGGAGTTGCGATACCGCTAAAAGTCAACAATATAGATGTAGTTGTCTGTGCCAATACAGTCTACGGGATCACGGCTTCTGTTCTGTCTGGGCTTGTCGGTCTAGACATTCTTAAGGATGCAGCCATTGCAGTAAGTCACGTCGTAAATCTGTATTGTTCTTCTTTTATACATATAACTATAAAATATACAGATATCACATTGTACAGTTATATCATTATAGCCTACAGAGAATTCAGCGGCAAGGAGTGACCAGAGGATATGACCGACAATCGCACTCCAAGGAAAGACCAGACGGGCACATAATCACACTGCAAGTGGTAGCTGCAGTGAGTGACCAGATGATCTGACCGACAGTAATGACTCCGAGGAAAGGTCAGACGGACAGATATTGATAAATATCAGTTGGGGAAATTTATGAGGCCACCAAGACAGTTAATAAATAAATACACAAGTATTGTTTGACGCTCATAGAAGTAGTAGTAAGAATCATAGACTAGAAGACGCACCGGACAACATAAAAATTGAAAGCTATAGTTACCGACCATCATTTAGAGCCAACGGCTTAGAGCGGAGGAGCGCAACTGGGATGGTACAAGCCTTGTCCTGTTGCGAGGAAATGCAAACTAAAGACTAAATGTCATGGCAGGGCATACCAGACCATAAGCCTTGGTTGGCAATTGGTCTAGGATCGAAGCTCAGACATGCGGACAATTAGAGCATTGCTTTGATGATCCGGCAGATTCTGCAGCTTGCCTTCTTCCAGATGTATTGGTGTTACATTTCCTCTGGAGTGAACTAGGCAGGCCGAGAGAGGGATCATGTTGCATGGGCAACACATGTCTCTACAATTCAGCCCAGGCTTTGTGCTAAGGAGAGGTATAATACCATCCCTGGTCTTAACGGGTCTCGGAATCAAAGTGAAGAATTTCAACGTCTATTATTATCTGCAATCTCCAATGTGTGTTCTGAAATTGGTTTAACAATTAGCAAAAAGAAGATAGATTATGTCACAAGGTACACATGGGATACCATGAATCTTTATTGACGACGCCGAACTAGAGATAGTAGACCATTTTACATATATAGGATCAGAGGTAAACAACGAATTATCCCTAGATCAGGAAATCAACATCAGGATTGGTAAGGCAGCAATAACAATGAACAGGTTAATAAAAAGAGTCTGGGAGAACAGGAAGCATACTGCCAAAACAAAAGTTCTTGCCTATCAAGTTTGTGTCCTTAGTACTCTTCTTTATGGCAGTGAAGTCTGGTCAACCTACTCAGACCAAGAGAAGCGTTTAAATAGCTTTCATATGCGGTGTCTGCGAAGAATTCTTGGTATTAAATTAAGTGGCAAGACAAAATCACAAATACTGAAGTAATGGAAAGATCATGTTGTGTGACAGTTTGTTCCATGCTCAGTCTTCGCAGACTTAGATGGATAGAACACATTAGGAGGATGGATAACGGAAGAATACTAAAGGACATCTATTTTGGTGTATTACAGATGGATAAAAGATCTCGGGGTTGGCCTCTACTACGATACAAAGATGTGTGTAAGCGGGACATGATTGATACCGGCATTGATATTGCACTTTGGGAGAAAGTCGCAACTGATCATGTTGCATGGAGGTCAAAGATCAGAAATGGAATAAAAACCAGACCAGACTACGATACCAGAACCAACGTCCTAAACAGAAAATGTCAAGAACTACAGTGAAGGATGCAGAGATAGTGTAATTACGATGTACATCTTTCTCTCTGTCATAGTTCAGCAGTTATAACAAGAAATAAACTTGAATTGAATGAGAAAATAAAAATTTCGACAATAATATTTAAAAATTAAATTTCTATATGAAACACTCAAATTGGAAACAATTAAGAGAAATTTAAGTTTTAAATTTTATTGTCGAAAGTTATTATTTTTTTTTCATTCAATGATAGTTATTTATTGCATAAGATACTTTTCATTTTCTGAAATACAGCTTTTGTTTACCCTATTCTGAGCTTAAGCTCTTTCGGCTCTCAATGTTAGCAATACAACAAATAAATTATGATGCAAATATGTACACTTAATAAAATATAAATAAATAAATGAGATCTCCATCACGTTAATTTCAACAAAACCATATAGAATACATTAACTAAATATGTATCATTGATAACAGACTGACAGGCACGGGTTTCAATTATGTGGTTTCTCGCGAAATTAAGAAAAGCATACAAGTTTATTTCTTGTTATAACTGTTTTACTAAGACAGAGAGAAAGATGTACAATATAATTAGACTATTTCTGCATACTTCACTGTTGTTCTTGACATTTTCTGTTTCGAGACTTTTATTCTGGAATTGTACTGGTTTACTATGACAGAGAGAAACATGTACAATGTAATTAGACTATCTCTGCATCCTTCACTGCTGTTCTTCACTTTTTCCCTGCTCTAGAACATTTGCTCTGTGATTTCCTCCCCCCCCCCCCAGTTCTGGGGTCAGAATGTGTTCCAACTCTAGCATACGCCTTTCAAAACACTCTCATTCTCTGATTATACGATGCTAGTTACCATTACATTCTTCAGTGCCAAGGATATGAACTGTCAAGAAGTGAGGTTCTGGTGCAAACTTAACACGTGAAGGAGAAAATTACATTGAAACTTGCAAAACATCAAGACATAGTAATTCACTTACAGTGAAAGTTACAAAACTCCACCCATAATAATTCATTCATAGTGAACGATACAACATTCTAACAGATAGTAGCTCATTTATCGTGAAAATTAAAGAACTTCAGTATATAAAACCTCACTATGAAAGCTGAAAAATCTTAACCAAATGCAACTATTTGCAGTGAAAAACACAATAAAATTAGATTATTTGTATCCTTAAATATTGGGTTATATAATTTGAGATGCACACAGAATTATGTTTTTAAAAAAAAGCATTTCCAGTGCCCTCTTTTAATATACTGATTGTGTAGTTTACATTAGAAATCCAAGGAATTATGCGGAAGTTACAGATCGGTGATTTTAGAAGAATGATGAAAATACATTGAACGGATAAACAATGTACTAAATATATCTTGAAATATGTTAACTCACAAAGAGAACTGGTAATTTGCATCAAAAGTAGACATTCAACATTCTTGGGCCACAACTTTAGAAAGGGAAAGTTACAATATATTGTCACAATGGTTACGATATGAATGAAATTTGTTGAACTGTGATAAAGCTGTGGAAATGTAAATGATATGGAAACATAAAGCATAGGGCAGCTTTAAAAAGGACAATTATGAAAAACAAAGGATGTTGTGGCGACAAGCCTTCATAAACTAAACCAATCATATAAATCAGAGAGATGACACTGTAATGACTATATTAAAGCACAATAAGCAGAATGAGAAGGGGAAAATGTGCGCGAATTATCTCAGAATGTGATACAGCAGAACAGCAGTGAATGACGGGAACGTCTTATACAGCCAGCAGTGTAAGGATGTGCAGTCGTATAGGGGAGGCGGTGAAAACGATCAAGTGAACATGTCAGGTTATTGGGAGCAGAATTTATTGTACAAATATAATTTTAAAAAACAAGGCTGAAAAGGACGGAAGAGGAAAGTGATGATAGTGATGGATCAAGAATGAATCTAAAGAGGAGTATCTCAGCAGATGTCTCCACGACATATGAGTCTGTGCCAGTGCTGGTTGGTCCAGGTGTGGCCAAAATGCTTGAGCAATGATGTGCAACTACGCAGGATTGTGACAGTAGTATAACCATAGAGAGATGTACATAGAAATAATACAAACATATATTATATCAGCTAGGTCTTCCGTACTGGACAAGTGAAATAGAGAGGACCAGATAATAGAATAAAACATTAGACAAAGGAACTAACACACCTGTTCTTGGGAACTATGATCATGAAAATTACTATTTATACAAACCTTAATCGTTGTGTGTTGTATTTCACCCGTTAAGACATCTGAACAACTTCGGAAACCAGCAGTAGGATAGTTTTCATTCCCCAAGACATTAATTTTTTGAGAGACTCAGAGTCTGGGCCATGACTACTAGGCAGAAGGTCAACATTATTATCTGAAGACAAATCATCAAGCAAATTAAAGGTTGTCTCTTGCAGATCTACTGCTGCCTGAATGAAAGAAGTAGTTTTTTGCAGAACACAATTTCTAATGACAGAGCGGCGGGGAAGAAGCAAGAATCAGCATCCTTCAAAACAGGCAACGCAGATGTTGTGCTACTGTTGTTAAAATTGTCATGCTCTGATGAACTTTGGCAGACATTCTTTTAGAAACCTTTGTCATTGCAAATTGCATGATCTGTTTTCTTCTCTACAGCTTTTTTGTTTTTTTGCAAGTAAACGACTTTGAGTGATGGTTGTCTTAAAGATGACATCTAAATCTAGATAAAAACTGAAACCAAAAGCTTTGATCAGCGGACAAGATTATGATTGCTTTCAGAGACTATTTCGTTGTCACGTTCATCATCATCTTCAAAGCAATTCTCATCTGCTGAGCATGGTATCTGTCTACCTAATAAACGTTTCATTGTGCATGATGAGTTGAAGGCTTCATGGGCAGTTTGAAATTTAGAATTACAAGGCGATACTGTGGAAAAACTAATTTATTTCTCTGATCGCACACCAATACCATGCTTTGGGAATGAAGCATCTGCTCTGTGTCACATCCAGTGTGAATGGAATCAGGAATTTCTTTCGTTTGCAAGGGATGTAATCCATGTTTTCGTTTTTCTCATTGACGTTTCGTTTGCTTTTTTGGATGAAGGACGTCCTTTCTTGACAATTTTTCTAGGTACTGACAAAACTGATATCAGATTTAAAATGGGTTGTAACGCAGGCTGGGATGTATTCTCACCCTCTGTGGGTTTGAACTCCACGACTAACTTACGATTCTGTGTGTTAGAACTGTTGTAATTGCTTTCATGTAAGCAACAATTATCAACTGACAAGTTTTACAAACATTCATAATGTGAAGACATTCATGTTGGTTGACTGCTTAACACAGAAAAATTAAAACGGCGTGTAAGATTGCTTTCTCCAGTAGAGGTTGATGCCATGGGTGTTTCTGTATTATTATCCTGCATTGTTTCCTTTAAGACTACACAGTTACATGTATTATCTATTGTGGCCGCTGACAGGTTGCTATTTTCTAATACCGAAGAGTTCACAGGCTGGGGAGTAGTAGTCTTGACGAATAAACTTTGCTGGGCACGGCTAGACCTCTCATTAACAACTGGATCAGTACAAGCGGAGAGGATGAAATTATTACTCTCTTTGACCATGGGCAACATGTCGCTGTGTGGTTCCGCTCTTAATATGTGCCACAGTTTCTCAATTAGGTGTTCTTGGGCAACGGTATCTATAAAACATAGTTAATAATAAGGTACTATAACGTAGTTATAGCAATACAAATTATGAATAATAGCTCTGTATATGACATGTGCCCCTGGTTAAAACAGTCCACTAATTACTATCGATAATGCAGACCACTTTCACCTTCCCCTACTACAAATATTATTACGTTACCACCATAGCGTTGTGTTCAAAAGACCGAATGACAGCACTATGCCATGTTGACCCAGCCTTCTCTGATATATGAAGAAATGTCCTGTTGATTCCGTTTCGGTTATATGCGTCTAGCATCCTAATTCCCCTGTATTATACTAGTATCATTAGGTTAACATATGCCGACTTGGAGAAACACAACGAAAATGTGAAAGATTTATCAAAGTCCAACTTACTACTAGCGACTTGCGACATGGTTATCTGGTTGCTGTTGTTAGAGAATGGTACTTCTATACGGCCTATGCTGGACGTTTTATACACGATTTCTGATGACGTAGAATCATGGCTGGCAGAATATTATGCGCTGTCTGGACATTTCTGACCTTGCAGGTTAGCATGGTCGAATGGGTAAGAACGCGTGTTCTTAAACATCTGATGTGCTGATGCTAAGGTTAGTGGTTCAACCCCTAAACCAGACAGCTGGACTAAAATGTTGACATGTCGTCCTTGACTTGGGGATTTAAATCACAAGTATCTCTGAAGTAGGAGTGGGTTCGCCTGTTGCCGAGGGACACTGTTAATAGGGAAAGCTTGTTCAGACGAAAAACTCAGTCCATCACTACTATAAATAGAGTGTATGGACTACGCTTGAGCTCAAAGCGAGCGAGCGCAAAAAACGTCTGACCTTGATGCAAATAACGTGCTAAACCTATCAACGCGATATAGTCGCTTGTGGTATTGTTTGCAGGTCACCTCAGAGTCGCCGAAGTCACGGTATCAGGGCCTCTGAGTACACATTACTCTTTAGATTGGTTGTGTTACCATCACGCCTAGACCAGTATGCAATAAAACATGACGATCAGTCACACATACGCATGCATATACTCCCCCCCCCCCCACACACACACATTTTTAATGTGTATTTCTTTGCTTTTACCATTCTGAATTGTTTAGCCTTTTAAAAAAGTTGTTACATTTGTGATTTTTAGAGCAGAAAATATGCCCGGGGCTTGCCTCGCTGACATCGATTGATCGTCACAGTTTTGTAGTGGTTCTGGAAATGACCTAAAATGTATTGCTAATGAATGAGTGGTAACGAATGGTAACACACAAAGGCCGATTCGGTCACTGCGATATTATACTGATTTTTAGAGCAGAAGACATGCCCGGGGCTTGCCTCGCTGATTTCGTTTGGTCGTCACAGTTTTGTAGTGCTTCTGGAATTGAATATTAAGGGGTGGAGCATGTAGATATTGCTATGTCATGATGTGTGTGAATACATTTTGTGGGTACTTCAATCCGATTAACTTTACACTGTAAATCATCTAGATATTCTTATTAAAACATGTCTAGTCCGCGGCTTGTATCGTTATACCGTGGCCTTACCATGAGTTGTTTTAAGAATGTTTACAGCGGTTCCCCAAAAACATGCCTGGAAATGTATACTGCCGTCAGGTCACGACGAGTCACCCCTTATTTTTTTCCAAAACATGCCTGAACACGTTCAAGCACGTTCACCGCCGCATCGCCACGCGCTGAATCACCCAGGAGGTCACCCTCAGATCAGCCAACTATGGGTTCACGCTTCATGCTTTAATATGAGATTTAATCTCAGTGGTTCTAACATTGATGTCGGGTTATTTATCTAGCCACCCCACCACTCGCACACCCCTTAACAATGACCAGAAGCACTTATCCTTTACTCGCCCATCTCTTATCAACGAATTTCACTAAGCCATACCCACTACAACCAATAATACCCACCATCTTTACTATTTTTAAAGTTTTCATTTGGCATTATGAAACCGTATGATGATCGTGTTCGGAAGCGCCACGACGGCCTCCTCGCTATTCACTTTGCCAGCCAGGCTCCACGCTTCAGCCACACCTATCTCTATGTTAGCTACTTTGCCATCCCGTCTCCACCCTTCAGCCACGCCGACCTCCTCGCAAACCACTTTACCACCCCGGCTCCACCTACAACCACTCCGTGACTCGACCCGTCTGCCTCCATAACAACGAAAACTCGTCTTACACCCACACCGCAGCCACTCCCCATCTGGAGGAAGAGTACTGTAACCCTAACACACCCGTTCACACGCATTTGCATACACATCCCAACCACTACACCCACTATTAGCCACATCTTTACTTTTTAAGGTTGTCATTTGTAACCCGTTTGGTGATAGTGTTTAAACCACTACGACCCTTTACATATCACTAACTACCGCAACCCTCCCCTTAACAACGAATGACACTAGGCCATGACCATTACAATCAATAATACCGGCCATCTGTACGTTTATTAGGTTTTCATT
The DNA here is from genome assembly GCA_014155875.1 of Cepaea nemoralis. Classification (NCBI taxonomy): domain Eukaryota; kingdom Metazoa; phylum Mollusca; class Gastropoda; order Stylommatophora; family Helicidae; genus Cepaea; species Cepaea nemoralis. Next base: position 75,038 of record JACEFZ010004875.1, on the reverse strand, counting down.
GGTAACCCATGTGATGATAGTGTTTAAACCACTACCTCTTCTACTTATCACTAATAACCACTACCCACTCCGTAACAATGAATGTCACCAAGCCATATCCACTACAGCCAATAATATCGACAATCTTTACTGTTGTTTTAGGTTTTCATTTGTAATCCGTATGATTATAGTGTTTAAACGACTTCGACCCTCTACAGATCACTAACGACCGATACCCACCCTTTAACAAAACATGACACTGGGCCCTACTCACTACAATCGATAATACCAGCCCCCTTACTTAATTTAGGTTTTCATTTATAACGCATGTGATGATAATGTTTAAGCCACTACGACCTCTACAGATCCTAATGACCATTACCCACCCCTTAACAATGAATTTCACTAAGCCATACCCACTACAATCAATAATATTTGTCATTTTTACTTTTTTAAGGTTTTCATTTGTAACCCGTATGATGATAGTGTTTAAACCACTACGACCCTCTACAGATCACTAATAATCGCTACCCACCCCTTAACAACGAATTTCACCAAGCCATTCCCACTTCAACCAATAATACCGATCATCTTTTCTTTTTAAGGTTTTCATTTGTAACCCGTGCGACTACTATGACCCTCTACAGATAACTAATAACCGCTATCTTTGATGTTAAATTTAAAAAAAATAACGAATTAAATAAAAAAAATTATTATTATTATTATTTCGTATATAATCTACCATTTACATCTTAAAGTTTAAAGTTTTAAACTCCCAAAACCGGAAGTAGTTAAGTACCAAAGCGCTTGAAATTTGAAGAAAGAAAACTGGTCCGTTTTTGTGACGTTACACCGTGGGCGGTATAACCAACATGTAACGATTTACGAGCAGCGGACCGTAGAAGCGGACCAGAAATGATAATTAGGATATCCCTTACAACTAACGGGCACATTTCTAATCCTCGAACACTGCTCAAAACACAGCTACAGGCAATTAGGAAGCAGGCCACCTTGTGTTGATTTTCTTATAATGGTATGAGTCCTATGAGTAACTACAGAATGTAAACTTGCCAGGTATTCACAGTCAAAAAATGCTGGGGTTGACTGCGATAGGCAACTAACTAATTCTATGAAGGACGTGAGCATTGTGAAGATGAAAACAGTTTGCATCGTGTTCAGTGGACAGCAGTTATTTCAATATTAATTCTAGATAAACCAATCTGTTTATTGTAGCAATAATGTAATTAATTAAGTTTCTTAACGTGATGTGGTCAACAATATATATTTGCAGCAAATCTACCATAACTCGTCTGCCCTGCTCGCCTACGAGATTCGGACTAACATGTCCAACAGGCCGGACCTGTCCTCGTTGTACTATTCATCCAGAATGCAGTTTAACTGGTTTGTGGCTAGAACTGTGGCTATACTAGATACTGCCAGGGCTATGGGACCATTGCCTTCACCAGTAGGTGTTGTTGTGTTTTCTACACTGTTATCACCTTTGGGCGGGCATTTAGTTTATTTATGCCTGATTGTATATCTCTTAAAGCCCTTCCTCTTAATGCATCTTTCTAAAGTTCTTTGTTTCAGTAGATTCTCTCTCTCTCTCTCTCTCTCTCTCTCTCTCTCTCTCTCTCTCTCTCTCTCTCTCTCTCTCTCTCTCTCTCTCTCTCTCTCTCTCTCTCTCTCTCTTAATCTTTATTTAATGTTTATCTATATATCTCCCTTTCTCTACCTTCCTACTTAAGTACCTAATTACCTGACTACTTATCCACGTGTGTGCCTACCTTTTTACCTACCTATGTTCATACCTAGCTTCCTACCTAACTACCTACTTACCCACCTCCCTATCTGTCTACATTTCTTCTCTGTCCGTGTGCCTGTCTGATTGCTCATCTATCTGTCTATCTGTAGTTTGTGTCGATCTGTCTATGAGTCAGTGTCTCTTTATTTGTCTGCCTGTCAATCAGTCAGCTAGTATGTATCTCTGTATGTCTGCATGTCTGTCTCCGTGCTTATATTTCAGTCAGTCAGAGACTATCTGTCCGTCCGTTAATATGACTGCTTGCCTGCCTGCCTGCCTGCCTGTCTGTCTGTCTGTCTGTCTGGCTGGCTGGCTGGCCCGGCTGGCTGGCTGGCTGTCTATGACAGATGCAAGCGTGACAGGGTCGAGACAACCCCGGCCTCAGATTAATCATCTAAGAAATTAAAACTTGGTCTTACAAAGGATTCACCAACCAGCTAACCAGCCAATCATCAATCAACTAATCCATCAACAATAAACGAATATAAAACCTAGCGAACTAATGAATCAACTAGCTAACACACCAGCATACCAGTTCCACAAACACAGTGGTCCTAATCACACGTAACGAAGGAACAACACTAAAAAGTGAAAACCTAAATGTTTAAATATTAGCGTAGACTCGCAAATATAGTGGGGGAGGGGGGTCTATGCATGCTCATCCTTCGTCTCTGGGGATTTCTACCCGATTTCTACCACAATCATTATATACGTGTTTTTCTCCCGCAGGTGATGGAAGAAGTCTATACCATGCTGCAGAATGCTACGAAAGGAAGCATGACCGACTATATCCTTTCTGAAGCCAAAGAAGATGAGCAGGGAGACGTGTACTATGATGATTTTCTTGGAAATGGGGATCTTACAGAGGATAATAAACCATTGGTAAGCGATCTGTAGGTTGTCTCATGGTAACTCGTGATATAAGTAAGGGCATCATAACATCTAGAATATCACAGACCGAGATTTCGAGGCATGCACGTTTTTCAAGCTGGCAGGGCACAGTATAATGATCTTCTTCCTCTCTTCCAGCTGATAGGGCACAATATGATGTTCTTCCTCTTCCTCTCTTCCACCTGGCAATACACAATATGATGATTTTCTTCTTCCCCTCCTTCAGCTGACAGGACATAATATGATGATCTTCTTCTTCCTCTCCTCCAGCTGGCAGGCCACAATATGATGATCTTCTTCTTCCTCTCTTCCAGCTGGCAGAACACAATATGACGATCTTCTTCTTCCTCTCCTCCAGCTGGCAGGGCACAATATGATGAACTTCTTCTTCCTCTCCTCCACCTGACAGGACACAATATGATGATCTTCTTCTTCCTCTCTTCAACCTGGCAGGACACAATATGATGATCATCTTCTTCCTCTCCTCTGACTGGCAGGACACAATATGATGATCATCTTCTTCCTCTCCTCCGACTGGCAGGACACACTATGATGATCTTCTTCTTTCTCTCCTCCAGCTGGCAGGACACAATATGATGATCTTCCTCTCCTCCAGCTGACAGGGCACAGTATTATGATCTTCTTCTTCCTCTCTTCCAGCTGGAAATACACAATATGATGATCTTCTTCTTCCTCTCTTCCAGCTGGCAGAACACAATATGATATTATTCTTCTCCCCCTCCTCCAGCTAGCAGAACACAATATGATATTCTTCTTCTTCCTCTCTTCAACCTGGTAGGACACAATATGATGATCTTCTTCTTGCTCTTCTTCTTCCTCTGGTGTGTGTGTGTATGTGTTTGTGTGAGTGAGAGAGTGAGAGAGAGAGAGAGAGAGAGAGAGAGAGAGAGAGAGAGAGAGAGAGAGAGAGAGAGAGAGAGAGAGAAGAGAGAGAGAGAGAGGGAGAGAGAGTTGAATTGCATCACTAATTTTTAAGTTACAAAATGTATATGTACAATTTTTCTCAATTTTCTTTACAATTTTGCGACAATGCTCACGACAATCGTCACTGTATGTGTGTGTAAAGTGTGGGAGTTTGATCATAATAGTAGGTTGGGGGATCGGGGGATGTGTGTGTGGGTGGATTCGTGATGTGTGTGGGTGGGCGGGGTTGGTTTGTGTGGTTGGGTGGGGGATTTGTGTGTAGGTGCGTGCGAGATGTATGGGTGTATGGGGAGATGTGTTTGTGAGTGGGGATGTGTGTTTGTCTAGGTGGTTGTGGGTGAGTGGGTGGAGGAGGATATGTTGGTGGATGATTGATGGTGGGTTATGGGATGGGTGGGGGTATATGTGTGGGTGGAGAGATGTGGGTGTGGGGATATGTGGTGGGTGGGAGATGTGTGCAGGTGGGGGTGGTTGTGGGTTTGGGGATGTGTATGTGGGTGTGGGATGTTTGGGTGGATGGGTGGGGAGTGTGTGTGGGTGAGAGATGTGTGGGTGAATGTGTGTGGGGGATGTGTGTGGGTTGGGGGAGGGGTGCGTGATGAGTGTGGGTGATGGATTTGGAGATGTGTGTGGGTGGAGGATATGTCTGGCTGGGTGGGGGTGTGTGTGGCTGGATGGAGGATGTATGTGTGGGTAGTGAGGGTGACTGTAGTTGGGGGATGTGTGGATGGGTAGGAGATGTGTGGATAGATGTGTGTGTGTGTGGGTGAGGGATGTGTCTTTGGGATGTGTGTGGGTGTGGTATTGTGTGGGAGGGGAGCTGGGTGTGGATAAATGATGTTTGTGTGGGTGGGTGAAGGTGTGGTTGGGTTTGTGGGTGGGTGAATGATGTGTGTGAGGGTGGGGGATGTTTGCTTAGATGGGTGGTTGGGATGTGTGAGTGTGGGTGGGTAGATAGGAGATGTATGTGTTGATGAGTGGGTAAGGGATGTGTGGGTGTTAGTGGTTGAGGGATAAGTACGTGTGTCTAGGGATGTGTGAGGGGATGAATGTATGGTTTGTGTGCGCGTGGATGGGAGGTGTGTGTTTGTGAATGGGGAATGTGATGGTGGGTGGGGATGTGTGTGAGGGATGTTTGTATGGGTGGGGAGATTGTGCGTGGGTGGGGATGTGTGTGTATATGGGTAAGGGTGTGTGGTTAAGGGATGTGTGGCTGGGGGAATGGGTGGATGGAGGATGTGTGGTTGGGTGGAGGATGTGTGGTTGGGTAGAGGATGTGTGGGTGGGTGATTGTATATGAGTAAGTGTGTGTGGTTAAGGGATGTTTGGTTGGGGGATAGGTGGGTAGAGGATATGTGGGTGGGTAGAGGATATGTGGGTGGATGAGTGTGTGCAGGTTAGGAAATGGTGGGGGATGTTTGTAGGTGTGGGCTCGGGATAAGTGAGTGGGCTGGGGGAGATGGGAGATTATGTGGGTGAGTGCGGAATTTGTGTGTGGGTAGGTGCGGAATATGTGAGTTGACGGGGAGATGTGTGTGTGGCTGAGGAATGTGTGTTTGGTTGGGTGGTTGGAGGTGTGTGGGTGGAGGAGGATATTGGGTGAGTGATTGTTGGTGGGAAATGGGATGGGTAAAGGATATGTGAGTGGGTGGGGAGATGTGTGTAGGTGGGGGATGTGTGGGTTATTGAATGTATGTGTGCTTGGGGTGTGGGTGGATGGGATGTGTGGTGGGTGAGAGGTGTGTGTGGATGGGGAGATGTGTAGGGATGTGGTGGATGGGTGGGGGAATGTATTGTATGTGTGTGTTGTTGGGTGGGGGAGTTGGCGTGAATGGGGGATGTGTGGGTGGGTGGTGGATGTGTCTTATAACATAGTAATATGCATTGTTTATGTTTACAAAATTCATGTGACAATGTGCTTTTTTCCTATGCACTGTTCATGAAAGAAAGATGAGTGATTGGAAGGGCCGAATGTAAGACGGGCCTGCGTGCCCAATTTGTTACCCTTTGAAAATAAAGTCTGTTCGTTCGTTCGTTCTCTTCAACCTGGCAGGACACAATATGATAATTTTCTTCTTCCTCTGGTGTGTGTGTGTATGTGTTTGTGTGAGTGAGAGATAGATAGAGAGAGAGAGAGAGAGAGAGAGAGAGAGAGAGAGAGAGAGAGAGAAAAAAAAAAAAGAAAGAGAGAGAGAGAGAGAGAGAGAGAGAGAGAGAGAGAGAGAGAGAGAGAGAGAGAGAGAGAGAGAGAGTTTAATTGCATCACTAATTTTTACGTTACACAATGTATATGTACAATGTTTTCTCAATTGTTTTACAATTTTTGCGAGGATGCTCACGACAATCGTCAGTGTATGTGTGTGTCAAGTGAAGGAGTTTGTTCATACTAGTTTCAGTGATTATATGAGGCATCATGTATGTGTATTGATGTGAGTATGTGTGTATGTGGGTGTTATGAGGCATGCGTGTGTGTCTGGGGGGATGTGTGTTGTGTGAGGGATGTATGTGTGGAGGGGTTGTGTGTGGGTGGATGGGTGATGTGTGGATGGGTCAAGGGATGTGTGATGGGTGTGGGATGTGGGTGTTGGTGGGTAGGTTGGTGAGGGATTTGTGGTTGAATGGGTGTGTGGGAGATGCGTGTGGGTTGGGGATGGGTGTGTGACTGGTGTGGAGATGTGTGTATGGGTGGGGGATATGTCTATATTGGTGGGATGTGTGTAGGTAGGGTAATTGTCGGTGGGTGGAGGATGTATGTGTGGATGATGAGGGTGTTTGTAGGTGGGGCATGTGTGGGTGGGTGGGTGGGTAAATGTGTGTGTGGGTGAAGAATGTGTGCGTGGGGATGTTTATGGGGTATGCGTGTGGGGGATGTGTGTGTGAGGGTGGGGGATGTTATATGGGTGGGATGTTGTGTGGGAAGGGAGATGTGTGTGGATGAGGGATGTGTGTGTGTGGGTAGGTGGGGTAGGTGTGATTGGGTGTGGAATGTGCGAATGGGTGAAGGATGTATGTGAGGGTGGAGGATGTGTTTTTGACTGGGTTGATGGGGTGTGTGAGTGTGGGTGGATAGATGGGAGATGTAAGTATTGATGGGTGGGTTGGGGATGTGTGGGTGTGAGTGGTTGAGGGATGAGTACGTGAGTGGGTTGATGTGTGTGTGAGATGAGTGTATGGATGGGGGATGTGTGTAGGTTGAGGATATGTGTGGGTGGTGGGTGTGTGTTTGTGGATGGTGGACGTGTTGGTGGGTGGGGATATATGTGTAGGAGATGTGTGTGGGGGATGTGTATATGGGTGTGGAGATGTGTGTGTGAGTGTATGGGTGGAGGTGTGTGGGAGTGGGGGATGTCTGGTTAAGGGATGTGTGGTTAAGGGATGTGTGATTGGGGGATGGGTGATTGGGGTGGGTAGGTGGAGGATGTGTGGGTGGGTGAGTGTGTGTAGGTTGGGGATGGGGGATGTGTGTGTGTGTGGGCGCGGGATGTGTGGGTGGGTAGGGGGAGATTGTTTGGGTGGGGGATGTGTGAAAGTGGGGGATGTATGGGTGGGTGCTAGTTTTGTGTGTGGATAGGTGCGTGATGTGTGGGTTGGCGGGGATATGTGTGTGTGTGTGTGTGTGTGTGTGTGTGTGTGTGGGTGGGGGATGTGTGTTTGACTTCGTGGTTGTGGGTCTGTGCGTGTGTGGTGGATGATATGTGGGTGGGTGAGTTTTGATGGGTTGTGGGATGGGTGGAGGATGTGTGTGCGGGTGGGGAGATTGTGTAGATGGGGGATGTGAAGGTGGGTGATGGGTGGGCGGGTGCATGTATGTGTGCCTGGGTGTGTGTGTGTGTGTGTGTGTGTGTGTGTGTGGGTGGGTGGGTGGAGGATATGTGTGTGGGATGCTGTGTTGTGGGTGGAAGATGTGTGTAGGTGGTGGTGGGTGTGGGATGTGTGGGCGGTGGATGGGTGGATGGGTGGGGGAATGTATGTGTGCCTGGGGGTGTGTGTATGGTTGGGTGGGGATTGTGTGGGTGGATGGAGGATGGGTTGGTGGGGGATGGGTGGGTGGTTGGGATATGTGTCTCATAACGTAGTGTTATGCATTGTTTATGTTTACAACATTCATTTGACAATGTTTTTATTTCCTATGTGAATGTATTATGCATTATTCATGAACGAAAGATGAGTGATTGGAAGGGCCGAATGTAAAACGGGCCTGCGTACCAAATTTGTTACCCTTTGAAAATAAAGTCCGTTCGTTCGTTCTCCTCCAGCTGGCAATACACAATATGATGATTTTCTTCTTCCTCTCATTCATTTGGCAGGGCACAATATGATGATCTTCCGTAATCTCTTCGCCATGGAACCGGAACAGTCTTTTGCTCTTGTCAAAATGATCATCTCTGGCGGCTCCCCGCTTTACTCCCATCTACACGTTGTTTGTATATCGTCTCTTAAGGTGTCGATGATATCTGGCCCAATCTATTGCTCTTCCCCCCCCCCCCGATCACCGCCTTGGCCTTCCAACTGATCGGCTGCTGGCTCCTTGACTTTCACGCCTGAATGTCCCGGGTACATAGATGGAAGCTAACCTGACTAATTGAGCTAGTCATGTCGTATGAGGTACTTCTAGACCTTGAGCATGTTCAGTGAATCACTCCGTATACATGCGTGTGAATACTTTTGCGTACAGCGCCAATTCAAGACATTGTTTGCGTCGTAAGGCTGCTGCTAGTTGTCACCGCACAATCACCACTTTCTTGTTTCAAAACAACCCACACATCCCTCCTTCCTTTTTTATAATTATGTATACACAGTAACTGTTGGGGAACCTTTGATGCTACTAAAATAGTATGACTATTGGATTCACTTCACATGTAATGACTGGTATTTGTAGAAGCGGACGAAAGAAGTAGAGATGAGAGATGCACACATCGAAAGCTGTAGTAACCACATCAGGATTCGAAACTGTTGATTGAAGACATTTTTGTCTTGTGTATAGTGTTTCTAACATTCACTGATTGATTGTGTTCTTGTTTGAAGTTTCTAATATAAAATATAAACACTTTGCCATAATCTTGTATGATCAATATATACATTTCTTCCTTCCTTTGTATTTCTGTTAAACAGCCACCCTCTTGTCCTTGTGTGTTATTTTAAAACTCTGCGTTTTGTTTTACTTCCGCGTGTTTAATTCAAATTTGCAACATATACTTTTATATATACTATACTTGTGTTGTCTGGGCAGCAGTCAATCGATGTATGTAACACATTACATTGCAGCTACGAGGAGAAGATAGGATATTTACCACGGCAGTGGCAGTCAATGCTTTATTGTGTACATGGACGCATTTTGATGAAACATCCAGAAAATCCAGTTGGAAAAAAGGTAAAACATAATAATCATCACCATTAACATCATCTTCTATCCGTAATACCGAAGTGGCTCATAGAGGTGCCATAACTGAAGCATCAGTAATGATGATCCTTCACTGCTCTTGCGCTAACATGAACAAATGTAGAAATACTACAACAGTGGTTCTCAACCGGTGGGGAATTTCACCCCCCCCCCCGGGATTTTAGGGTTTCCTGTGCGGGGGGGGGGGGGGGGAGGAGATTAAGATTATTTCAAGATCGCGTTAATACAATAACCGATTACTAGACATTTGTTTTCCCTTCATACTTTAGTGTTCTGTACTTCTCGCCCTTCTGAAATTCGTGTTATAACGCAAGTAGACCCGCAAATCACGTTTTACGAATGCCAGTCAATAAGTAAGTCACACAGTTCTGTGGGATGGCAGATAAATGTAGTTGGTGTTTTCTACATGTGTCATTAGGTGATTCGGTTCGATTCGATTTTTAAAAAAATATTCAAAATTCGGGCTCGTTCAACCTGCTTCGCTCAACTGGTTATTGTTGAGGTCCGTTGTTTTTGTGGGTTTATTCACCCTGATTCTTGTCTTGTGCGCTCTTTCGAGTGAGTCCTCCCTCGGACTGGTTGCAAAAGCGTTTGTGTCTGTGACGTCAGCTGGGGGGGGGGGGGGAGGTTGGGTCGGCGGCTATCCTTTGTGCCCGTTTCCTCTTGTGGTTTTCTTTGTTGGTGCAGGCTCCTGGCTCTTCTGGCTTGGCTGGGTGCAGTCCTTATAAGGACTTTTTATTTGGTCTTTTTTGCCTCCTTTTTTGTGTATTGTTCGCAGGAGCTTTTCCGTGTTGTCATTTTCCTCATTCCTGCGCCTGTTTTCATTTTCGATAAAGAGTTTATGTTTCCTTTCGCAGTCTTCCTCCGTGGACAGCCACATGACGATCTCTCCGTCATCTATACAGTACTTGAATTCGGTCTCAGAGACATAGGTTGCATCTGGGTATTGTATCGGTTGTCCCCTGAGTTTCTTGGGCTTCTTCTTTTCTTTTTCTTCCCAGCGAATTCTGAATTCCTTGTGCGCGAGTTCCACTTCAATTGCCTCCTCTCTTGCCGATTCTAGTAACTCCTCCAAGGAAGGTCCCAGGGGCCTCTCCGTGCCGTCATCTGGGTGCTCATCTCGGTTTTCTTCGGATGTCTGGCGAGATATTGGTTTCTCCTTGGATGTCTCGGGCGTCGTGGTTGGGCTGCTGGCTTTAGCTTGCGGTTCAAGCTCGATCTCTTGGTTTTCATCTTGCGGTTTCTCTGTGGTTTCTTGTATGGCTTCGGTTGGTTTGTTTTGGAAAAGTTCCATTTCAGTTTTTTGTATTTCTCGCTCTGATTTAATGGTTTGTAGGATATCTTCGTTCTCCTTCTTTATCAGTGCCATATGTTCCACTTCTTGCTTCATGTTTTGATGTACCTCCTTTATTTCAGCCAGCTTCTCATTGTCGCTGGTCGGAGTCGGCGTCAGCAGTGCCTTGACTTGGTTCTTCAACTCGTCTATCTGGTTTTGCAGTTGATCTCTTTCAGCTTGTGATATACCCGTGGCTGTCTCGCACCTCCGACTTGCTTCCTTGTACGGTGTCTTTGTGGTAATGGCGATCTTTAGAACGTCTCTGTGTTTTTGGAGGTACGGACAGCCCAAGTATCTTGCTCCATGCTTGCCCAGGCAGTTGGCGCACTTTCTCTTGTTGTTGGGTGCTCGGAAGTCCGTGTCCAGCTTGGCCAACGGACACCCCTTGAATACATGGTGATCGGCGCAGTAACAGCAGATTTCCGACCTACTGCGACATGTGCTCTGCTGTGACCAGCCCTCTGGCATCTGGAACATTGAGTGATTCTTGGTATGAATCCTTCAGGTTGTTGTATTTTCTTGTCTATCGATACCTGGCGTGGTATCTCGCTGCCCTCAGTCGTCACCACCGCCAGCATGGTAGGGATCTTTGAGTACATCAGGATCCGCTCCGCCTTTTAAATTCGGATGTTGAGATTCTCTTCTTGTAGCTGCTTCGTGATTTGTTCGTCTGATAGCTCCACGTGAATACGCTTGACAACCAAACTGACTGTTTTTGAGTCGGTGTTTCCGACTCTGGTGTCTTTCTCCTCCTTCTCAGCTGTGTTGGCTCTTGTCTGTGGTGGGTTGTCGTCGATCTTCCTCGTGGTGGCTTCAGTAGTAACTGTAGTTTCAGGTTCTTTGTTGCAGCTCACATGAAAGTTCTCTCCGCCCGTCTTCTTTACGGCTTTGTCGGCTCCCACGCTGCACATCTTGGATACCGCGTGTCTTTTGGTGTTCTTGCCACGTGCCATTTTCCCCCGTATCAGGCTTCTTGACTTGTTCAGGTGACTTGTCTTGTTAGCGCTCGCAGTTGCGAATGAATGACGACGGTCATAAGGTGACAGTAATATCGAACTTTATATTCCCGTTCGTCAGGTGGCGCTAGGTGTCTCATACGCATGCGCAGCGCATAAACAAAATGGCGACTGTACTTACGGAGTGTACAACCAAAGAGCAATGTGCTGTTGTACGTTTCTTTGTGGGCAAAAGGACTGCCTGCAAAGGACATTCATAAGGAAATGCTTTCTGTTTATGCTGACAAATGTTTGTCCCGTAAAGCGGTGCATAGCTGGGTAGAAAGATTTTCTCAAGGACGCTCTAAAATTATTGATTAAATCCGATCTGGTCGTCCTGTTGAGATTGCAACAGAAGCTTCCGCCCAGCGTGTGGAGAGGATGATTAGAGATGGCAGGCGAGTAACGATAGACTCTGTAGCATCTGCAACAGGGTGCTCACATGGTTCAGCATACAGCATAACGCATGATCGATGCTTCATTACGCAATTCGAAGAAAACGTCCAGGACTGCTGACTATAGGAGCGCTGCTTCTTCATGACAATGCTAGACCACATACGGCTCGATTAACTCAAGAGAAAATTAACCAACTAAGGTGGGCAGTTGTGGAACATCCACCTTACAGCTCCGACTTAGCTCCTAGCGATTTCCACCTTTTTGGTCCACTGAACAAGCCGAAGTTGAATGTGAAGTGAAAACGTGGTTTGGAAAACAGAGCACGCAGTTCTATGCAGCCGGTTTGGGAGGACTAATAAAACGATGGGATAAGTGCATCAGTGATGGTGGAAATTATGTTGAGAAATAAAGGGACAATGTATGTATAAAAATAAACTGGTTTCAAGTTATCATACTTAGTTATTTTTCTACAGCCATTTGTGACTTACTTATTGAATTCCCCTCGTATGTGGACGTGTAGACCTGTATGTGTTATTAATTTAGCTTCCATTTTTACGTATACTGTGTAGAGGCGGGGGGGGGGGGGAATTTATAGGGAGGGATACGAAGAAAGGGGGGAGGGTGACATTCTGAACATATAGTGGAGGGATGCACGGGCCAAAACAGATTGAAAATCACTGTACTACATCATGTCCACTCTCTAATGCTGTCACCCACTGGAGCATTGTGCCCTTCACCAACTGACGTCAAACCCAATATAGACCTGTATGTTTGTTTCTTTCGCTCGCTTTTAACTCAAGCGTAGTCCACACTCTCAGCAGGATGATGTAGTCAGTCTTATGCCAAACCTCCTCGGTCGCCTCCTACGACACTCAAGTTAAATTTCAAAATCACCCCCCCCCCCCCAAAAAAAAAAATACACACACACACACACACTAGCTGACCCGGCCCGGCTTCGCCCAATCCCTGGCAGGGATCTGTCTGTCTGTCTGTCTGTCTGTCTGCCTGCCCGTCCTTCCGTCTCTCCCTCCATCTCTCCCTCCCTCGCTCGCTCGCTCCCTCCCTCCCTCCCTGTCTGTCTGTCTGTCTGTCTGTCTGTCTGTCTGTCTGCCTAATAATTTATTGGTTGCAGTTAGAAAATTTCGCTTAATGCTAGGATTATTTTTTTTTTTAATTTTGTATAATTTTCATGTAAAAAATAATGTTGTCATATAATTTTCATGTAAAAAATGATGTGATGTGGTGGTATCGAGAACAACCTTAGATAAACGAAGACCAACTTACAAAAAGCATTAGAAACTGCAACCTGGGTCCTTGCAGCTAATTTATTGGTTGCAGTTAGAAAATTTCGCTTAATACTAGGATTATTCTTTTTTTTTTTTTTAATGTTGTCGTATAATTTTCATGTAAAAAATGATGTGGTGATATCGAGAACAACCTTAGATAAATGAAGACCAACTTACAAAAAGCATTAGAAAGAGCACTTGAAAGATCTTTACATCTTCCCGCAACAATTCAATGGGTATATGGAGCGGCGGCAGCAGCAGCAGCAGAAGAAAAAGGAGGAGAAGGAGGAGGAGGGGAGGAGGAGAAGGAGGAGAGTAGTGGGAGGGGCGAGGAGGGGGAGGAGGAGGAGCATTAGAAAGAGCACTTGAAAGATCTTTACATCTTCCCCCAACAATTCACTTGGGTAAATGGAGCGGCGGCATCGGCAGCAGTAGAAGAAGAAAAAAGAGGAGGAGGAGGAGGATTATAACGCATATGCCTGTAGATAACTGTAGCGAAAAGGTCCACCTATTTGAGAAATGTGCAACAATTTTACATATGTAGCAATGCTATTAAAAGTTATGTCCCCTCGCTATATATAAATTATAATGTAAATTAAAATATTCAATAATATTAAGTAAATAACTGTTTGTACACTAACAAACTATGACAGTTGGCAGCACTGGAATGAGAAGAAGACGTGTAGAAAATTTCATCTCAATCGAATGGACCGTTCGCGAACGCATAAATAACATACAGACAGACAGACATTGTATTTTATATATATAGAAGATATAAAACATGAAGTAGAATCGGTAATCTTTACTTTGGTCATGTAATGAGAAGAGAGGCATTGGAGAATTTAGAATTTACTAAAGTGATTGTGGTCTCTTGGCTAATTTATTTACTAAAGTGATTGTGGTCTCTTGGCTCATTTATTTACTGAAGTGTTTGTGGTCTCTTGGCTCATTTATTTACTAAAGTGATTGTGGTCTCTTGGTTCATTTATTTACTAAAGTGTTTGTGGTCTCTTATCTCATTTATTTACTAAAGTGTTTGTGGTCTCTTATCTCATTTATTTATTAAAGTGATTGTGGTCTCTTGGCTCATTTATTTACTAAAGTGATTGTGGTCTCTTGGCTCATTTATTTACTAAAGTGATTGTGGTCTCTTGGCCCATTTATTTACTAAAGTGTTTGTGGTCTCTTATCTCATTTATTTACTAAAGTGTTTGTGGTCTCTTATCTCATTTATTTACTAAAGTGTGTGAGGTCTCTTGGCTCATTTATTTACTAAAGTGTTTGTGGTCTCTTGGCTCATTTATTTACTAAAGTGTTTGTGGTCTTTTGGCTCATTTATTTACTAAAGTGTTTGTAGTCTCTTGGCTCATTTATTTACTAAAGTGTTTGTGGTCTCTTGGCTCATTTATTTACTAAAGTATTTGTGGTCTCTTGGCTCATTTATTTACTAAAGTGTTTGTGGTCTCTTGGCTCATTTATTTACTAAAGTGTTTTGTGGTCTTTTGGCTCATTTATTTACTAAAGTGTTTGTGGTCTCTTGGCTCATTTATTTACTAAAGTGTTTGTGGTCTCTTGGCTCATTTATTTACTAAAGTGTTTGTGGTCTCTTATCTCATTTATTTACTAAAGTGTTTGTGGTCTCTTATCTCATTTATTTACTAAGTGTGTGAGGTCTTTTGGCCCATTTATTTGCTAAAGTGTTTGTGGTCTCTTGGCTCATTTATTTACTAAAGTGTTTGTGATCTCTTGGCTCATTTATTTACTAAAGTGTTTGTGGTCTCTTATCTCATTTATTTACTAAAGTGTTTGTGGTCTCTTATCTCATTTATTTACTAAAGTGTTTGTGGTCTCTTGGCTCATTTATTTACTAAAGTGTTTGTGGTCTCTTATCTCATTTATTTACTAAAGTGTTTGTGGTCTCTTATCTCATTTATTTACTAAAGTGTGTGAGGTCTCTTGGCTCATTTATTTACTAAAGTGTGTGAGGTCTTTTGGCCCATTTATTTGCTAAAGTGTTTGTGGTCTCTTGGCTCATTTATTTACTAAAGTGATTATGGTCTCTTGGCTCATTTATTTACTAAAGTGTGTGAGGTCTTTTGGCTCATTTATTTACTAAAGTGTGTGAGGTCTTTTGGCCCATTTATTTGCTGCAGCGTTTGGGGTATCTTGGCCCATAATTTAGTGACAAGCGGCACACGAAAGACGGTACAATCAGTTTTACTCTGCCCGCCTTTTACACCCAATGAGAAATCGCTCATACCTGCCATGTGAGGCCGACTCTACCCCAGGGACGTACTGGTCAGAAATGGACCACCAAGCAACTCCTGGAAAACTAGTGTTGGTAAGCTAGTGTACTGACTACCTGACCACCATGAAACCAAATTAGCTTAAAGATAAACGCTGAATTTTGCAGATGTACCTCCACAAGTAACCCGGGCCGTATCTGGAAGCATACAGTGGCTAAGCAAGCATTCTTTCAGCGGCAGGTACCAACCCTGGAATGCCTTCTTTGTCTCAGAAATTAAAAATACAGCAGTAAGTACAGATCCACCAATGAAGTGAATTATGTTCTAGAAAACAGAGACGTTTGGCAACAATAGATAGAGATATTAAAATGGGAATTCAAAGGGCAGTAGGGGATTTATGGAAGTGAGGGAGAGTTGGGCTTAGCACTACCATTTTAAACTCCAATGTTAAAGTGATGCCACAATGTAGGTCAGAAACAAGAATCACTATAAGAATTACTAATAAAACAGAGGTCAGCATGGCCGAATGGATAAGAACGCGTGTTTTTAAACATCCGGTGTGCCGGTGCCGAGGTGAGGGGTTCAATCCCTAGACCGGACAGTTGGAATAAAATGTTGACCCCTCTCACCCTTGAATTGGAGATGTAAATTACAAGTACCTCTGAAGTCACAGTGGGTTCGCCTGATGGCGAGGGACACTGTTAATATGGAATGCTAATCCACACGCAAACTGCCCAGCTTCTATTAGAAGTAGTGTGTATAGACTACGCTTGAGTTCAAAGACAGCGAGCGAAAAAACAAATAAACAAACAAACAAACAAACAACAACAACAAAAATTCACAAATTAGTGACTGCGCAGAATAATGTGAATGAAGTGGTTTGACGGAATCGGCAGTGTGTTGTAAGCTCATGGAGAGAGCTAGACAAATTCCAGTAAACTTGAGGTGGAGAGAAGACGCTTTCGATGTAGGTTAGGACACACACCGAGAAAACCTGAGGACAATATAACTAGGTACTCTCTTGTTTGGAACCTACAAGGCGAACGAAATAACGGGAGACCTAATAACAAACGGAGAAAAGAATTACACAGATGAATAATGTTGGGAGGACACGTAGAGAGCTGAAGGAGATAGTGATTTTCGATTGGACAATCATCATTAATCATCCTGCTGTTTAAATGTCGTATACTTTAGTTAGTCGTTCCAACTTCACGACAAAGGGCTATTGCAGCTATTGAGACACCAGGTGTTGGTTGAATATTGACATTTGCAGATGGTGTACAAACAGGACAGAGATAGGGAAAGTTTGGCTGCAGATTTACAGGTGGCAGTAAACAGGGTGACAGAGTGGTGCAGGGACGCAGAGGCCGCTATAAACCCAGAAAAGGCATCGGTTGTGTGGTACTCCATGAATAACCGGATTGTGAAGGCAGATGTCCCATGTATTATATTGAATGGATGTCCTCTTAGGAGAGAGAGAGAGAGAGAGAGAGAGAGAGAGAGAGAGAGAGAGAGAGAGAGGAGAGAGAGAGAGAAGAGAGAGAGAGAGAGATAGAGAGAGAGAGAGAGAGAGAGAGAGAGAGAGAGAGAGAGAAGAGAGAGAGAGAGAGAGAGAGAGAGAGAGAGAGAGAGAGAGAGAGAGAGAGAGAGAGAGAGAGAGAGTAAATTTAAGTACATGAGTATCACCTTTGACAGGTGTATATCTTTTAAAAATCATGTGGAGGCCTTGATGGTGAAGACTGGTAGGGGACTTAATGCTTTGAAGGCGATTGCAGCAACTGGAGTAGAGCAGAAGATGCTTTACATGCTCTTTCAACAGTTAATAATTTCTGTCATTGAGTATGGTTTGGGGCTCCTGACAGTATCAAAGAGTCAGCTTGAAAGGTTGGAACGCATACAAAATGCGGCCATGCAGGTGATTATGGGGTGCACAAAGGACACACCAATTATATGCATAAAGCATATTCTGGCGCTGCCAACAATGGCGGATAGGCATAGGGTCCTTCAGGCCAAATGGTACCTGAGAATTGCTGCAGCAATGGATAGACCTTATCAGCCATCTTAGAACTCACGGCTCCAAACTTTCAACCCCACTGGATGAAATGAATGGTCATCATCATTCTTGATGGACAAACACCACACAAACACCATCAATATAAACTGTTGCACTTAGCAGTGATATTCAAATCTTCTGTTCTAGACTCTCATCAATCAATACCCGGCCAACCTATTTCAAGATGTGGATGGCACTGCCCTGCCTTGGTCAGAGAGCTACATCCTCGCGAAACACACGCTTGCAGTCAAAGGCTACATCTCACCGACAGAGTACACGGCGATGCTGCGGGAGAAACAATCTCCCTTGTTCTTCCATGGTTATAATACGCCCGACAGTGTATTCCTCTTCTGGTGTTCTGAATCAGTTACTTATTCAGCGACACTGTCGGCCTTATCTAAATACCGCAATATTGTCAACTAGCTATTTCAAAAGTGGCTGATTATAATGGGTAAATTCAACAATGACTAATTATAATGGGTAACTCAAAAGTGGCTGATTATAATGGGTAAAGTCAACAATGACTAATTATAATGGGTAACTCAATAGTGGTTGATTATAATGGGTAACTCAAAAGTGGCTAATTATAATGGGTAACTCAAAAGTGGTTGATTATAATGGGTAAACTCAAAAGTGACTAATTATAATGGATAACTCAAAAGTGGTTGATTATAATGGGTAACTCAAAAGTGGTTGATTATAATGGGTAAAGTCAACAATGACTAATTATAATGGGTAAACTCAAAAGTGGCTGATTATAATGGGTAACTCAATAGTGGTTGATTATAATGGGTACCTGTGAAGTCGGAGTGGGGTAGCCTGATGGCGAGGGGCACTGGTAATATGGTAAGCAGCAATCAGTCCAGCACGTGTATGGGCGTTTGAGTCCAAAACGAGCGAGCACCAAAAAAAAAATAATAAACCTGAGGGATAGATTATTGACATGACAGAAATAATGGCCTTTAATTGTTAGCCTTTCATTGAAAGAAAATTGTTAGTGTATTTCATGACGCGTAAGACCCTGTGTAAGAAAGAATAAACACACAACATATTTCGAGAGCGAGTTTGTTATCTATACTGTACAAGAAATGTGCGGCCCGGTGGTAGTATATCTTCTTCTTCTTCTGCGTTCATCCGGAGTTGTTTTTTTTTTCTTTTTCGGACATGATTGCCTTGTGCCTGCTTACAGCAGAGCTGTTTTCTTGAGCCGTTAGGCCGACACATCCGACTTCTGCGGGCATTTGCGACCGGGTTAACCTTCCCGGGGGTGGTAGTATATTATATCAGTGTTCGTTGTGTAAGTGACAATGAAGTGACAATGATGTTCGTCAAATGTGTGACTATTAAGTGACAAGGAGATTCGTCGTTTGCGTGACTGTGAAGTGACAATGATGTTCGTCATGTGTGTGACTTTGAAGTGACAAGGATGTTCGTCATGTGTGTGACTATGAAGTGACAAGGATGTTCGTCATGTGTGTGACTATGAAGTGGCAGGGATGTTCATCATGTGTGTGACTATGAAGTGTTAAGGATGTTTGTCACTACGCTCAAAATAATATTCACAGACAAAACTATATGCCAACCACAAATGAAGAAACTGAAAATTTCATACTTTGAATGTGTTGGCTACATAGTTAACAAACATACAGGCGGTTCAAAAGAAGTCAGGTACTAGCTGGCCACAGCAAGGCACAGGTTAAACAGTGCTGGGAACTTATAGGACTAGACCAGCAAGCAAGTGTACAATTTTTTAGAACACGATTCGTTCCCGTGGCAAAGAATAAATGTCAGTCATGGACCATTTTGAAATTACTACAGAAAAAAATTTGGGCTTTTGCGCTTAACAGATTCAGTGCCATGGATGGTTATTCATCTTTAGGGACTTCACTTATCTGCCATGGGTTTATATTTCACTGACATTTTATCATTGCTTCTTCTTCTTTTGTTCGCTACATATCTCACTGTGTAATTGCGTGGCATCCTGATTTCTGTGGTGCGAATCCTGGCTGGTTACCCCCGTCTTCAGCACCTTTCCTTTACTAGAGCAGACTGTGTTCTTACTCGATTTTAGATGTGTAAGCACGCACGCATATGTCTGCACATGCATGTACAAGCATACACATCTAGAGCATTCTGATTATTTTTCGGTGCCAGAGACTCGCCGCCTCCCCTTCTCCTGTTAGTTAAAACAGTTCCGCCACGTGAAGGCCAGGAGTTGGACTTTTGCTATAAAGGTGATAAATTTCCGAGCCATGGGGTATTTATGTAAGGTTGGGCGCTCACCCCAACTCTGCGCCTCCGGCTACATAACAGCAACATTTGGAACCCGTTCTCATTCTTTATAATACAAGATGTCTGCTACCATATTAACAACGTTTAAGACATAACATGACACACCCTTTCTTCCTATTTTTGACCATCCATTTTTGTTTGGTTCAAACCTACGTTTTATTTGACATTGAACATGTTAAATGTTGCAGAAAAAGTTCTTAGAATTTCATGGACCAGGAAAAAGAAAAATGCTGAAATTCTACCA
This sequence comes from Cepaea nemoralis, assembly GCA_014155875.1. Taxonomy (NCBI): domain Eukaryota; kingdom Metazoa; phylum Mollusca; class Gastropoda; order Stylommatophora; family Helicidae; genus Cepaea; species Cepaea nemoralis. The sequence goes on along the minus strand of JACEFZ010004875.1, from coordinate 55,170 downwards.
GATCTGAACACAAAGAACACTGTTCGTAAATGGTATTATGTCACGGAAACAACACTTGTGGCCATATTAAAGGTCTGACTGGCTTGGAAATAACACCGATGGAAAAGGCATGGTTCACGGAAGAGATCATCACATAAAGCACGAAATCTGTAGTTTCAGTGATGACACCAGGAGGTATCCGAGTGGGGGGGGGGGGGGGGAAATTACGCTCGTTCTTTGAACGACGCAGTCCTAAAACGAACCCAGGACCTTCGCAATGCAAGGCAAACAGCTCGGCCACTTCATCAAGGAGACCCTTCTCTTTACATTGCTAATTTTCGTATAAAAATATTAATAACAAATCAACATTACAGCAGTGCGTCCATTGACTATGTAGCTCGAACGTAGTGCTACAAATCCTGCGCACTTTCTTCCAGTAATATTGTGTCTTCAGCATGTCTAAGCTTGTTTGTTATATCTCCGTTGATGTTCCACATACATTGAAAGACAACAGATCAAATGGTTTGGCCATCTCGTTAGAATGTAACACCATCAACTACCAGCACTAACCGTACATTAAAACAAAATATCGAATACGAGAGAAAGAGGACGTACGAGAAGAATATCAATTGACGACATAAAAGACATTGTACAATCACACGGGATGACACAATCCAGTGCCACCCATCGGGCGCTAGAGCGCCAACTATTACTTCCCATGACGCTTGACCGTTGACGGCAAAAGTGGAAAACAACAATTATGATGATGTTCAGTCCTGACAGTTATCAAAACTGCTTTAAAATGCCGAGACCTATGTAACAAAGATTTAAACGCACGACCAATGGGCTGGCATGCAAGAGTGCCACTGCTATACCACGGCTCTCTGGAGCCGGAAATTATGACGTAATAGAAGAAACTTTTGTTTTTTTTGGGTTTTTTTGCATATTCTTTACAGGATATCGCTGTCAACAGCAGCATCTTTTCAGCTGTCTGTTGATTTCTTAGCAAGATTACGCTCAGTAGTTTGCCATTGCTTTCTGAGCGGCCGGCTCAGTTATCCCGCAAGTCACCAGCGGGGTCGAACCGCTCCCAGTTCTCTCCCGCTACGAGACTCTGCGTGATAAACGGGATTACGGAGAAAATGTTGTAACCCCTCGGCCAGAGAGACCGGCAATAGAAGAAACTGCTGGGTACAAATTCTACCAATGGTCCATAGTTGTGGGTTCAGGCGGAAGAAAGACCTGGCTAACAAAGACATTGTTTCTTGTCTTGCAGACCGTGCGTAGAAGTAGACTTGCTCCTAACGCGAGGAGCTGTCAGCCGTCTGGATGCGGCTAATAAACATATACACGGGTATTGTATAACGCTCATAGGAGTAGAAGAAAGAAGCACAGATTAGAGAACACACAATAATTTTCTCTCGCTGTCTTCTCCATTCTCTCTTTCCACACATCTCTCCAGTTGTCACAGAAGTGTATCCCCTAATCTATGTTTCTTTCTTCCACTTATGTGAACGCCATACAATAATTTTGAATTTGTTTATGAGATGCCTTAGTGGCCTCAAAGGGTTCCCCAATGGTTATTTCTGCGTATTATATTTGGAGGCAATTTGAAAGATCAACAGGAAAATAGGCAGAGGCAGACAAATGATGACAAATGATGCTGGAAGGACTGAGAAGGTGGCATGGGGGAAAATAATTAACCCACAAGAAAAATTCAGCACAGTGCTACTAAAAGTAGCGTTATGAACTACGCTTGAGTTCAAAGCGAGTAAGCGGGGGGGGGGGGGGGGGGGGGGGGGGGGGGGGGGTAATCTTACCATAGTTGATCAAGAACACCAACGACCGAGATCTGTGGAAAGGCATGTACGCCTAAGCCAGCTGACAGGGCACTCAATGATGATGTTGACATTTGAAGAACTGTCCGTTCTAACCCTGTGATGGCCACTATGGCTTTCAGTTTAGGGAGAGCCATGGCTTAAAGGTTACCGTTTCCGCATTAGGCCCGACTCCGCCTGATCTCTTGGTGGTGAGATCTAAAACCTAGTACATGTATTCTCAGATCAGGGCGAAGAAACATAAGGTCCTGTGTTCAAGTTGTACACTTTAACCGATTCAGAGCCCAGCAAAAAATTAGGTTTGAACCGAACATGGTACACAGCCAAATAAACAAGTGAATAAATGAGAACAAAGGAGCAAAAGAACAAATGAACAAGAGGGGACTGAGTGGTCTAGAGGTATGATATCCGCTCGAGTGCTGGAGGTCCCGAGTTCAAGCCCCGGTGAGAGCCGGGATTTTGTCACGTGGACTTCTAGTAACAAATTTCCCCTGATCTCTGGGTAGTGAGATCAGACGCACGTTTGTATTGTTGCGCACGTAAAAGACCACCTTGGCAGATGGAAATCGAAAAAGAGTAGTCTAACGGCGCTGCCCGGGTAAAATTTCGAGAATAAAAATCTACCCAAAGTATTTCAGGATCCTCGCCGGTGCTACGGAGTTCGTGCACTGAGCTGAGATTCTCCGGACTCAGGCTTGAGTTAGGAGTAGAACGGAGCACTTATGGGTTACACCCGTGTGCCGTGATGTTGATCTGTCGACTAAACTAAGCTAAACAAATGGGTACTTTTCTGTTAATTCACCCAAACAAACGTCACCAGCTATATTTAGGTGCCATAAGGCAGATACTCGCGGTTGACGTCATAATAGGTAGAGAATCCTGAAACTCAAAAGCTTACGGATAGCTAGGAGACTGGTGATAAACGGTGAATCGTCACTCTGACGTAGAAGGACAACGGAGGTTGTGACTTTCACGGAATAGATCGGTTGTGCTTCGGAGTGGCAGAAAAGGAAGAAGGCGCGTCCCAGAGGAATGAGGTATCAACGGAGATTCATTCTGTAAAGGACCTAGACGATATTGAAACAGAAAACGATAGAACAAGTGGAAGGAAGATAACTGGGAATCGGAGACGTAGGATTTTAAGAATTGTTTTGGACAACAAGTTCTTAGATGTTTGGAATGAAGACCGACCATGCATTAAATGGCACTTCATTTGTCTTCGAGTAGTTTGATCTATGAAAGATTCTACAGTGCATGAATAAATGCCGTCCTTCAGTTCTCACGGTTTGTCGTCAGTTATTTCCGTTCGCTGCGTTTGAGCATTTTTCAAACAGGTGAGAAGATACTTTCGTTTTGTTGTTGACTGTTACTAATTATTATAAAAGAGCGGCACCACAGGCTCCGTGGCATTAGGATCACCAGCTATATTTAGCACTGCCGGTGTTCTCCTCTGTGTTCGGGTACAGTGTGTGTCAGTGCGTTTCAATTGCCCCCCCCCCCCCACCAGTGTTTCTTTGGCTTTGGCAACCGTTTCTGTGTGATTGCGTGTGTGTGTGTGTGTGTGTGTGTGTGTGTGTGTGTGTGTGTGTGTGTGTGTGTGTGTGGAGTGTGTCTGTGTGACTCATCATCATGAGTTTTCTGGGAACTGGCAGCAGCTGCTGCTGTCCACGACCAGCAGAGTAGCGTTGCTTTTCTGCAGCATCATGGCGCATCTGACATTCTGCTATACGCTGTTCTCATAATCATGTGATGGTGCTATCGCTGACTGAACGTCAGGACAGATGGAGATATGCCGACGACGACATTCACCATGTATGTCGGCAGGACATCCCGCTGAGACAAGGCCACATGGCTGCAAGGCCCTCGTGTCTCCCGTACAGACAGATCATTCTTTTCATATACTGCTGGTCTCAAGAGTTGACAAGCATTTCCATTTTGCCAGTTACAATTGGGGATGTCGACCCTACCACCGGTGCACATACTCAATGCATCGAGCGCATGTGGAGAACGGCCAAGGAAGAGAAACAAGAGGCAGAATGGAACACACACACACACACACGCACGAGCGCGCGCACACACACACACACACACACACGCACACACACACACACACACACACAGAGGCTAGAGTCCTACATGTGCGAATTCATGTGGCTGCGTCGACAGACTAAATGCGCTGGTCTCGATGTGTTTAACACCATTCTTGCGGACATTGTTCGATTCTGGCCACCACCAAGCAAGAATAGCGCACCACCGCCGCATAGAACATTGCACCCCGATAGAATTGCGCACCGAGCTACGGCGCAACACAGGGAAACCCTGGATGTGACGTCATACACTGGGATTCCGTTTGTTTGGGGTGAATTAACAGAAAAGTACCAACAAATGAACACGTACGCGCATTATAAAGTCATGTCCGTTCACTGAGCATTAAAATTGCGAACGATACCACGAAACAAAATAAATAACAGGATGACCATACTATGATGACTATCGCCCTTCTGTCCAAATGGGAGGTCACATGTGGCGATATATTATCCTTCGGCAATGAATCAGTTAAAAGTCTCATTATGTAAAAAAAAAAATTGCATATTCTTTGTGGCTTGCTGCACTCCTATCCAGTCCCTATTGGCGGTTCTTGATTTATTAGCCATTTTTACTCTCAGTAGTTTGCCATTGATTTCTGAACGCAATCAAGTCCAGTTGACAGGGGTGTGGAACGAACCCGCCATCAGAAGAGAAAGTTGAAGCGCGTTAATCTCCCTTCCACGCAGACCTCCTAAAACATCTCACGACAGTTGACATAGCAGAGAGTAGGCACAATGCCGCCGCCCTGATAAACTTGTTAGGGAAAACCTACCCAGGCTTTGTTTTTTAAAGTTGCATATCCCTTACAGGATGTTGCAGTCAACACCAGCATTTTGCAGCTGTTGTTGATGTTCTTGGCAAGATTACGCTCAGTAGTTTGTCATTGCTTTCTGAGCGATCGGCTCACATACTTCGTAAGTAACAAACGCGACGCGATCCGCTATCGAATCTCGCGCAGCTGTGTTCCTCACGTGGATATACGGGATTACGGAGAAAGTCGTTAACACCTTTGCCAGGGAGACCCAGGGGTAGACAGAGTTAATTGCCTTGGGTGGAATCTGGAGAAAGCTAACCTTACACAAACGCACGCCGAAGTGAGATATCAGATACATTGATCATCAAGGCGCGCAAATAGGAAGATTATAGTGCTTTTGCCTTGACCACAAGTAATATGCCTATGAAATCATGGCAGTAAGTAAAGCACGGCTCGAGACACAGAACTTCACTCGGGCATGATTCTTTAGTGATTCAACGAGTATGCTCAGGAAGATAAAGATGGGGTGGGTCCGGAGATAGTTGTTGTTGTCTCTAGAGAGGTCACGGCCACGGCTGGCAAAGATTAATTTTCGCGCCAGAGTATGCGGGTGTACGTGGAAATGAGCAGACTGACAGGCTTGCAGGTAAGGCTGATATGGAGGGCGGACGAGCCATGCACCAGGCTGATAAACGGAATGCTCTATGAGAATTAGTCAGTTGAGAGAACCATGTGATGACTGTGAATCTAACATTAGTCAGACTGCGAGAACAGCAGGTTAAAAAAAAGGTGTGGCCAAACAAGAACACCACGCAGGAAACTAAAGAATATTAATTAACCAGCACAGCTGGCTAGTTAGTTAGTTAGTTAGTTAGTTAGTTAGTTAGTTAGTTAGTTAGTTAGTCGAGGTTCCAGTCGAGGTTCACTGTGCCAGTGAATATCACACAAAATGCTCCTCACTGTCCAATGTGAAAAGTGGAACAGACAGGAGTCTCGGCAATTCAATAGCCTGCACAGGTACACTGTGCATAATGCCGCCGCCAGAATGCCAACACAAAAGTCATCCACGAAAATTACAGTTCATCATCGATGGAATCGGCAGTCACCAGAAAGACTTCATTGACCCGGGTTTTCTCACATGGCTCGGTATCTTTACGCAGGGCGACCCGCCGAAAGCGCCGCACAAAGCACGAACTACGTAGCTCTAGTGTCGACTCCCAGGAGTCTCCTGAAAAATGCACACGTGAACCGAAAAGGCAAATCAGTCAATTCAGCAACAGCAGGTAGCCATTGTTCCGAACGTGCAGTTCACTGTACAAACAAAGGCGGACAGCTGGTGTCGTTAGCCGCTACACGCTGCGGGATTTACTGAGGAGGGGATCCGAGCACTTATTGACTGAATGGTTAGATGTGCAATGAGGATGATCTGTCGACTAACTAACTAATAGGTGTGAAGTACCCCTCTAGAAAGAGGAACGAAGAAAAAGCTTCAACTTTTAATAATTTTTTTTTCGCTCACTCACTTTGAACTCATTCACAATACTTCTAGTAGTGCTGGACTGAATTTTGCGTATGGATTAGCTTTCCCTATTAACACTGTCTCTCGCCATCAGGTGAACCCACTCCGACTTCAGAGGTACTTGTAATTTACGTCCCTAAATAACGGAAGACCGGTCACCATTATAGTTCAACTGTTCGGTGTATGGGGTTGAACCCCTTACCTCAGTATCAGCACACCGGATGTTTATAAGAACACGCGTTCCTGGCCATTCGGCCATGCTGACCCACTTACAAGAACATTTACTAGTGTGTTGTGTAATCTCTACTTCTATGAATCTATGTTGAAGATGAGGACGGAACGTATGTGAATGTCCTTAGTGGCTTGATGTCGGCTCTTGCCTCATCTCAACTTCTTGTTGTTTGCTCACGAAAGCTTGCTGCCGCAATGTCCTCAGTTTTCCCTAACTGTAAATTCTAAAATTGCCATACACTTTGTGTTTTGTAAACTATTTACATGTTCACAGCTTTACCACAGTTTTAACCCATTTTATTTACACCATCGTGTTACCACAATTAGTGGATGCGGTTGTTGTACACAGTGAACAACTGGGGTGAGAATTAAATTGTAAAAAGACACAGGTTATGATCGTCACTAGGAAGAACGATGGACCACAATGTAATATACAAGTAAATGGGAATATTCTTCAACAAGTGAATCGGTACAATTATCTCGGAACAGTCATAACATCTGATGGGAGATGCCTTGAAGAGATTAGAACAAGAATCGCCATGGCGAAAGTAGCCTTTAGCAAGATGAACAACATTTTTACCAATAAAAAGATATCAATTGAAACGAGAAAAAGAGAGTTGAGGGGATACATAGAGCCTGTTCTTTTGTATTGATGTGAAACTTGGACAATGTGCAGTCAAGCTGAAAAAACATCTGATGGCTCCATAAATGTGGTTTCTGAGGAAAATGCACAGAATACCATGGACAGACAGAAAAACCAATGACCAAGTAAGTACTACAGGAGACAAATGAAAATCGTAAAATGATTAGAGAAATTAGACGTAGACAGTCAAAATTTTTTGGACATGTTATGAAAAGAAATGGATTGGAGAACTTGGTGACAACTGGCAAGATCGAAGGGAACAGACCAAGAGGAAGACCGAGAGGAAAATACCTGGATGGCTTGGCCACATGGCATGGACGAGACAGAAACACTGAGCTGATCCACGACTCTGGTGATCGATTGAATTGGCGTGTCATGACCACCCACGCTTTCCGGCATGGCACATGATTGATTGATTGATTGATTGTTACCACATTTCTCCACACTTCGGGGGACTGCGTGGTCTCGAGGTGTGGTGTCCGCCTCGAGTGCTGGAGGTCCCGGGTTCAGGCCCCGGTGAGGACGGGATTTTTTCACGTGGACTTCTAGTAATAAAATTTCCCTTGGTCTCTGGGTAGTGAGATCGGACGCCTGTGTATATTGTTGCGCACGTAAAAAATCCCTTGGCAGTTGGAAATCGAAAAAGAGTAGCCTAACGGCGCTGCCCGGGCAAAATTTCGAGTACCCAAAGTATTTCAGGATCCTCGCCGGTGCTACGAATTTCGTGCACTGAGCTGAGTATCCCCAGACTCAGGTTTGAGTTACGAGGAGAATGGAGCACTTATGGGTTACACCCGTGTGCCGTGATGTTGATCCATCGACTAAACTAAACATTTCTCCCCAAAAAATAATTATTAATGGTTAACTAATTCTGCGAAAGAGTGATTTCTAGGCCGAGCCTGGGGGACCAAAGGTAGGCAAGAAGCAAACACCATGGCAGGCAGGGCTGGATGTTTACGTTTGTTGTCAAACTCGTGTAATTTATTGTGCAAGTCACCCACGCTGTATCAAACGTCAGTGTCTACAAGATGTATGCATTTTAATTACGTTCCAGATACAGCTGCCAGAGAACATGGTAGGACTGATTTAAAATAGTTGTGTACTATTAGGAAGTTTGTATTTTTGTTTCCTCCATCTTCATCACATCAGTTCATCTCATCCATCATTCATTCATAAATTTGACATACTCATATTTATTGTCTTACTTATTACTATTATAACTTATAAGTTATATTTATTATAGTTGTGGGACCATAACTGGACAAAGACAGCCTAAAAAATTAAGCTGACCAAAGTCCAATATATCGACCATATATTTATAAAGATAAAGGGAGGCTCTATTCGCAATGGAATTGCGAATAGAAAAAAAATATATTCGCAATGGAATTGCGAATAGAGAAAAATTATATTCGCAATCGAATTGCGGGAAGTAACAAACATGTCACAGCGTCTGCTCACTAGTCAATTTTAGTTTGGGCCATGGATAGATGGCAAATCATGATTGCCCACGCTTATCGACATGGAACATGATGAATGAATGATAATGATGTTGGTCAGATTTCTGAGGCTGGCCATTTTGAGTAGCCATCTTCAAATGTTTCTACAACAGGCGACATCTGGGAATGGCGATTCTCATCCGTGATAGTATGGTTGCTTCAGAACTAGACATGTCCAGCTGGGACAATGACGACATACAAATACAGGTGGTCAGAGTTCAATCCAGTGTATCATTCGTGTTGGTCAATGTTTATGCCCGTAACGCGTGTGTGGATTCCCAGAAGTGGCAGTGCTTAAGTGATATATTATGTCATGGAAAAATATGTCATTTTCTGTGGCGATTTCAACGCTAAAGGCAGATCATGGGGAAACATTTCCTCCAACACACAAGAGGAGGAGCTCGAGACTGCACTTGAAACCATTGACCTGGTTTGTATCAACAGTGGCTGTAAGAGAATTTCTGACTTCCAAGGTGCCGACCTCATCTGGCAGAGGACTGACAAGAACAAGGGCAAAGCCCTCTTCAAACGCTATCTAGAGCAGAGCAACCAGACAGACATGAGAGGCCGAAATCTTGCCAAGGAGGTCACCTCAGACAGGTGTAAGGCCCAGAACATTTCGGATAAAGACACAGTGACAGTGAAAGAAATCAAGGCTGTGCTTAGACAATCAAAAAACAGCGCTCCAGGGCCATATGGCATAATAGGTGCACCGACAACGAGCTAGAGAAACTAGCAGACATGTACAACAACAGTATAGGGAGTGGTAGGCTAGCATCAAGGAGGAGTGGTTACACAGCTATCTGATTCCCTTGCCAAAGCCTGGCAAAGACCACACAAAAATTCAGGGATATTGAGTAATCACCATGCAGAATACAATAGGCAAGCTGCTGGAGAAGTTAATTGCCAGAAAAATATCAAGCTAGCTAGAGAAGCAAGGTGTTTTCTCACCTACCCTGGGAGGGTACCATCCCAAAAGAGAAACCTGGACCAATGCAGCAGTTTTTGCCCATGATATTTATGAAGGTTTCCACTCAGGCATTAAAACCTTTGCTGCAGCGATTGATCTTGAGGACGCGTACAACAGTAACATTGGATTTTCTAATGCTTCAGCTTCTTGAACTCAAGATAAGTCCGTTCCTCCTTAGTTGGATTGCTGTAGCCATTTTCCAACGGAAAGTAGTTTTTAGATGCGGCAGTTGGACTTCGAAACCAACAACAATACATCCTGGCCTACCACAGGGATCACCATTACCTCCAGTACTGTTCAACGCCTACACAGTGAGAATCACCAGCGAGCAGATCACTGGATCGGGGAGGACATTGTCATATGCCGACGATGTTTTAGTGTATCATCAGGGTAAGGATAAAGATCAGGTTGCTGTAGAACTGCAAACCGAACTCAGTCGTATAAGTACTTGGTGTGCTGAAGCTGGGGCAATGGTCAATCCAACAAAGGCAACGGTGACATGGTTCTCTTTGAATAATCATATTGTCAACGCGCCAACACCAACTGTCAATCTGTGTTCAGAGACTAGAAAGTACGCAGGCAATGAATTACCTGGGGATACATTTTGATCAAAGCCTTGCTTGTAACGGGGTTTGGCTGCGATGCGGATGATGGCGGCAGCAAACTGAGCAGCGTCATCTATGCCTCCTATATGAGGAGCTGGTCAAGGCTGTTTTTTAGTATGCGATGGCAATCCTGACTCTCGACCCGTAAGCAGATAGAAAGGAAGGAAAGGATACAAAACGAAGCTATGCGCATTATTCTTCGATGTACAAGAGATACAGCATGCAGGACGATGCGCTACCTTCTTGATTTTCCAACCATTGAAGACAGACTACAAATATGCAGAGCACGTGCCAACCTCAGAGTTAACGCAAACACACAGCATCCACTGCATAGTGAAATTAGGAAGGTGAAGGGCAGCAGGTTAAAAAGAGGAAGGTCGTGGATGGGTCAAGCCGAAGACATTCTTCAACAGGTGTGTTCACTGGAGGACTTGGAACCTGGTGAGGAGTGGGTACAAGTGCCAACATATTTTTGAGAATTCGTTAGACGGTGATGCTGTCATCTACACAGATGGGTCAATCGTCCGACATGTGAGAAGCTCATGGGCCTTCATGGCGCGGGCCGGAGGGAGAATTGTGAAGGAGGACTCTGGTGCTTTTGTTGTGACCACAAGTAGCCTGACTATGGAAGTTATGGCAGTAAGTAAAGCAATAACATGAGACACAGACATTAAATAGGGCATGTTTCCTTAGTGACTCAATGAGCATGCTCAAGAGGATAGAGATGGGGTGGATCTGAAGAGAGTTGTTGCTGTCTCTGGAGCGGTCTCGGCTGACAAAGATTAGTTTCATCTTCGTGCCAGGGCAGAAGTACAAGGAAATGAGCAGGCTGACAAGCTCGCAGGTAAGGCTAAGGTGGAGGGCAGACGCGCCATGGACCAGGCTGACATTCTGAATGCTCTACGAGAAGTAAGACTTGTGCGAAAACCAAGTGATGACTGCGAATCTACAACTATGGTCAGACTGCGAGAACAGCATATCAAAAGAGGGGTGGCCAAACAAGAATACTATGCAGGAAGTCAAAGAATATTGATAAACCAACACAGAACTGGTGTCGTTAGCCGCTACACGCTGCAGGATTTTCTGAGGAGGGGATCTGAGCACTTTTGGATTGAATGGTTCAATGTGCAATGAGGATGATCTATCGACTAACTAACTAACAAGATTTCTGAGGACAGTACTGCTGTAGTGTATTTCGAGGTCTTTGTGCAACATGATGAGGAGTCAAGTTAAGGGATTTTGGCAAAGTAACAACCGGAACATACTAGAGAATTACTTCAGACACATAAATAAATGTGCTGCATCCATGTAATGGCTTTATATTTCTACAATATTGCAGTTATTTTCTTATTACTGTCATTATTGCAGTATTTGCTGTGAGGTCATTTTCAGCTGTTATTACGGTTCAATATTATATTTGAGCCGACATCTGTGCCTAAGGGTTAGTGAACATGTTTCACAATCCTGCATACATTTGAAATCATCTGGCTAAAGCAATTTAGAAACAGACCACTTTGTGTTGATTTTTAATAATAGTATGAGCGTCTGTAATTCAGAAAGCAATGGTAAACCACATTTTGACTAATTGAGTCGAGCTAAGAATTAACATCACTGCACTCAGGGCATTCTTATAATCGCTCCGTTCTCTCATTCAACAGCGAGCGAAGAGTCACAGTTCCCACTGAGATGTGATTGAAAGTTCTCCTGGTCTTCCCTCTCAGTTTTGAGATTCTACCAGAACCCCTCCCAATCCCCTGCAATCTCATCCTTTCCATATACAGGTTCTCAATCTGTTCCTCCACCTTCCCCACCTGGTTCCACAGGTGCACGACCACCTCTCCTTTGTCCATAGGTAATCAACCACCAAGAGGTGCATTCCCTACCAGCCTATCAGCATGTTCATTCCCCCCACAATCCTGCATGGCCAGGGCTAAAAATCCATACAATTCTCACAATCTGTGACCTCTAAAGCGAGGTGAGCCATTCCACGAAACATTCCTTTCTCCACCTTACTAAGCATACTCCTTGAGTCCGTAATGAAGACAATGTGTGTTGCAGTAGTCTCCTCTTACCAATGGAATGCTGCTGTGACTGCTGCCACTTTCACTCTCATGCTGGAGGTCGTAGCCTCATATGCCATACTTTCCCTTTTCAAGAATCGTCCATTAGCCTTTGCAATGAAACCCCAACCACCCCGTCTGTTTCTCACCACTGACCCATCAGTATAGATCACTATGTCACCTTGATGTGTATTACTCTGGATGAGTTGTTGCACCTCAAACTCTGTGCAGTCCACTGCCCATTCTCTGCACTCACGACCCAGTGTTACTATTACGTTGTGCCAGTCCGTCTCGTCTGCTGGTACTTCAACCCACTCTTTTTCATGAATGATAGTCTCTAGATCACACACCTGACATATAGATATTTCTGCCAGTGTCATCCAGGACCTGCTTCATCTTAGTCAATGACTCTTGACCATATCAGTGGCTTCATCCAGGGGTGATCCCTATTTGTAGCATCTCTCAGGTACCATTTGGCTTGAGGGACTCTATGCCTATCCGCCATTGTTGGTAGCACCAGGATATGCCTCATGCATATAATTGGTGTGTCTTTTGTGCACCCCAGGATTACCTGCATGGCCGCGTTTTGCATGCACTCTAACCTTTCAGGCTAGCTATTTGATACTGTCAGGAACCCCAAACCATACTCAAAGACATAAATTATTAACTGCTGAATGAGCCTGTAAAGCATCCTCTGATCTACCCCAGTTGCTGCTTCCGCCCTCAATGCATTAAGTCCCTTACCAGCCTTCACCACCGAAGCCTCCACTATGTCTTTCAAAGACATACAACTGTTGAAGGTGATACTCAAGTACCCCAATTTACTCTCTCTACTTAGAGGACATCCATTTAATATAATACACGGGACATCTGCCTGTGAGGTTTATTTCTAGGGGTTACATCTGTTAGAATGTAACACCCACTTAAGAGGAATTTAATTGTCTGAGGAATATTATCAGGGTAAGCCCAAAGGGGATGGGTTCCTATCCTCTATCAAGATCACCTTCTCGAAGCTAAATTTTATTGGCTCGTGCCCCCACGTGAAGATACTAAAGATTCAAAACAATGTTTTCCCGTAGTGAATTTGAATAACGAAGACACAAACAATAGATTGCACGATTTATTGCCTGGCATATTTCGCTGCATCTCGTCAGGTACATACTGCAGAACTCACACAACTTACGTGAAATTAACTAGATAAATCCTTCAAGTTGAAATATACACAATTTCGCACAGTAATGTCGATTGTCTACCACGGTAATTTTAAGCTGACTAACATGTCTTTCTGTTTACACAATTCTGGCTTGCGTTGATAGATCATAATTGCTTCTGCAAATTTTAACAAGCGAGTATTCTGTGTTCTAAACAACACGCGAAATGCAGTCTCTCTGGACACAACATGGCGACTGGCAACAATGTGCTTGCCGATTGAAGACGCCGGGAGCTTCCGGTGTGTCGGCTCCTCGTGGCTATCATCTCCTGTGTGTTGTATCTTGTTGACCCATTGAGGTATGTGTTCTAACACCCGTTTGTTAAGCTGTCTCTCCGTTCGGCCAATGTAAACGGCCTGGCATCTACATGTGAATTGGTAAATACAATTGTTTGTGGCGTACAGAGGAACAGGCTCTTTGACTGTTGGTGTAGGAATGGGTACGGTTTTACATCTAATGACTGGAGTTGCCGCACAGACCTACTGCTGTAGTAAGCCGGTCTTGTAGACGTTGCATTACGTCATCCCCTCGAAAGGTTAGCTGGATGAATACCTTGAGTTTAGGGACTGTAGTTACGTCTGCTTTGGGTTTGGGCTGTTGGCAATGGCGCTTTATAAATCCTGTGGAGTACCCATTCAGGTTTAAGACATTCTTCAGAGTTTCAAATTCCTCTGTCAGTGTGTCCTGGGTGCATATCTTTCTAGCACGGTCAAACAAGGTCCGTACTAAGCCCCGTTTGTACTGGACAGGTGTGAAGCTCTGAAAATTTAGGTATTGGCCAGTCCATGTTTCTTTGCGATACACCGATCTTTGAATTGTGCCGTCTGCTCTACGTCTCATTAGAATATCTAGGAACGGTAACGCTTCGTTGTGTTCGTGTTCCATAGATAGAGAGATGTTTTTATGCGTCTTGTTCATTGTGGCCTGAAACGATGTTGCTTGTAGCTCGTCTGTGGTGATGATTAGTATATCGTCCACATAACGCCGGTAAAAGGCCAAGTTGTTGATGTCTGAGGATCTCTTTTCTTCTAAGTGTGCCATGAAGATGTCCGCTAGAATAGGACCAAGAGGACTCCCCATGGCCACTCCGTCAATTTGGCGGTATGACTTAGTTTGAAAATTGAATAGGATGTTGGCGGTACATAGTAGTAGTAGCCTCTCCAGAATAGGTGTTGGTATGCCTAATTTTAGTTGTTTGTCTTCAATGCGTTCCCTTATTATTTTCACTGTCTCCTCTAATGGAACGTTAGTGAATAGGGAGGCTATATCCATGGATGCCATGTGTTTGTTATTTATGTCCATAGTATCCAATAATTCCACCAGTTGGAATGTATCTCTGAGTATTTTTGGATCGAAGGACTGTCGTACTGGCTTTAACATTTCGGCTAACCATCTCGCCATTCGGTGTTGTGCAGAGTTAACCATGGACAGGATAGGTCTTAGCGGGATGCCGGGCTTGTGAAGTTTGGGTAGACCGTACATCTGAGGAGTGTGCGAGCCGCGTGGTGTGAGCGTTTTTGCAGTGGCCTCACTGATGAGTCCCGCATTCACAAGTGACTGGATCTCTTTCCTCATTATAGCATCCAGGTCCTCCGACTTGTTTACTTTTTGATCTATCCTGAATTTGGATTCGTCTGACAATATTACATCCATTTTTCTCTGGTAATCTGACATGTCCATCAGTACTGTACCGCTCCCTTTGTCAGGTTTCAGTATGACGAGGGTTTTGTTAGCCTTTAACGCTTTTAAGGCAGTAAGGTGTTCGTTGGTCAGCGGACACGTCTGTTTAGAGGGTGTTGTGCGATACTGGTGTTCTAAATCTACCAGTTTGGCCTTCAGCCACCCGACCGAATCAGCAGAGGTAGGTGATAACTTGGAGACTTGATCAAACAACATTTCAAACTGTGCTTGCGACTCAACACGATTGATGTGTTTAGGCTTTATGCATAATTTTAATCCGTATGCAAGGGCCTCTGTTTCAATGTTGTTGAGTACGTATGACGATAAGTTCCTCACATACTTCTCTGGGTTGTCTAGTACTGACGTTGTTACCTTTTCAGTGCTCAGTGATTTGTTGAGGCGAGCATTCTCTGCGATTTTCACCTTGTACACTGCTTCTGTACAGAATTTAGTGAACTTCAAGTAGCCATACAAACTCAATTCTTGGGTGACGTAGTAGGCAGAACTGTGTGTGCGCTTCAAGTTGGCCAGCTTGGACTGGGTTTCTTCTATCTGGTTTTTTGTCAGTCGTCTCAGGTTTTTTCTTGTCGGACATATTCTGTCCGTCCTCAGAGATCTGAAATACCGGTGAGGAAATATCCCCGTCCTTAGGCATTCCTCGAGAAATCTCAATCGACAATCCTGTAGCGATATCTTACACTTCAGCTTGAGTAATCCATCTAATCGCTTCACAGTTGGTAATGGGAGGCGACGTTTGAGAAATTCAAAACAATGTTTTCCCGTAGTGAATTTGAATAACGAAGACACAAACAATAGATTGCACGATTTATTGCCTGGCATATTTCGCTGCATCTCGTCAGGTACATACTGCAGAACTCACACAACTTACGTGAAATTAACTAGATAAATCCTTCAAGTTGAAATATACACAATTTCGCACAGTAATGTCGATTGTCTACCACGGTAATTTTAAGCTGACTAACATGTCTTTCTGTTTACACAATTCTGGCTTGCGTTGATAGATCATAATTGCTTCTGCAAATTTTAACAAGCGAGTATTCTGTGTTCTAAACAACACGCGAAATGCAGTCTCTCTGGACACAACATGGCGACTGGCAACAATGTGCCTGCCGATTGAAGACGCCGGGAGCTTCCGGTGTGTCGGCTCCTCGTGGCTATCATCTCCTGTGTGTTGTATCTTGTTGACCCATTGAGGTATGTGTTCTAACACCCGTTTGTTAAGCTGTCTCTCCGTTCGGCCAATGTAAACGGCCTGGCATCTACATGTGAATTGGTAAATACAATTGTTAGTGGCGTACAGAGGAACAGGCTCTTTGACTGTTGGTGTAGGAATGGGTCCGGTTTTACATCTAATGACTGGAGTTGCCGCACAGAATGTTTGACCTACTGCTGTAGTAAGCCGGTCTTGTAGACGTTGCATTACGTCATCCCCTCGAAAGGTTAGCTGGATGAATACCTTGAGTTTAGGGACTGTAGTTACGTCTGCTTTGGGTTTGGGCTGTTGGCAATGGCGCTTTATAAATCCTGTGGAGTACCCATTCAGGTTTAAGACATTCTTCAGAGTTTCAAATTCCTCTGTCAGTGTGTCCTGGGTGCATATCTTTCTAGCACGGTCAAACAAGGTCCGTACTAAGCCCCGTTTGTACTGGACAGGTGTGAAGCTCTGAAAATTTAGGTATTGGCCAGTCCATGTTTCTTTGCGATACACCGATCTTTGAATTGTGCCGTCTGCTCTACGTCTCATTAGAATATCTAGGAACGGTAACGCTTCGTTGTGTTCGTGTTCCATAGATAGAGAGATGTTTTTATGCGTCTTGTTCATTGTGGCCTGAAACGATGTTGCTTGTAGCTCGTCTGTGGTGATGATTAGTATATCGTCCACATAACGCCGGTAAAAGGCCAAGTTGTTGATGTCTGAGGATCTCTTTTCTTCTAAGTGTGCCATGAAGATGTCCGCTAGAATAGGACCAAGAGGACTCCCCATGGCCACTCCGTCAATTTGGCGGTATGACTTAGTTTGAAAATTGAATTGGATGTTGGCGGTACATAGTAGTAGTAGCCTCTCCAGAATAGGTGTTGGTATGCCTAATTTTAGTTGTTTGTCTTCAATGCGTTCCCTTATTATTTTCACTGTCTCCTCTAATGGAACGTTAGCAGTGTACAAGGTGAAAATCGCAGAGAATGCTCGCCTCAACAAATCACTGAGCACTGAAAAGGTAACAACGTCAGTACTAGACAACCCAGAGAAGTATGTGAGGAACTTATCGTCATACGTACTCAACAACATTGAAACAGAGGCCCTTGCATACGGATTAAAATTATGCATAAAGCCTAAACACATCAATCGTGTTGAGTCGCAAGCACAGTTTGAAATGTTGTTTGATCAAGTCTCCAAGTTATCACCTACCTCTGCTGATTCGGTCGGGTGGCTGAAGGCCAAACTGGTAGATTTAGAACACCAGTATCGCACAACACCCTCTAAACAGACGTGTCCGCTGACCAACGAACACCTTACTGCCTTAAAAGCGTTAAAGGCTAACAAAACCCTCGTCATACTGAAACCTGACAAAGGGAGCGGTACAGTACTGATGGACATGTCAGATTACCAGAGAAAAATGGATGTAATATTGTCAGACGAATCCAAATTCAGGATAGATCAAAAAGTAAACAAGTCGGAGGACCTGGATGCTATAATGAGGAAAGAGATCCAGTCACTTGTGAATGCGGGACTCATCAGTGAGGCCACTGCAAAAACGCTCACACCACGCGGCTCGCACACTCCTCAGATGTACGGTCTACCCAAACTTCACAAGCCCGGCATCCCGCTAAGACCTATCCTGTCCATGGTTAACTCTGCACAACACCGAATGGCGAGATGGTTAGCCGAAATGTTAAAACCAGTACGACAGTCCTTCGATCCAAAAATACTCAGAGATACATTCCAACTGGTGGAATTATTGGATACTATGGACATAAATAACAAACACATGGCATCCATGGATATAGCCTCCCTATTCACTAACGTTCCATTAGAGGAGACAGTGAAAATAATAAGGGAACGCATTGAAGACAAACAACTAAAATTAGGCATACCAACACCTATTCTGGAGAGGCTACTACTACTATGTACCGCCAACATCCAATTCAATTTTCAAACTAAGTCATACCGCCAAATTGACGGAGTGGCCATGGGGAGTCCTCTTGGTCCTATTCTAGCGGACATCTTCATGGCACACTTAGAAGAAAAGAGATCCTCAGACATCAACAACTTGGCCTTTTACCGGCGTTATGTGGACGATATACTAATCATCACCACAGACGAGCTACAAGCAACATCGTTTCAGGCCACAATGAACAAGACGCATAAAAACATCTCTCTATCTATGGAACACGAACACAACGAAGCGTTACCGTTCCTAGATATTCTAATGAGACGTAGAGCAGACGGCACAATTCAAAGATCGGTGTATCGCAAAGAAACATGGACTGGCCAATACCTAAATTTTCAGAGCTTCACACCTGTCCAGTACAAACGGGGCTTAGTACGGACCTTGTTTGACCGTGCTAGAAAGATATGCACCCAGGACACACTGACAGAGGAATTTGAAACTCTGAAGAATGTCTTAAACCTGAATGGGTACTCCACAGGATTTATAAAGCGCCATTGCCAACAGCCCAAACCCAAAGCAGACGTAACTACAGTCCCTAAACTCAAGGTATTCATCCAGCTAACCTTTCGAGGGGATGACGTAATGCAACGTCTACAAGACCGGCTTACTACAGCAGTAGGTCAAACATTCTGTGCGGCAACTCCAGTCATTAGATGTAAAACCGTACCCATTCCTACACCAACAGTCAAAGAGCCTGTTCCTCTGTACGCCACAAACAATTGTATTTACCAATTCACATGTAGATGCCAGGCCGTTTACATTGGCCGAACGGAGAGACAGCTTAACAAACGGGTGTTAGAACACATACCTCAATGGGTCAACAAGATACAACACACAGGAGATGATAGCCACGAGGAGCCGACACACCGGAAGCTCCCGGCGTCTTCAATCGGCAAGCACATTGTTGCCAGTCGCCATGTTGTGTCCAGAGAGACTGCATTTCGCGTGTTGTTTAGAACACAGAATACTCGCTTGTTAAAATTTGCAGAAGCAATTATGATCTATCAACGCAAGCCAGAATTGTGTAAACAGAAAGACATGTTAGTCAGCTTAAAATTACCGTGGTAGACAATCGACATTACTGTGCGAAATTGTGTATATTTCAACTTGAAGGATTTATCTAGTTAATTTCACGTAAGTTGTGTGAGTTCTGCAGTATGTACCTGACGAGATGCAGCGAGATACTAAAGATGTTTTGTATCCACACGAATTAATGAAGAACAAATATATAGATATAAGTTTAAGCTTCTTGGAAAGGTGTGGAGACCACGGACTGTTGCCACTATCCCAAAATTGGATGCCCTTTTCTATCACTGGGGAAAAGGTGCTAGTGTGCAGGTGTCCGCCCTCATATGGTCTAAATTAATCTGGTCACATATGATTTATAATACACAAGTATTTGATAGACCAGACCAACAATATCATGACAAACCATTCACAGTATAAACAGGACATACAGTGACATCACATAATATTTGTGTTTACAAACAATATGTAAGAATCAATCAACAAATGGTCTGGTAACATAAAGTGTAATAAATCAAAAAAATATGACAACCAAATATATTCTTCACATTGATTACATCTCTGGAGAAAACATTGTCAGGTTCACATGGAATATCAGCTGAGGTAAATGTATAATTGTGGACCACAAATAGTGAAATCATCCAACATCATTACACTATCATAATGTATAACAAAGTACTATCAAAAGTAATAAAAAGGATATTTATATATTTGATGCAGTTGATATCTGCCGGTAGGTACTTCGGTGGGTTTAAGATTCACACGGATGCAGGTCTCTTCCGGGGAACCAGTTTTCTCTCAAGGGGTCATCATCAAAGTGAGTGAGGAATGGTAAGGTCTTCAATTTGGATCTAACATCAGGAATTCTCACTGGGTTCATGGGTTACATGGGTGAGATCTTGGTAGGATGGGGGTGGTGGATGATGCAAGGAAATGGGCTGTATTAATATTTGGGCTGGCAAAAGATGGACATGACATACAAGTTTACCGCCCTCAGCAACCAAGACCGCATCTTCACAACCGTAGGCTTTCGGTTAAGCGCCCCATCTGATGGTCCAAACAAAATACAACTTCATAAGCATTTGCCTACAATTTACATATCAGTAAATCATAAAACCTGTCATGAAACAATAAAACAAAATAACAAAATAAAGACCAAAAAAAAAGAATAAGACAATAAGAGAGGGAAGCATGTGTCTCCTCAATAGTGAGAGCTCCCTCTTATCTGTATAGATGGCCTTCAATCCATCATATGCTGTATGGTCCTGATGGGATCACCTATTGGTGCACCCAGGACAATGAAATAAAATAGTGACACTTTAAGACCAGGGAGTCTGATTGTGATCAGGTTCTCTGGTTATATTAAATTAAGTTGATCCAAAGTTATCAGGATGTAACAGACATGTTTGTAAATAGGTTGTGGTAGAGGCATGATGGGATTAAGGTAA
Organism: Cepaea nemoralis; assembly: GCA_014155875.1. Taxonomy (NCBI): domain Eukaryota; kingdom Metazoa; phylum Mollusca; class Gastropoda; order Stylommatophora; family Helicidae; genus Cepaea; species Cepaea nemoralis. Next base: position 34,431 of record JACEFZ010004875.1, on the reverse strand, counting down.
AGGTATATTGTGATGAAAGTGGGTGGAACTAGATGCCTACTATGGTAGATGCATGGGAAAGGTGCATGTAGTGACACTTCCTATTAAGCCAGAGATAGGTTGAGACTGTTGCTAGATAAGACAGGGTGTGTTGAGATGGATGTAAGTTGAGTTAATGGTCAACCTTATAAAATCATCATCATCACTGTCATCATCCGGTGCCTGTAATTAAGCTCATACTATTTTCTCTGGGTTCAGCTTAGATCTCCAATGCCTATCACCATCATCATCATCATCACCACCATCATCATCATCATCATGTATTGATATAACTGCCTTTATACGCGTTATGTATTTAGCATAAGCACTGATTTAAACAAATAGGTCTGGTCTTTCTCCGCGGTCTCTTCTAAGCAAAGGCCCGGAGGACGACATTGTTAAACCACCCAAGATTGCAGGTTATCTCATGCACCTAGACAGAAATGGGCTGTTTTCCAATCCTATTTCAGAACATAAATGGCATGCCCTTGACCGTAAGAACTACCTAATCATCATATGACTACGTAAGGTTGTCGGTGTGTGCAACGTCCGGCTAACATTTGGGTATATGGTGCAACTCTTATTAATGAGCATTTATTCTCAGAACAACCATGACAATTTCACAAAACATATTCAGGGGAAAAATGTGAATAAAAGAATAACCAGATATATACCTCCCTACAGGTGTGAGTCAGTGTAAATGGTTTTAAAGAGATAGGCTCTTAATCTACATTTCCTCTGTAAAAGCATCAATGTTCAGCAAGTACATTTGAAAAGCACATTATTCATATATTGAGAAAAGTAAATATATACATTGTAAAAGAATAGAAGGGAATCTTCTTCCTTGGCATATTGTCACAAAATATACAGAAATCTTCTTTTAGTCGCATATGTAACCGACTATAAAGAGATATAGTGATATACTTTAGTAGCACGTGTTAACAAAACAGAAATATTCTTTTGCCACACATGGCAACAGAATGAAACACCAATACTCTTTAGCCACATATGTGAAAGAATTAAGAAATATTCTTTACCAGTAGATTGCCACAAAATGTACAGAAATATTCTTTAGTAGTCAATGACAACAGAGTGTCTAGCTGAAGTTTCTACTAACAAGTGCCGTAAACAGAAACATGGTGCTTGTTTTCAATCCCACAAGAACACAAAGTTAGACTATCATCATTTGTAAACATTTTAAACAGTACATCAGCATTATAATAAATGTAACCATTGTATTACCTTGCTTCAAGAATAGATTGGTCACACAATGAAGATTTGCCTGCCGAGGACCCAGAACCTGCTAGGCTTGAACACACCATGTGAACTTACAATCTAAAGAGAGAGTAATCATTTCCTGTCCCCCCCCCCCCCCCCACCATTGCGACTACCGCTCTTCCGCTCTTCTGTTTCCGGCTGTAGGCGATGTGGGTGTATGGAGCTCCGTTTTGGTCAGAACTATGAAGTCGAAGGCTGTGAGTTGGTTGGGAATATCTCACAAGGCTCCCATCCAAAGACAGTTCTTATCGAGGAGAACTGGTAGAACAGACACTCACGGGTTTCCGACTCCTCTTCTGATGCTTCCGGTTTCCCATGTTTGGTACTGTCTCCTCCTCTAATGATTCATCCGGAACAGGATGTCGACTCAAGAAGTCTGCTCCCACATTAAGTTTCCCAGGTACATACTCAATTTGGAAAGAATATGGCTGTAAGAGCAATGACCATCTCATGAGCCTTGCATTCAAATTCCTTGAGGCTGCCAAGAACATTAAGGGTTGATGATCACATTGTACTACAAAATGTTTTCCGTACAAATACGCCTGAAATTTCTCCACTGCCCATACCAGAGCGAGGCACTCCCTTTCGATAACCGCATAGTTCTTCTGAGCTGCATTCAGCTTCCTACTTGCATAGGCCACTGGAAAGAGTTCTGATTGGTCATCTTTCTTCTGAAGCAGGGTCGCACCAACTCCGATGTTGCTCGCATCTGTTCGAAGCGTGAAGGTACGGTTGAGATCTGGCAACTGAAGAACTGGTTTATCAGTCAATGCTTTCTTGAGAGCTGTATAAGCCGCTTCACATTCAGCTGACCATTTGACTATCTCTGGGTTTCCTTTCCTAGTAAGATCAGTTAAAGGAGCCGTCAGAGAGTTAAAGTCCTTGATGTATCTTTGGTAGAATCCACACAAGGATACGAATGATCTAACATCCTTCTTGGTTCTTGGGCGTGGTGCCTTCTGGAGTTTCTCAACATTGCCTTCATGTGGAGTCATGAATCCTTGAGAAATCTTATGACCAAGAAAATCCAACTGTTTGAATCCTATCTGACACTTCTTTGGCCTTGCTGTCAATCCAGTTTCTTTTAATCGTTTGAATAGAAGATGCAGAGCTTCTACGTGTTGATCAAACGTCTCAGTTGCTATTAAAATGTCATCCATGAAATTGCTAATTGCAGGATGATGTAATGGTTCAAGTAACTTCCTCATCATTCGTGTAAAAACACTGGGTGTGTTACTTAATCCAAAAGGAAGAACATTAAACTCATAGTGCCCATCAGGGACGCTGAAAGCTAACCATGGTCTAACTTCCTGTTTCACTGGAATCTGATAATAGCCCTTACTGAGATCTACTTTAGTGAAGTATTGGGCTGAGCTGAGACGGGTGAAGAGTTGGTTCTGATCCGGTAGTGGTTCAGCTTGAAACTCAGTCATAGCATTGAGCTGTCGATAGTCGATGCACAATCTATGTTCTCCACTTGGTTTTCTCAGTAGCACCACACTTGCACTGTAAGGGGACTCAGATGGTGAAATGATTCCAGCCGAGAGCATTTGCTGTATTTCTTCCTTCAAAATGGGTTGTTTGGCATAAGGAACGGGATATGTTTTGGCACGCACAGGAGTAGGGTCTATTAGCTTCATGTCAAACTCTACTAGATTTGTAAGCCCTGGCTTGTCCGTAAGTACATCTGCATGTGTAGCCAAAAGATCCTGGATCTGCTTCTGCTGATCTGGTTTTAATGTAGGACTAATATCCACATCTTGAAAAGTTTCTTTTGCTTGCAGAGGGTATTCTACTCCCATAGTGTTCCCATGTTCCACTTCTGTAGCCACTGCCAATGCCATCAGATGCGCTGTGTCGGTGGTAGAGGGCCTTTCATTATATTTCCTTAAGAGGTTTATATGATAAACTTTCAACTTCCCTCTGATGGAAATTTTGTAATTAGTACGAGAAATCTTCTCAGTCACTACATATGGTCCTTTCCATCCGATTTGCAGCTTGTTCTGACTTGTAGGAAGTAGTAATAGCACTTTCTCTCCCACCTCCAATTCTCTATCCTTTGCCTTTCTGTTGAAGTAGCGTGCCATTTTACGCTTAGCTTGTTGTAGGTTGACAGACGCTAATCGCCATCCATGTTGTAGGCGGTTTTTCAACTCAGCAACATAAGAAGAGGCAGTCACCACTGTCTCGTCTACTTGATCCTCAGTCCATGTTCTAAGTAAAGCTTCGAGGGGTCCCTTTATTGGACGTCCAAACAACAAAGTTGCTGGAGCCATCCCAGTTGAGTGATGAGGTACTTCCCTATATGCAAATAAAGCTGCAGGTATGTACAAATCCCAATCCTCTGGTTTCTCCTGGGCAAGTTTCCTCAGGATAGTAAGAAGGGTGGCGTTCCACAGTTCCATTCCTGGTCGCGTGATATGGACTTATGCAGATCTGTCTGGATTGAAAAAGCCTAAAAACTTCTTCCATCAGCTTACTTTTGAACTGTGATCCATTATCAGTTAGGATCCTAATAGGAAATCCTAATCTGGTAAATATTCCAAGCAAGGCTTCTGCTACATGCTTCGAATCGCTTGAAGAAATTGGCACAGCTTCCGCCCACATGGAGCATGTGTCAACAAGTGTAAGAATAAATCGGTTCTTTCTCTTCGTCAGGTTGAGAGGTCCGACTATATCAATCGCCACTTTTTCGAATGGGGTACCGGATACAGGCATTTCTCCGAGTGTAACTGGGGCTGTCCAGTGTTTAGGAGCAACCTTCTGGCATTGCGGACAGGATTTTACAAAACGTTCTATGTCGGTTTGCATTCCAGGCCAGTAATAATGAGCTGAGATACGTTGTATGGACGCGTTAATTCCCATGTGCCCAGAAAAAGGTTGACTGTCCCATATCCAAAATTTGAGCTCTGTAAGCAAAAAGAACAACTAACTGGGCATGTTCCTGTCCTCCTGTTCCTGCCCTACGGTGAAGCAATCCATTCTTCATATACATCTCACCTTTGAGTGGGGGTGAGTGAGCTCTAGGCAGTTTGTTGAAACAAGGCGCCAAAGTGCTATCCGCTGCCTGGGCCTTCTTCAAATCCTCTGGGTGAGGATTATTTGGTATCGAATCTTCTGGAGCTGTTCTAGCTTGAAGTCTCGTTGTCATGGCTGAGACAATTCTAGGCTTTACTGGATCTCCTAAAAATAGATATCGACAACCAAGAATGACGGGGTATATGGGTTCTGAAAAGACTGCTGCCTTGATTTCCCCCTTCACATATCGTGAGTTGATGCTCACTTTTGCTACTGGAAATGACATTGGAGCTATGTTTTTCAAGGGTCCCTGTAGTTCGACTGTTTCCTCTGTTACCTGATCAGGGCTAACCAAAGAGGAAGATACAATCGCGTCAAATTGCAGTCCCGTATCGTAGAGACACATGACTGAAACTCCGTTGAGTTCAACGGATTCAACAACCGGAATTCTGGAATAAGTGTCTTCGTGGTTTTCCAAAGAAGTTCCACCAGTGCTCACCTTCTTATGTTCCGGTTCTGTCAAACAAGCTGCAGTTTTAGGAGTAGTTTCCCGCTTACACGCTTTCGTATGGTGTCCGGTAGTCCTACATTTTAGGGAATATGCTTTTCCCTCCTTCTGAGCCTGTTGAACTAAAGGTTGGATGGTGTTTTTCGCCTTGTTGTTTTTCTGGTTGGAGTGATTCTCAATTTTCTCCTTCTGCTTTTGAGATTTTTCCAGGATGAGAAGAACTGGTCGTCCGACGAGTTGCTCCTACCTCCTTCTGAGATTTCTCAAATCTCTCAGCTAGGATGATAATTTCTTCTAGTCTTTCTGCCCCATTTTGTGTTAGAAAAGCCTTCATTTCTGTTGACATTTTCTCTTTAAGTTGGTCAATAATAATCATCTCCCTCAGGCCTATGTAGCTCTCATCAAACTTTCCTAATGAACACCACTTATTTACATAAGTTTTCATTCTCTCCACTAATTGCGCAAAGCTCTCCCCAGGTTCTTTCTTCGTAGCCTTGAACTTATTCTTATAGGTGTCACCGTCAACTTCAAAACCGGGCTAGCAATGCTGTTTTGAGGGCATTATAGTTGCGCTGTTCCTCCTGCGTCAATCTGGAGAACACTTCGTACGCGTTGCGCCTCAAACCTTGGGATAATTTCACTGCCCATCTAGTCTCCTCCAACCCACAGGTGTAACACATCTGTTCAAATCTATCAAGATATGCTTCCAACTGATCTGTGTGTTCATTGAAGGGTTCAAGCGGGAATGACATTGCTCCAGTCTGTTGGTGAGTCACATCCAAATGAACATCTGTCGCTGGACTAGTTTGAGATGTAGACAGGGCAGTACTAACTCCCGTCTCCATTCGCAGAATTTCCTGCTCATGTTCCATCCTTTTTAATTCCAGGACATGTTGATATTCCCTTTCTCTACTCACCCTCTCAGTCTGAAGTTTTCTCTCTTCTAAAAGAAGAGCATGTTGACGGTCTTTGTCCCTATTCTCTATTTCAGCCTGTAATCTCTCATGTTTCTCTATCTCATCTGAAACATATTTTGCCAACTCATTACCTGCCAGACTGCACAATTTGCCTGTCTCCATATGCTGGTTACGCAACTTGGCTAATTCAGCCATTCTTACCTACTCTTCTATATCTGGAAAAATCTGGGTGTTCTGGGGCCTCGGTCAAGCTCAACCTCAGTGATCCCTTTTAGAAGATATAAAAATAGCATGCAAAAATGGGTTATCAACACAATGTCACTAATTAATTTAACCAGTGCGCACCATATGTTCAGGTAATAATGGGAACTTATTCACTAAGAAGTTACACTCCTAAACTCTTTAGTCCTACTGGACCTAATAAGAGTAAATACCACACTCCCCCCTTCCTATATCAAGATCCACCACCTGTAATGAGATTTCCCTGTGTTAGAATCTTCCTGACTGAAGTCTTACTTGTGTTTGGGCTGCTAGGGGTTTAAATGTCCCTCTATAAGGATCCACACTAGTGAGGAGATTATAATTAATTCATTCCAGGATGAGCAAGTCCCACTTGTGAGGTTTATTTCTAGGGGTTACATCTGTTAGAATGTAACACCCACTTAAGAGGAATTTAATTGTCTGAGGAATATTATCAGGGTAAGCCCAAAGGGGATGGGTTCCTATCCTCTATCAAGATCACCTTCTGGAAGCTAAATTTTATTGGCTCGTGCCCCCACATGAAGATACTAAAGATGTTTTGTATCCACACGAATTAATGAAGAAAAAATATATAGATATAAGTTTAAGCTTCTTGGAAAGGTGTGGAGACCACGGACTGTTGCCACTATCCCAAAATTGGATGCCCTTTTCTATCACTGGGGAAAAGGTGCTAGTGTGCAGGTGTCCGCCCTCATATGGTCTAAATTAATCTGGTCACATATGATTTATAATACACAAGTATTTGATAGACCAGACCAACAATATCATGACAAACCATTCACAGTATAAACAGGACATACAGTGACATCACATAATATTTGTGTTTACAAACAATATGTAAGAATCAATCAACAAATGGTCTGGTAACATAAAGTGTAATAAATCAAAAAAATATGACAACCAAATATATTCTTCACATTGATTACATCTCTGGAGAAAACATTGTCAGGTTCACATGGAATATCAGCTGAGGTAAATGCATAATTGTGGACCACAAATAGTGAAATCATCCATCATCATTACACTATCATAATGTATAACAAAGTACTACCAAAAGTAATAAAAAGGATATTTATATATTTGATGCAGTTGATATCTGCCGGTAGGTACTTCGGTGGGTTTAAGATTCACATGGATGCAGGTCTCTTCCGGGGAACCAGTTTTCTCTCAAGGGGTCATCATCAAAGTGAGTGAGGAATGGTAAGGTCTTCAATTTGGATCTAACATCAGGAATTCTCACTGGGTTCATGGGTTACATGGGTGAGATCTTGGTAGGATGGGGGTGGTGGATGATGCAAGGAAATGGGCTGTATTAATATTTGGGCTGGCAAAAGATGGACATGACATACAAGTTTACCACCCTCAGCAACCAAGACCGCATCTTCACAACCGTAGGCTTTCGGTTAAGCGCCCCATCTGATGGTCCAAACAAAATACAACTTCATAAGCATTTGCCTACAATTTACATATCAGTAAATCATAAAACCTGTCATGAAACAATAAAACAAAATAACAAAATAAAGACCAAAAAAAAAAGAATAAGACAATAAGAGAGGGAAGCATGTGTCTCCTCAATAGTGAGAGCTCCCTCTTATCTTCAATCCATCATATGCTGTATGGTCCTGATGGGATCACCTATTGGTGCACCCAGGACAATGAAATAAAATAGTGACACTTTAAGACCAGGGAGTCTGATTGTGATCAGGTTCTCTGGTTATATTAAATTAAGTTGATCCAAAGTTATCAGGATGTAACAGACATGTTTGTAAATAGGTTGTGGTAGAGGCATGATGGGATTAAGGTAAAGGTATATTGTGATGAAAGTGGGTGGAACTAGATGCCTACTATGGTAGATGCATGGGAAAGGTGCATGTAGTGACACTTCCTATTAAGCCAGAGATAGGTTGAGACTGTTGCTAGATAAGACAGGGTGTGTTGAGATGGATGTAAGTTGAGTTAATGGTCAACCTTATAAAATCATCATCATCACTGTCATCATCCGGTGCCTGTAATTAAGCTCATACTATTTTCTCTGGGTTCAGCTTAGATCTCCAATGCCTATCACCATCATCATCACCACCATCATCATCATCATCATGTATTGATATAACTGCCTTTATACGCGTTATGTATTTAGCATAAGCACTGATTTAAACAAATAGGTCTGGTCTTTCTCCGCGGTCTCTTCTAAGCAAAGGCCCGGAGGACAACATTGTTAAACCACCCAAGATTGCAGGTTATCTCATGCACCTAGACAGAAATGGGCTGTTTTCCAATCCTATTTCAGAACATAAATGGCATGCCCTTGACCGTAAGAACTACCTAATCATCATATGACTACGTAAGGTTGTCGGTGTGTGCAACGTCCGGCTAACATTTGGGTATATGGTGCAACTCTTATTAATGAGCATTTATTCTCAGAACAACCATGACAATTTCACAAAACATATTCAGGGGAAAAATGTGAATAAAAGAATAACCAGATATATACCTCCCTACAGGTGTGAGTCAGTGTAAATGGTTTTAAAGAGATAGACTCTTAATCTACATTTCCTCTGTAAAAACATCAATGTTCAGCAAGTACATTTGAAAAGCACATTATTCATATATTGAGAAAAGTAAATATATACATTGTAAAAGAATAGAAGGGAATCTTCTTCCTTGGCATATTGTCACAAAATATACAGAAATCTTCTTTTAGTCACATATGTAACCGACTATAAAGAGATATAGTGATATAATTTAGTAGCACGTGTTAACAAAACAGAAATATTCTTTTGCCACACATGGCAACAGAATGAAACACCAATACTCTTTAGCCACATATGTGAAAGAGTATAAAGAAATATTACTTTAGCCGCATATCGTGAAAGAATTAAGAAATATTCTTTACCAGTAGATTGCCACAAAATGTACGGAAATATTCTTTAGTAGTCAATGACAACAGAGTGTCTAGCTGAAGTTTCTATTAACAAGTGCCGTAAACAGAAACATGGCGCTTGTTTTCAATCCCACAAGAACACAAAGTTAGACTATGATCATTTGTAAACATTTTAAACAGTACATCAGCATTATAATAAATGTAACCATTGTATTACCTTGCTTCAAGAATAGATTGGTCACACAATGAAGATTTGCCTGCCGAGGACCCAGAACCTGCTAGGCTTGAACACACCATGTGAACTTACAATCTAAAGAAAGAGTAATCATTTCCTGTCCCCCCCACCATTGCGACTACCGCTCTTCCGTTTCCGGCTGTAGGCGATGTGGGTGTATGGAGTTCCGTTTTGGTCAGAACTATGAAGTCGAAGGCTGTGAGTTGGTTGGGAATATCTCACATACATCCATTTAATATAATACACGGGACATCTGCCTTCACAATCTAGTTATCCAGGGAGTACCACACAACCAATGCCTTGTCTGGGTTTACAACGGTCCCCGCGTCCCTGCACCACTCTGCCACCCTGTTTACTGCCATCTGTAAGTCTGCAGCCAAACTGTCCCTGTCTCTGCCCTGTCTGTACACCAGCACATCTAGACAATCATAAACAACCAAAAAATGCTTGGGTTGATTGTGACATTCTATAAAGGACATAAACTAACATTTATAATTATTCAATCTTCCAGGAGAGACAACCCGCATGAACTTTTTCCAGTCAATCACAAGTGCACTTGATATAGCTCTCGCCAAAGATTCCTCAGCAGGCAAGTTTGTATTTAGACCTTACAAGAATGATCTTGTTCTGTCATTTTAGCTGTTGTCTGTTTTTTAAAGTGTAACAGTATGGAAACCTTGCCTGTAATGAATTGTCTTTCCAGTTGAATAATCGACTGAAACACATGCACTATTGTCCTAAATGATGTTGGAGATACCAGAAAACCATAGAAACTATTTAAGACTTCAGGTCACAACTGATCATTATTTGCTGCTAGTAGTAACAGACAACGTAAATTCAAGGGCTATTCCAAAATCAATCTCCATTGGGTTGGTAAATATTTAAACAAATTGATAATAACATCTAAATACATACAAAAGTTACATACATCATTAATTCATCATGTGCCATGCCGATAAGCGTGGGTGGTCATGTTTCGCCATTTCACCCGATCACCAGATTTGTGGACTTGTCATAACGTGGCACAAGTTTTTGTAACCCCTCATCATTTTGTCACCAGGTTACTTAGCCAATTGTTGGCTCCATCCATGAGCTCCTCGGTGGTGTCGAAGTGCTGGGTAGCCAGTCAGAACTTTGTCTTATTGAAGAGATGATAATCGGTTGGTGCCAAGTCCAGACTGTATGGGGGTGGTTGATAATTTCCCATTTAAACTGCTCAAGTAAAGCCTTTGTGCGAGCAGTAGTGTGCTTCCAAGAGTGTGCATCCGCGTGTTGTCATGCAACAACACCACTGGTGAAGATTCCATGCCTATTGTTTTGGGTCAATCAACAAAGCTTCAACAAAATGCCCTTGCTGTCCTAGATCACAGTGACCATCATTTTTCATTGTGAAAATGTTTGCTTGAATTTTGTGGGTTTGTTTGGAGACGGAGTATGCATCCATTGTTTTGACTGTTTTCTCGTCATATCTCATCCCCAGTCACTATTCTGTCGAGAAATGCACCACCCTCTTCCTAGTAGTGCAGAAGGAGCATCAAAACTGAGCCCATTCTTTGAGTTTTGTGAATGTCAGTCAATTGCTTTGGTGCCTACTGTGAACAGCAATACTTTCATGAATAAAGTATGTTTGCACTCTGTCAGCACTATTTTCGTGTATAAAGTATATTTCTACTCTGTCAGCACTACTTTCACATATAAAGTATATTTCTACTCTGTCAGCACTACTTTCACATATAAAGTATATTTCTACTCTGTCATCACTACTTTCATGTATAAAGTATGTTTCTGCTCGGCCAACATTACTTTCACATGTCAGGTGTGTGTCTATGAGACCTATTAGGCCATAGTTGTAGCCGTGGTTACAGTTGGAGACTACTGTGACAGTCCAGCTTTTAACCTTGCTTTTATAGTGAGACTGAGTGTAGTTCATTTGTGCTCACATTAGCTGCACATTCTATCATGCTCCACGTTTTATAGTGAGACTCGGTGTAGTTCATGATGTGTGCTTACTTTAACTTCACATCCTTACATTCTCATTAATTCCATAGCTGCAGTGACAACCCCCAAGAGTCTCCAAGAAAATTGCGCCCATGAACCAAATGATGTTTCCTGGAATTGAACCCACGACCTCGGCGAGCAGCATAACCACTTCACCACAGAGGCTCCTGTCCCATTGAAAACTAGCTGCAGAACCCAACTAATCATGAAGTCAGTAAAGAATAGAAAAACAACTCAGTGAGCGTTACCAAAGGTGGAAAAAGCAAACCATTGGCACAAAATGGAATATTGCTTAGCTAGCGAAACCATTGTGTTTAATTTCAAAGCGAAAGCTCGTTGTGTGGATGTCATCTGCATACTGGTCCCTCCTGGTCTTCAGAGGAGCAGCCTGTGGTGAACAGGGGGACCAATATACGGAAGTGAGGTTAAACAGCCATGTGCATGATGTGACGATTCCTTGTGTGAGCTCAGTACCAGAGTGCTATGTGTTGGCTTTGCAATTATGGAAGCCTCCTTGGATGGTGGGGAATGCCCATGGTCTGCCCCTGCCTTCCCTTGAGGGCCGACTGGGATATTTTTGGCTGTTCTAGGGCCAGCTGGGATAGGGATGGCACCACAACAGTAAGAGTCGAGAAAGCGACCCAGAGGCACTGGGCTTGGCTAGCAAACACATTTCTTGGAAAGTCCGAACCGAAAGCTCGCTGAGTGGATGTCATCTGCAGACTGAACTCTCCTGGAATGAAATACCCAATATATAGAAGTGAGGCTAAGCAGTGATCTGTAGGACGTAACGATTCTTTGGGTGAGCCCAGTGCCAGAGCGCCATGTGTTGGCTCTCCAATTATGGAAGCCTCTCCTTGGATGGTGGGGATGGTCTTCCCCTGCCTACCCTTGAATACTGACCTGGATATCTTCGGCCTTTCTAACGTGACCAGCTGGGATGTAGGTGACACCACAACAGTGAGAGTTGAATATCCTTCAAAACACCCGGAAAGGTTAACCCTGTCAACAAATGCCTGTAGACGTCATATGTGTCAGCCGAAAGACGCAAGTAGCGCAGCTCTGTTGTAAACAAGCACAACGTAATTACTTCTTAAAAAAAACACTCCGGATGAACGCAGAACAATTTGACCAACCAAGGTGAAAGGAGTAAAATGGAGAGGATGTGGAAGGGGGTATAGGAGATGCGAAGGATAGGATGGCTTAGGGTGAGTTGGTTTCAGGGTGTACATTCTGTAGGGAGATAAAATGACAGAAGAAGAAAAAGAAGAATGGTTCTTGTGTCAACATAACTTTATGAGGTACGAGCCAGAGACTTCTCTCATCAGTGCATGACTCTGCGGCAAACACCCAGCCATATGAATGGATACCAGCAATTTATCTTGATAGAGAGAGCTGTGAGTAAGGGAGCTGGATATCTCACTTCATGATGTCATGAGCTAGTATATGGGAAGGCGTATTACTTCACACCTTTTATTGTAACAATTCCATATGATTACCTTTGCCTTTCCCAAGTTTTGTTATTGGTCAGTAACAATCATAATTTGTGTTCTTTTCAGTACTTTTTGGAGAAGATGTTGCCTTTGGTGGAGTATTCCGTTGCAGTGTTGGTCTAAAGGAGAAGTATGGTAAGTGTGTATGAGACAAATACAGCAGAACACAGAAGAACTCTTAAAAAACTAAGACTCTTATTCTCACATTCTCACATGCACACATACACAGCATGATATTTACATGACCCATTGAGTGTGGATAGAACTAAAAACCCAAAGCACCTCATAACGCAGAAAGGAATTCTTTACTTTTGACATTCTGAACACATTGTATATTTCCTCAACAGGAGCTGAGAGAGTGTTCAACAGTCCACTCAGTGAGCAAGGAATTGTCGCATTTGGCATAGGTGTTGCACTCACAGGGGCCACAGCAATTGCAGAAATTCAGTTTGCTGACTACATTTTCCCTGGATTTGATCAGGTAAAAACTTTTATTACTGCTTGTAATACCTAGCAGTGTAGGATATGGGGGTCTTGAGAATAATTTAAGATCGCCTGGCTAAGCCAATCTTTGCGAACTGGGCAGGTTAGTTTTCTTTTAACTTAATGGAAGAAATCCATTACCAAGGATTCTTCTTCTTCTGCGTTCGTCCAGAATGTTGTTTTAGATGTAATTGCGTTGTGCCTGTTTATAGCAGAGCTGTGATATTTGCACCTTTCGGCCGACACATCCAACCTCTTCAGGCATTTGTTGACTTAGTTAACCTTCCCAGATCAAGGATTCAAACCCAGGTCTCCCAAATGGGATCATGACATTCTAACCACTTGACCAGGCGCTTCTCATGACACTCAATCATAGGATGTGAATGAACAAAGGTAGTTATCACAATAAGTGATTGCTGTAGCTCTAAAGGTAAGCTGAGAATAATAACCCCGTCAGGTAGTTATCACAATAAGTGATTGCTGTAGCTCTAAAGGTAAGCTGAGAATAATAACCCCGTCAGGTAGTTATCACAATAAGTGATTGCTGTAGCTCTAAAGGTAAGCTGAGAATAATAACCCCGTCAGGTAGTTATCACAATAAGTGATTGCTGTAGCTCTAAAGGTAAGTTGAGAATAATAACCCCGTCAGGTAGTTATCACAATAAGTGATTGCTGTAGCTCTAAAGGTAAGCTGAGAATAATAACCCCGTCAGGTAGTTATCACAATAAGTGATTGCTGTAGCTCTAAAGGTAAGCTGAGAATAATAACCCCGTCAGGTAGTTATCACAATAAGTGATTGCTGTAGCTCTAAAGGTAAGCTGAGAATAATAACCCCGTAACCTGCCATGTATGTCATAAGAGGCCACTAAGGAAGGTTGGTGTGGGTCTGGCTTCCCCATCACATAGACAATTTTGGTTACAGAACCCAACCAACCATGATCAAGTCTTTTACGTGTGCATTAGCTTTCCCTATTACAGTGTCCCTCGCCATCAGGCATACCTACCCTGACTTCAGAGGTACTTGTAGTTTACATCCTCAAGTCAAAGACAAGAAGTCAAAATTTTAGTTCAACTGGCTGGTGAAGGAGTTGAACCCGCTACTTCAGCATCAGCACACCGGATGTTTAATAATGAGCTCTTTTGTCCATTCGGCCATGCAGACCTTAGAAATGGGTTGTTTTTCTTGTTTAATTTCAGATCAGGAATGAAGCAGCTATGTACCGTTATAGATCTGGAAATGAATTTGACTGTGGCAAGCTGACCATACGAGCACCTTGCAGTGCTGTCGGTCACGGATCTCTGTACCATTCACAGAGTGTGGAGGCTTTCTTTGCCCATTGTCCTGGCTTAAAGGTTAGATTTTCACTAAAGAATCAACTTAAGTGTCATATTTCATGTATTGTCAGTGTGAACAAGACGTGGGACATTAACGAGTTAACCTGACTAGTTAACAGGCTGTAAGAGAGCAATGACGATATTAGATGCTGACCACAGCAATTACCACATGAACTCGCGTCAGAAAGAGGGTACAACTTCATGGGTCAACTAATTAGTGTGGATAGCCTTTGGTGTAATTCTCAACATTTCAATTAAATATACTCTATGATCAGTTTATGATTGGTCTAGTTCAGTTGACAATGACCCACACTGATTGGTGATGTAACCAATGTTGTATACATGGACGATGGTCAGCCCTAAACAGTTGGTTGTTGGCTGTGACATCCCTTCCCATGGAGTAGCGCTGGGATTCTGTCCACTCTTGGGACTAGGAACAGCACTGGGATCCTGTCCACGCTTGGGGCTTGGAGCAGCACTGGGATCCTGTCTTGGGGCTTGGAGCAGCACTGGGATTCTGTCCATCCTTGGGGCTTGGAGCAGCACTGGGATCCTGTCCACCCTTGGGGGCTTGGAGAAGCACTGGGATCCTGTCCACCCTTGAGGCTTGGAGCAGCACTGGGATCCTGTCCACCCTTGGAGCAGCACTGGGATCTTGTCCACCCTTGGAGCAGCACTGGGATCCTGTCCACCCTTGGAGCAGCACTGGGATCTTGTCCACCCTTGGAGCAGCACTGGGATCTTGTCCACCCTTGGAGCAGCACTGGGATCCTGTCCATCCTTGGAGCAGCACTGGGATCTTGTCCACCCTTGGAGCAGCACTGGGATCCTGTCCATCCTTGGAGCAGCACTGGGATCCTGTCCATCCTTGGAGCAGCACTGGACTCCTGTCCACCCTTGGGGCATGGAGCAGCACTAGGATTCTGTCCACCCTTGGGACTTTCAGCATAACATTTCCTCCTAGACATTGTGTATTCCCCTGTTAACAACTTGCTATGTCACTTTACAGAATTATGTCTATTCATCATGCATAGACAGTTGGAAAATATGTTGTTGGGTGAAGTCTGTCTCATATACATGCACACATGTGTCACTTAAAAAGTCGTTTAAAAGCCGACAGGGTCGACTTCATTGCACCTGGCTTTTATCCCATGTGGCTCGATGTCTTTCCGCAGCGTGGAAAGCATTGCACAAAGCATGAACTCTGTAGCTCCAGCGACGACCCAAAGAGTCTCTGAAAAAATGCACTCGTGAACCGAAGGGCGCGGCCCAGAATCAAACTCACAGCCTTCTGAGTCCTAGCCAAACGGCTTGACCACTTTGCCACGGACACTTCCCGCACAGATATGTTCTTGTCTGCAACCAGTAAGCACTTGATCTCTCCTAGCAGCAGTCAAAGGGTGTGGATGCTATTGTGAGCTAGTTAGCAACATGTGGCAGCCGTCCTCATCTATGATGTTTGTGGCTCAAGGGTGTCTAGTAGGCCGCTTCGAAGGTGGCAGTTTCATTTCCAGATTCTGTCATTGAGTTCATGAATGCCTTATTCTCGCAACTGCCTGGGGGTTGTCGTTGAAGCTACAGAGTTTGTGCTCTGTTCGGTGCTTTCAGCTTGCTGTTCTGCAGAAAGGCACTAAGCCTCATGGGATAAAAACTGGTGGAACGAAGCCAGTCTCTCATATTTAAACATTTAGGTTGCTGTATGCCAAAATACACTTGTTCCTACTATTTTACGTCAATTTCTTTATTCTTTATATACTATTATAATTGAATTTTCAGATTGTGATGCCGCGAGGTCCCATCCAGGCTAAAGGGTTGCTGCTGTCCTGCATACAGGATCAGAATCCGTGTATTTTCTTAGAGCCCAAAATTCTGTACAGATCGGCCATTGAGGAAGTTCCAGTTGGAGATTACTCATTGCCATTATCTAAGGCTGAAGTTGTACTTGAAGGTTTGTTGTTGTTGTTGTTAGCTAGTGTGAGTTAGCTATAGCTTCTTGCAATTATTGGTGTATTAGCTAATATAAGTTAGCTATAACTTCTTGCAATTATTGGTGTATTAGCTAATATGAGTTTGCTATAGTTTCTTGCAATTATTGGGGTATTAGCTATCATGAGTTAGCTATAACTTCTTGCAATTATTGGTGTATTAGCTATCATGAGTTAGCTATAACTTCTTGCAATTATTGGTGTATTAGCTAATATGAGTTAGCTATAGCTTCTTGCAATTATTAGGGTATTAGCTAATATGAGTTAGCTATAACTTCTTGCAATTATTGGGGTATTAGCTATCATGAGTTAGCTATAGCTTCTTGCAATTATTGGTGTATTAGCTAATATGAGTTAGCTATAACTTCTTGCAATTATTGGGGTATTAGCTAATATGAATTAAATATTGAGCACAACCCACTACTGGCAACGCCGATCGCATTCCGGCACAAACCTAAGGCCTATCCACGTCATGGAAGCACTATACTCGAGTTTCGCCCTCGTTTGAGCTCGTCAGTAGTGCATATCCCTGACCGGATCCGGAAACAAGCCCCGGATCACGCGTGTGAAGCGGGCGTGTAACCACACGGCACACACTGGACACGCCAAATTATCACACCAGAACACCACAACGCTACCCATCGTAGGCTATGCTCAAGAATCTCTTGAGCATAGCCTACGATGGGTAGCATTGTGGTGTTCTGGTGTGATAATTTGGCGTGTCCAGTGTGTGCCGCGTGGTTACACGCCCGCTTCACACGCGTGATCCGGGGGCTTGTTTCCGGATCCGGTCAGGGATATGCACTACTGACGAGCTCAAACGAGGGCGAATCTCGAGTATAGTGCTTCCATGACGTGGATAGGCCTTAGGTTTGTGCCGGAATGCGAACAGCGTTGCCAGTAGTGGGTTGTGCTCAATATTTAAATTTCAAATCCCGAAACAACCAAATAATCAATAATATGAATTAGCTATACCTTCTTGCAATTATTGGGGTATTAGAACAAGGGGGTGGCTACTGCCCAGTTGATTCCCAAACAAGAATAAACAGAAAGTGTAACAAGGAATATGGATAAAATGCAATGCAGTAAGTCACTAGCATTGAGTTTCAGAAAGAGAGCTGAAATGTTATATAGAACATGTCTTACTTTGTGGCAATGAATCAGGGAACATGTACAAATTGAGAAGAGATTGAATGCAATGGAAATATGGTTCCTGTGACGAATGTTGTGAATACCTTGGAATGCCAGAGTAACTAACAATAATTGCCTGGAAGACGGCATTGAATCATTTGGTCCTCTAGCTAAATACTAGAATCTCCTTCTCAGTATCTTCCTTAGTGTGTATCGGTTTGCTGAAAAACACCAGTTTCTAGAAGATGTCGACCAGATGTATCATCCTTTTGATGGCTTCATATTTCTGTAATTTGGCACTTATTATACTTGTGCTGACGTCTACAGGATGGCGGACAAGTTTCACAATCCTGCATACAATATTCAAAATCAACTGCAGGCAATTTGGCAGCAGACCAATTTGTTTTGATATTTTATAATGGTATGGGTGTCTGTCATTGAGCAAGCAATGTGTAGAAGGGGAACAACTAAGTAGTATGTACCTGATGTAAGGTCATCAGCATTACGGTCCATGTGTTTGTTATTTGACACAATACTTGTTCCTGCAGCGAGACACTATCTTCATTTGGACGTGACAGGTTTGAATCCCCTATAGCTTTAAGATTTTTGTGCTGTCTAGTGTGTTCTCTAGTCTTTATTCTTTCCCCTGCTTTTATGAGCACCAAACAATGCATGTGTATTTATTTATGAACTGATTTCAGGTAGTGATGTGACTCTGATTGGCTGGGGAACCCAGGTTCACGTGTTGAGGGAAGTGGCAGCACTAGCCCAGCAGAAGTTCAATGTGTCGTGTGAGGTGGTTGACCTGTGTACCATTCTTCCATGGGACACAGAAACTGTAGCTCAGGTATGTTCCCAGCAGAAGTTCTGTGTGTTGTGTGAGGTGGTTGACCTATGTACCATTCTTTCTTGGGACACAGAAACTGTACCTCAGGTATGTTCCTAGAAGAAGTTCAATGTGTTGTGTGAGGTGGTTGACCTGTGTACCATTCTTCGATGGGACACAGAAACTGTACCTCAGGTATGTTCCCAAGAGAAGATGCTGCAGCTCATTTTGTAATCCAAGAGCAAGCGTTGGGCAGAATGTATTTCTAGCATTTCCTTTAATTAAGAAAATACTTTAGTCTTCCTAGAGAGAATGTACTGTTAACCCTTTACAGGGCACAGGTTTTTCCTATTTCTAACTCTAAACGGGCAAAATTTTTGAGGGTTTTAGTCAGATTTTGGGTAATGTTAGTAAAAAGATTTAACTAAGGTGGTTAGTGAATGGATTTTAGTAAAATAAATAGCAAAATGAAGAGAAATGCATGCAGATTAATAATTGTACTCACATGTCATATGAATAGTCCAGTCTTGTTTGTATAATCCACACATGAACACAAATATTTACAAAATACAATACATTGTTTTTGATTGTCAGTCATATATACACTATGTACAAACACTGCCAACTGCTCACTGGCCTCACATTTTTCACACCTGGCACTCCCAACCTATCATGTGTCGACCAGTACATTTCTACACGAGGAATATTGTGGATCCCCAATAGTATGAGCAGACCAAAATAGGCCTGCATTTCGGTTGCATTTCTTGGAACCCAGCCTCGATCATCTATCTGTTCGATCTTTTGTCTAGCATACACATTTGTTTGATCGGCAATCATTTGAAAAGTTTGTTCCTTGAAGAGTTGAAGAAAGACTGCACGCTGAGAACGATCGTCAGTTGTTGTGTTGACGCCAGTTTCTTCAGTACATTCTTCGATTTTCAATGTTGTTGTTTTGTTGCTCCAACCGTTTGCGTCATGAGACGGCCCCGCCCTACTTTCTTCAGCCACATTATTTGAATCACATTCACTTTCTTCAAAGTCCGAAAGATCTGAAGTGTGCTTGCTGCACACGCTGATATCACTGAGATTCAGCTCCGATTCATCGTCATTTTCGTGCACTTCAATGTCACTTAAATTGAACCCAGCGAAATCGCCGCTATCGCTTGAAGAATTGAGGAAATCCATTTTGAATAACAATGCACAAAAACCCCAAAATCTATTGAAAAATCTGATCAAATTTAAAGAAAACACTTGCAAGTGTCATCCACGCTTTCACTCTATCAGCAAGACTGGTAGAAAGGAACAGGAAGTCTCGGAAATTCACGAGATCAAATTTTTAAAAGGCTTGGTATTCAATGATGGATTCAGACGTTTCGCCCATTTACGAGTAAGGACGGAATCGGACGTTATGCCCGCTAAAGGGTTAATATAGTACAGAACAGTATGTTGTGTTTATGACGGGTTCGCAGAGCATGCTACACAAAGTAGAAACTGGAATGTTCTGTGTGGAATGACTTGCATCGCTTGACAAGGTTAAGGTCAAAAGCATGTCGTATATTTTCTACCCCGGGGCATGCATGTGTGTGGGGAAATGAACAGGCTGATAGACAGGCTGCCGCTCCTCATTTATGCATGTTTTATGACAAGACATGTGGCAATGGCTCTGTGAGACAGAGTAGAACGTGCTGCACAATAGAGATGACTAAAGTACTAAAAACAAAAAATTTTCATTTTTATAAATACTAATAAAGTTATCTTAATGCTAAAATAAATTATTTGACACAGGAAAATATTTTTTAAAATCCTGCTGAATATGCAGGATCTCCCTCCCTCTTTGTCTTTCTGAATGTCATCCCCATATGGTTTGATCTTGGTAAGCTCTGCAAATGTTTTGGCGCCACCATCAGAAAGTATTGACGTATAGCTAAGCTTATGACGGGCCACAGACCATCGCCACAGCACCCTTATAGCCTCCACCTCCATCATTCCAGCAGATCTTGTGAAATTGTTATCACAGTTTGGAAGATGTTCTGCCTTCCATGCTGTAAATTCATCTGGTTTGTCTCTGGAAAGTGTCTTACCAGTGGTTTCACACACCTGACAATATGTGGACATAACATGGGCATCTATGCAAAGTCCTGTAAGAACATCCACTGCACAGCCAACTCCAATGTGGGATATGTGGCCTCTAGTCAGCCAAGTGCCATCAAAGCTGACACTAATATCTAGCACATCATTGTCATGATGCCTGACTGTTGTGCATGAACCTGTCAAACATATTTTACGGTTTAAGAGAAAACAGTATCCTCCAGATCTTCTAACTTTGAATATAGTTTAATCACTTTGTTATGAAGTGTTTTGTGATGAAGACCTTGCAGGTTCATGTTTCCACAAAAATTATTGAATGTTGTTGCACCCATCCTACAAACTAATGCATCATATTCAGACTGGTTGTTGATGGCAAAAGATCTATCTCCATCATTACTTCTTGCAGCTAGGTATCTTCCACAAAGTAGTTCTTTACAACAAGAACAGTAAACCTCTGCAAGCACAGCTAATCCTTTGGCTTTCTTGCTGTAAGTTATAAAAATAAGACTAATAGTTTTACATACTGGACAATATAACGTTTTGATGATTTCATAAATTTCTGAACAATCAACTACAGCTGTGTTCCCGTTTTTGGTATACGTTATCATCAACAGAAACATACTCCCTGCTAGAGGAGGTCATATATTCATACATATCTCTTTTAAATTGGCTTCGGGTTTTTTTTCTGCAATAAAAAAGTCACTTCCACAACTGTGAGAAGAACATGATGCTACTGAATCATTGAGATTCACTGTCAGAAAACTTGGAGATGGCATGCGCTGTTTAGCTGGATCAGGTACATAATTTTATATAATGTTTACGACGTTTTGGTAGGCTTTTCAGTGCTTATGAGTATGGTCACATGTTGTGTTCCATATATGGATGTTTCCGGAGGTTATTGATTCGAAAAAAGAAAAAAAAAACAGTTGTAAATAGAAGCGTTCCCAATTACACAAACTCGAAGTTTAATGAACAATTAGGGGAGTTCATGACCTTTAAAATGATGTATGGCACATGCGGTTACCACTTAGCCCAGACATCGTTACTATGGTTTGAAAAACATCAATTTCGTTAAAAAAAATGTTTAATAAGTAGACAATTTGACCCCTAGGGTGGGTTAAGTAAAATATGATGAACATTGCATTAAAATAACAGTTTTTAAACAAAAACAAGTACTGAATCTGATAGAAGACATGTTAAGGTGTTTAAAAATGAATTATTCCAAAAATTGCAGAATTGACCAAAAATCATTATTTTTTTCTGCAGCACATCGCCTTAATTTGTCTTCTCTTTTTGGTGTGTTTGAAGACTTATTGTTCCATCTTGCTTTTCAAGAGTAAATATTGTTTTGGTTGAGTGATTTTTATTTAATACCTTAGTGAATATGTCATTAGGTCTATGTGGCTGCCAAGTTTAATGCTCTTGCGTTAAATTTTTGTCGCTGATGGCGAGGTAGCGGGTTCAACCCCTACACCAGTCAGTTTTCTTCAACTTTGACTCTCATTTTAAAATAATGCCAAATTACTGAATCTAAAATTACCTAGAAAGTCAATCCGAGTTAGGGGTTGATTGCAACATCCTGCAGAAGACATGCTATATTTTTTTAAGCTGTTCGTTAGGCTGTATCAGTATGTTTAGAGCTGTTCGTTAGGCTGTATCAATATATTTAATGCTGTTCATTATGCTGTATGAATATATTTAGTGCTGTTCATTATGCTGTATGAATATATTTAGTGCTGTTCATTAGGCTGTGTCAGTATATTTAGTGCTGTTTTTTAGGCTGTATCAATATATTTAATGCTGTTCGTTAGGCAGTATCAATATATTTAGCGCTGTTCATTAGGCTCTATCAGTATATTCAGTGCTGTTCATTAAACTGTATTAGTATATTTAGTGCTGTTCGTTAAGCTGTATCAGTATATTTAGTGCCGTTCGTTAAGCTGTATCAGTATATTTAGTGCCGTTCGTTAAGCTGTATCAGTATATTTAATGCCGTTCTTTAAGCTGTATTAGTTTTATTTAGTGCTGTTCGTTGAGCTGTATCAGTATATTTAGTGCTGTTTGTTAACCTGTATCAGTATATTTAGTGCCGTTCGTTAAGCTGTATCACTATATTTAGCGCCGTTTGATAGGCTAAATCAGTATATTTAGTCTGTTCATTAGGCTGAATCAGTATATTTAGTCTGTTCATTGGGCAGTATCAATGTATTTAGTGCTGTTCGTTAGGCTGTATCAGTATATTTAGTGCTGTTCGTTAAGCTGTATCAGTATATTTAGTGCCGTTTGTTAGGCTGAATCAGTATATTTAGTCTGTTCATTAGGCTGTATCAATATATTTAGTGCTGTTCATTATGCTGTATGAATATATTTAGTTCATGTATAACAAGTGTGTGACATTATTTGTTATTTAATGGTTTATTCCCTTGGTCTTTAGTCTGTGAAGAAAACTGGCCGTGTTCTCATCTCACATGAAGCTCCCATCACCATGGGCTTTGGAGCTGAGTTGGCTGCCTCCATACAGGTTAGTCTTGATTGATTATTAGGAACTGCTGTTACTTCATAATCTTTTCTTCCCTATACAGTGAAAATATTTTTAGAAATTTAGAAGATATAAAAGGAATGATCATTGGGGACAACACATCAATAAGAATAGATAGTGCAGATGATACGGTATTGATTGCAGATAATGAACAGGATCTGCAACATTTAATAGATGTGCTTATTGTACACAGTAAACTGCAATGCTTAAAATTAAATTGTAAATAGATAGATTATGGTCGTCACTAGGAAGAAAGAAATACCACAATGTAATATACGGGTAAATGGGAATATTCTTTAACAAGTGAATCAGTATAACTATCTCAGAACAGTCATAAGAATTGCTATGGTGGAAAACATACTGGCCAAGAAAAATATGTTGATTGCAATGAGAAAATGAGTGTTGATGTGCTACCTAGAACCTGTATTTTTGTATGAATGTGAAATGTGGACGCAGGGAATAACAGTCCATGGGAATATTGATACATGAAGCCCATAGGCGGGCATTCTCCCGTTGTTTATACTTCACCTCGACACCGCAAGGTACAAGAGGAACATGATGAGATGTGAAATGTGCACAATTAGCAAACAAGCTGAAAAACATCTAATGGCAGTGGAAATGTGGTTTTTAGGAAAATTCAGAGAATACCAAGGACAGACAGAAAGACCAGTGAGCAAGTCCTACAAGAAGCAAGTGAAAACCATAAACTGATTAGAGAAATTAGACGTAGACAGTCAACATTTTTGGGGCACGTAATGAGAAGAAATAAATTAGAGAACTTGATGACAAATGGCAAGATTGAGAGGAAGATAACACGGGGAAGGCAATGAAGTAAATATCTGGATAGTTTGATTACGTGGCATGTTCGAAACAAGACCACTGAGCTCATCCGCAACTCTGGTAATCATGTGAGGTGGAGAAACAAGGCCGCCCGCACTTATCGCCATGGCACATGATGATGATGATTGCTTCATCTTTTGCTGCCTTCCATCTCTCAAAGCATCCTAGGTCTTCAACCAACTCCCACCAACTGCCGGGGGATTTTTATGTGCACGGCCTGCAGACAGAGAAGGTTTTATGTTCGATCCATTACGACAGGATTGCAGGGGAATTATACCATCCTTTTTACTTTATTTGTGAGAATGTGCAAACAGTTAACACCGTGAGACAAACCTGGTCTGCTTGAGCCAGAGTTAGAATCCATAATATCTACATGCATAAATAACCAGCCACTAGAACTAGAAGTATGCATACGCTTCGACATCGTCTCAGGGAGATAGGGTACTTTTGGTCAAGAGTCGTATGAGTCAAGTGCTTAGACAGCTGTGTTGGTAACACATTTTGATCTTATTTTTCCATGAAGGTACTTTAGTTTTACTTTTCACAGTAAGAATTGTGTAATGTTTCTCAAACATGACAGCGGTTTTATATGATATATCATTCAATGAGATATTTGTATGTTTTTCAAACAAAATACTTTATCCTAGTTTGTTTATTTTTTTCTTTGCGCTCGCTCGCTTTGGACTCAGGGGTAGTCCATACACGTGCTACTACTTCTAGTGCACTGGACTGATTTTTGTGTGTGGATTATCTTTCCCTTTTACCATAGTCCCTCGCCATCAGGCATTCACCGACTTAGAGATAATCCTTGTTTTCAGTCAGCAAGAATTGTGTTGTTTGTTTCTCAAACATGACAGTGTTTTTATACGGCTGATTAAACATTGAGATGTTTTTATCTGATCCAAACAGGAACACTGTTTTCTTCACCTGGAAGCACCCATTGAGCGAGTCTGTGGTTATGACACCCCATTCCCTCATGTATTTGAAGCCTTCTACCTGCCTGACAAATGGCGATGTCTTGAAGCTGTCAAGCGACTAATTAGCTACTAGAGATGACTTTTACCACTGTTATTAAACAGAAATGTGACAGTGTATTCAGATTGTCCAGCATCTGTAATAAACAGAAATGTGAGGGTGTATTCTGCCCTGCATCTGTAATAAACAGAAATGTGATGATGCATTGTGGCTGTCCAGCAGTAAACAGAAATCTGTTGTGTTTATACTGTTAACCCTTTACAGGGCAGACGCTTGTCCGTTTTGTAGCCCTGAACGGGCAAGATTTTTTCAGGTTCTGTAAAAATTTCGGGTCGCGTTAGTAAAAACATCACAAATAAGGTGTTAGTCAACCGATTTTAGTTAAATAAACAACACAATGAAGGGAAAAGCATGCAGAATATGTTACTCACGTGATTGTTGCCGGTAATCCATATATGAACACAAATATTTACGAAATACGGCATGTTGTTTGTGATTTTCCGTCATCTATACGGCAATTTACAAACACATTTTCAGAATCATAATCACTTTCTTTAAAGTCCGACTCACGACTGTTAAAGCAAAGTAACGCTTTGCACTGATATCTAGCTCCGATTAATAATCAACTTCGTGCCCTTTAATGTCATTTAAATTGAACAGAGCGAAATCTCGGCTATCACTTGAAGAATCGCCGAAATCCATTTTGAAAAACAGCGTAAAACTATCAAAACAAGTCCGTAAAAGTCTGTTCAAAGTCATTGTAGCGCGTTTACAAATGGCGGCCACATTGTCAAGCTATCGGCGAAAGTGAAAGTAGCTGACGGAAGTGTCGGAACGCCGAGATATCGCGTTTTTACAATGCATAATAGTATCGGCCGGAATCAGACGTTACGCTCGTATTTAGAGATCGGCCGGTAACGGACGCTACGCCTTGTAAAGGGTTAAGTGAATAATCAGCTAATAAAGAAAAGCTGTTTACCATATTTGTTAGTTGGTTACAAAAGCTCGGTGACTGTTTCACCATATATAATATATATAAAAATCTGACCTTTATACGAGGCTGTCCAGCATGTATAATAAACAGAAATCTGTTGATCTATTTATGCTGTCAATTGAATAATCATCTAGTGATGAAGAGCTGTTTCCCATATTTGTTAGTTTGTTACAGTGGCTCTGTGACTGTTCCATAATAGAAAAATCTGCCCAAATTTTCATAGTTTAGTAAAGAAATTGTTAATATGTGCAACATTTTTAATGAAATTCCTATCATCATCATCCAGCAAAAACAACAAATCACAGATTTTGGCTGACTCAGTTCTGTACAGTTCAGTCATCATTTCACTTGTCCATAGATGCTTCAGTCTTCTTCTTCTGACCTGTATCCTCTCTATATAGTCACTCAACCAGCTCATACCAAGCCTTCCTATATTTTGATATCCCCTGCAGCTGACATCATTTCCTTTCTATATTATTAACCTATTTCTAGTTCCCTTCTCCACAGGTTTTTAGGTCACCCTCTATTTTGTTTGCCCCAGAGGTTCCAGCCAAAGGACATTCTAGTTATTCCATCGTCAGGTTTTCTCTGTGTATGTCCCATCCAGCGCCAGTATCTCTCCTTCACCTCTTTTCTCTGATCTCCTTCAGGGTAAATCCACCAGCAGAAGACTGACTGTGCCCATCATATATTGATTGATGAGATGTCACGTACACTAGGTGTGCTGCTTCTTCACCGTCAGAATGATCTTCAGTCCCAGTGCCTGCATTCTGATTATTATTTATGATTCATATTCTTCCATTGAAAGTCCTCTTTTCACCCGACCTCTCTTAGGACATTAATGATACTCAATTTGAGTAACGCTTTTGTTTTGTTTTTTACTATATGTATAAATTAAATTAGAAATAAAAAAAAACTTGGAAATATTAGAAATGTGATGTTATCACAGGGTGCAGAAAGTGGGCAGGACAGAAGAAAGATTAAATCAACAAATTCTTAAAGACATTAGGGGAAAACTAGTCAACAACATACAATAAATTGATGTTATCCTGGATTGGTCACAATATGAGTTGCCAACCAAGAAACAACTACAACTCACAAGCGTGTAAAAAAAACAACCACATCACACAAGCATGCCAGACAACCACATCACACAAGCATACAAGAATGGTGGGGGGGGGGGGGGGGGGGGGGAAGAGACTTACACTAGGCTAAAGAGATTTGCTGAGATAACTAGGGGATAGAAGGACATGACAGATGACTTCACCACCAGTCATTTGGCTCACTATCCTGATGATGGCAAGCATAACCAGACATAGCATGGCTCAAGTTTAATAAACCCTGGCTTGCTTGGTCCGTATCTGTGGTGCCTTATAAAGACTTCAGGAATTTCATGGAAACATTTTCCGTTACATTGGTCATACAATGCATATATCATCACTCGCTGTTTCAATCTTCTCCTTTCTCTTTTTTTTTCCTTCTTCGAAGGGCCGATTGTAAGACAGGTCTGCGTGCCCAATTTGTGACCCTTTTAAAATAAAGTTCATTTGTTCTTCTTCCTCCTTTTCTTTTTCTTCTTCCTCTTTTTCTGTCTCCTAATGAAGTATGTGTCTACACCCATGCAAGCTAAGCCCTTTGTTCGCCAGTTCGTGGTTGATTGCTTGTTCACTGATTTTTTTCTCCTTTTGTAGTAGGAAGTAGCCAATCTCAATCAACCCTCTCTAGTCACCTTTTACGAGCTGCATAGAAGGCTTCAAGTGCATTCATTGTATGGCACCTCACTTGTCCTGTATTGTCATTTTTCACCCCTACCTCAATATTCACACAGACAATTTGCATTCTTCTGAATCTTGTTTTCAGATAACCCCAGAGAAAAAGTGAAATTTACACTTAGTGCGCACAAAGCTATCAATGCTTGATAAATATTCTCACAGCCAAAGTATGATGTGTTCGGGTTCACAACTCCTCAGCAAAATGCTTTTGAATATTCTTAATTTAGCAGTGCCTGTATCCTCCATGCTTACACAGAATTCTCCCAGAACATCATTCTTGAATTGTCCGATTGTCTACCTTATGATTGTAATGATACGATCATACATTTTAATTAATTTTTTTTGAGATTTTACATCACCACAGTTTGTTTTATTATTATTTGAAAAGGTCAGATATTACTGTACATGCTGTGTTTAGTAAACAGAAAATAGAAATGTGGTTGTCAGCAATTTATCAGTTGTTGAGATTCTGTCAGACAACTATTCTATTAGTTGAGATTCTGTCAGACAAGTGATCGGTTAGTTGAGATTCTGTCAGACAACTGATCGGATAGTTGAGATTCTGTCAGACAACTATTCTGTTAGTTGAGATTCTGTCAGACAACTGATCGGTTAGTTGAGATTCTGTCAGACAACTGATCGGATAGTTGAGATTCTGTCAGACAACTATTCTATTAGTTGAGATTCTGTCAGACAACTGATCGGATAGTTGAGATTCTGTCAGACAACTATTCTGTTAGTTGAGATTCTGTCAGACAACTGATCGGTTAGTTGAGATTCTGTCAGACAACTGATCGGTTAGTTGAGATTCTGTCAGACAACTGATCGGATAGTTGAGATTCTGTCAGACAACTATTCTATTAGTTGAGATTCTGTCAGACAACTGATCGGTTACTTGAGATTCTGTCAGACAACTGATCGGATAGTTGAGATTCTGTCAGGTAACTAATCTGTTAGTTGAGATTCTGTCAGATAACTAATCTGTTAGTTGAGATTCTGTCAGATAACTAATCTGTTAGTTGAGATTCTGTCAGACAAATGATCGGCTAGTTAAAATTCTGTCAGACAACTGATTGGTTAGTTGAGACTCTGGAAACTATCTTAAAAACAGAAATCTGGACATGTACTGATGTTGTCCAATGGCTAATAAGACTGTTTAATGTCTGTTGTGAGTAGAAGGCACAAAGAATCATATATTTTCATAACACAAACAGCAAAAAAACTGTTCAGTTTACTCTGCCATACATGGAGAAAAACAACATAACATAAGCATAACAAGAATGAAACGACGTATGTGGCCAGATTTCCTAATATTGCCAGGTTAAATCACTATTATTTCATTATTGTAAATTGTGAGGGCTTCTATCTCAAGTATGTTCACTCACTATGCAAATTTAAAGTGTGCATGTGGGAAAAAGTTGCTGTTAATGTCAAAATACTCAAAATAAGTTTGTATAACCATATGTATATAGCAGTTCTTGTTGATGCACTTTGGCAATGGGTTTTAATCTTGGAGTAGATTTATTTTATTTCACATGGCTAGTCGGAAGTTGTAAGTTATGGAATGTACATGTATGTCCTTGATGTAAGTCTGCATTGCCAGATTGCCAAAAATTCATCTGTCTGTGTGTATGCATCTGTATGAGTGAGGCCACCCATTGGTCTCTTATACATTTTGTTTGTATATAGGTGTGTCAGCTTACAAGAAGTGAATCGGTTTACCTATCGTTCTAGCATGCTTGATGCAGAGAAAGCTGAAGTTGATAACTATTTACAGTAAAACTTAAATTAACCATCGCCGCCGGGACCATGGCTGTGATGGATAACCAAATAGACGGATGACAGAAATATCTTAATACATATGTACAGTAACATGATTTCACTGCGGGCATGGGATGAAAATGGAAATAAAATCCTTTAAAAGTGAATAATATACATATAGCATTTAATTTTACAAAACGATCAATATAAACTTTGATGTAAGAGTAGTAATGTACAGAAATGTATTGTAATACTATAAACCTACGTTACTTTAAAATCATCTCCTTCTGTGTCTTTGAGGCTCAAGTTTTCTGCGTGGCAATGTTCCGCATCTTAGGCAGAAGTAGGATCTTTGTTGCATTTTCCTCCTCTTGCTTTTCAAACCAATCGATGCACTTTGATAATATTGTTTCTGCTTCTAAGTGGCTAGTTGTAGGTTTTTGGTTAAAAGCTGATCCTTCATTGTTATCAATATCTTCTTCTTCAATAGTAGTAACACAAGAAACAATTTCATCTTTGTTCTAAATTTCAAAGCCTCCATCCACTTTGCCACATTCCAACCAATCTGTTACTTCTTCAGGTGTAATGTTTTCACTGTTTAGTCCTACATTGTTGAACAGTTGCACAATGTTGTCAACACTAACAGTCTCAGTTCCTTCAGTTTGGTCAATAGTTTCAGGTTTATTCCACCCATTCTTTAGGTTAGACACTGTAAGGTCAGCCCAGGCAGTGGCGACATTGAAAAGTATCCTTTATGTTGTATCTTTTCCCCCCATATGTTTTTAAAAGATGATGACGGATAACATAAACTGCTGGTTAATCAAGTGACGGTTAATCAAAGTTTTATTGTACTTCCTTTCTCCTAGGGAAATTTCTATAATTAGCACCTGAATGTTACAGCTATATTATGAAATGGGAAAGATAGCACTGGTGGTGGAGGAGAAAAGTGCTATGAGATTTTGGGATTGTGCAAATTAAGGTGGAACAGAGCAGGCAAAAAGCTTCAGAGCACAGGTGAAACACTTGTGTTATCAGATGATATATAGGGAAAAGCCTCTCATAGGTTAGACGACCCTTGTCTGGAATCGACAGGGCAAAATAAATAGTTAGCTTAGTTGCATATTTATAGGACGTTGCAGTCAACACCAGCATGTTTTGCTGTTGTGATCTCTTGGCAAGTTTACGCTCAGTAGAAATATCCGCCATGCCGGTAAGCGTGGGTGGGCATAATTCGCCATTTCACTCGATCAACAGAGTCGTGGATCAGCTCAGTGTTCCTGTCTTGACCATGCCACATGGTCTCGCCATCCAGGTATTTACTTCTCTCTCTTCCCCTTGTTCTCTTCCCCTCGATCTTGCCAGTTGTCATCTAGTTCTCCAGTTTGTTTCTTCTAATAACGTGTCCAAAAAATGTTGACTATCTAAATTTCTCTAATTGATTTTCGATTTTCATTTGTTTCATGTAACACTTGCTCATTGGTTTTTCTGTTTGCGCATGGTATATAGAAAGACCCAAAAGCACATGGAGACGAGAAGGAGAGACAGAAATAAATAATATAGGGAGAACACAGATGGAGCTGCAAGAGATAGCCAAGTATAGGACAGCCTGGTCCCCAGTCAGGGATACAGAGTGAAAGAAGAATGGCATGTTGGTCGTGACATTTTGGGCTCGTATTTTTAACGACCAACTGACACGCGAACGATGAACGCAGGCTGTCGTTACTTTCTCAAACTTATGGTATTCATTTTGTGAAGCATTTACATATATGAATGAATGATTGTTGAATATGCTACATACCATAAACTGGTAAAGATATTGCAGACTAAGTTAGAATGTTATTTGTGAACTATATATGTACAGAGTTGTCATTTACTCTTGAAAAATCACATTTTAATGTGATCTTTTAGTCAAATGTTTTGTTTTTTTCTGTACCCATTCAATTACAGCATGAATCATTCATCAAGAGTTTTTCATGTTTGTGGGTATGTCAGTTTAAAATGTTATATGTCTGGAGCTGAGTAAACGTATATGTTGTAGAGATATACAGTATGTAAACGTATGTCATAGAGATGTACAGTATGTTAAAGAACCTTTCTGCACACCTTGAGGAATATCGGGTTTGTTGTACAGGTCCAATATTTTTACAGACCAATCGTCACTTGAGGGGTCATGTGATCAATATCACATGATCACCTTTACTTCCGTGGACATTTTCTGGTATCCTTCTTAGGCTGAATTAAAAAATAATTTCTCGCTATAAAGGGCATTCAAACTTATTTAGATAAGTTTCCTATTTTTGAAATTTCTCACCTCATAGGGTATTAAAATTTGTTTAGTTAAGTTGTATATTTTTGAAATTTAGACTGGGCAGTGGTGTATTCAGTCTGCTCTTTTCAGTTTGCAACTGCCGAGGTATTTGTGGTGTGCAGTGTGTACATAAATTGTCCAAGTTTTTCGTCCTTGTTTGAGAATCTAGGCATGCAATTGTCTACTCCAGGATGAGGGGGTGGAGAGTACACCATCCACTGCCTACTATTTAAACTCTCTATACCAGCCACAGTGAGTCAAACCAGGTTTGCTGGAGGTAGAGGTGGGTTTGAACAAATTGTCACATATAATAGATTGCACATTTTATTGCCTGGCATCATCATCATGTGTTCTGCCAACTGACGTAGGCATTCAAGCATCTCCGTAAACCTTGGTCCCTGATGTTCCCAATTAATTCTGTTGATGACATTCCTCTCTGCCATCATCTCACTCTGAATCTGATGCTGATTTTTCCAGTTGTCACAATGTTTTGTAAAGCCGCTTATTACTTGACCAAGGAACATTGTTTGTCCTTTCTGACATTTGTATATAATGTTCTACTGTTTAGTCTACCTCAGGCAATCATTGTTAGTTACTGACAGTCCAAGGTATTCACAACATAGGTCTCAGACCACACCTCCATTGCCCCCCAAGCTCTTCCTAATGTGTTCTTTCACACTCTGTGATTCCCTGCCATACCACAGAGGACAGCATGGCCGAATGGATAGTGCACTAGAAGTAGTAGCACTTGCATGGACTATACGTGAGTTCAAAGTAAAAGAAGGCAAAAACTAAAAAAAAACAGCTGCCACACAACAAGGAAAGTTATATATAGCATTTGAGTACTCTATTTCTAACATTCATTGATAGTGAATTATTGCATAAGATCTTTACATTTTCTTCAATGTAGCCTTTGTTTGGTCTATTCTGCTGTTAATCTCTGCTACACTTCTGCGTCTAATTGTATACATGCCTGGCATTGTTCATTGTATCTAGTCAGGTGGCATGCTGCAGAATTACATATGATATGGAGTGTAATAGATGAATCCTTTTCTTGGCTGAAATAATAACACATATTGTATCAGAAATACTCGTCATCACATGCCATGCCGATAAGCGTGGGAATGAATAGATGAATCCTTTTCTTGGCTGAAATAATAACACACATTGTATCAGAGATACTCGTCATCACATGCCATGCCGATAAGCGTGGGTGGTCATGTTTTGCCATCTTATACGATCACCAGAGTCGTGGATCAGCTCTCTGTTCTTTCCTGGACCATGTCATGTGGTCAAGCCATCCAAGTATTTACTTTTCTGCCTTCCCATTGTTCTTTTCCCCTCAATCTTGCCAGTTGTCACCAAGTTCTCTAGTTTATGTATTCTCATAATGTTCCTAAAATTGTTAACTGTCTACATCTAATATCTCTAATTAGTTTACTGAAACTACTCCGGTGTATTTGCATGGTTACCAAGATAGCCAAAGATCCAGTCATGTCTTTCTGAGATAGTCATAAATCCACTGTCATGTCTTTCTGAGATAGTCATAGATCCACTGTCATGTCTATCTTCTTACACAGTAGTGGTTTTCAAGAGATAGGTAAAATAAAATTATGCAATCTGTTGTTTGTGTCTTCAGTGTTAACATTTACAATGGGAAACATTGCTTTGAATAGACGCAGATGGCATATACCTCTAAGTCACGCCATTCCAGGTTGTGGTGTGTCCTACTAAAGCTGATTTACTAAGGTGAAATAAATCACCTGTTCTGTATTCACAGTGGCAGCAACCTGCCATTCAGTCTTTAACCGATCAAATGCCATGAGATGATAGATTGTCTCAAGTGATTTTCAGTATCTGCCATGGGCTCACATACAGTAGTTTTCCCTAAGCAACTCCCTTTAACTTGTTATATAACACATGTTTGCTACCATATTAACAACTTATAATTCATAACCATAACCGTAATCATTACTTTTCTCAATAATTCTTAATCATTTACATTTTCTGGCATCCATTTTTGATATGGTCCAGACCGACTTTTTCTTTGACTCTGCATCTGTTTATTCTCAGCGCTCAACAAATCCGCCCTGCGGGGGTTCAAAATAACGTAGTTGTAGCATTTACTTGGGAGTCACAGCAGCACAGAGGTGAGAATGCTAACCTGCAAGCCTGGTTTTCATGGATCCAAACCCCCGGTCAAGACAGAGTTTGTACAAATCACCTGGACTTGCAAGTCAATGTAGTCTAACATGGTACCATGAATTGTCCTGGGAAGAGAAGGCGGCTGGTGAGATATTGGCAACATCACTCATATAGTGCAGACTGGCATATAGAAACACAGGGCTAGCTGCCTATACCAAATACACCTCAAAGCTTGTAGAGGGTCCTTGACTTTAGGAGTCCACTTATGGTGTTTAATTGAGCATGTAGCAGCACAATGGGAGTAGAATGTCTGTCCTGACCATGGTTGAGTGGCATGACCATGGTTGAGTGGCAATGTCTGGTCCATAAAATATTCATGATTTGGCAATTATTATTTTGTTATTATTATTATTCATTGCTGCTGAGTCGTTTGTCTGTCCATTGCAACTGAATGCCATTCTTATGGGTGGGAGTTTCTCTCACCCTCCCCCTTTCCTCTGGAGTCTCAATGATGAAATGATTTCTCTTTCTGCCTTTCTCTCCCTCCATCTTATAGTCTGGATGACGAAGTGACCAAGTAATCTCTTTCTATCTGTTTATCCATTTGTCTTTTTTTCTCTCTCTCTCCCCTGTTGGGGAGG